>KV441922.1:275754-298546 GCA_001650995.1 Gongronella sp. w5
CCCTTCTTTCTTTCTTTCCCCCCAGCTCGTTTTTTTTTTTTTGTCTTTCTTTTTTTTTTGCGTGTAACCGTGTCACTAACGCATGTAATATTCTGTGCAGCGGTGCAGCGGGGCACACAGAATCACAATACATGGTTCAGATGTCATCCCTCTCCCTTTTTTTTTTTTTTTTACCAAATACGTCTTGTTTTCACCTGTCACACAGTCACAGGCATTCAGAAGCATGGTCCTTCCCGCATGCATATCATAGACACAATGTTCCAGGTCCCTGCAGAGATACCGTATGTATGGCGGCTCTCCTTGCCCAAATCTCGCCGACTTTTAAGGCCCCATCTCGGGGCTCTCAGGGGGCGGGGGCAAAATCGTACAGTATGATACATAAAGTTGTCGACGAGGTGCAAACTTGATTCACTATAAAATGTGTACAATGAGTCGTCCGGTGGTCTTTTAGAGATGAAATCACGAACACTTCGTGAAATTTTCAAGTTTTGGACATTGATTGCACTGCTCTCTTTTCGCAAACGAATAACTTTCAAAGTAAACATTACTGATGTGATATCATATGATACACAGACACTCCAACTTTTTTTTGCTGAAACCAGAGAAACACTGCTGCTATCATACTGTACTGTACTACTGTAGCAGCGTAAAAAAAATGTTGGCATCATCATCATACTGTTGTATGACAAAACTGATTTATTTTTGACTGACTTTTTTCTAGGGTTGTTAATTCGAGCGAGCGAGACGAGATTCACCTTCTAGTCTTATCTCGTCTTGACAAAATTTTGGGTCATCTCGATCTCGATCGAGATTATTCGAGCGAGATTTTTCGCATGATGATACAACAGTATGATACAGTAGTACTGTATCATAATACCGGTGTTGTGGTTCTGGAATGTTTTGCTCCTTTTTGTCTCATGTAGCTCCTTTTTCCTCTGCACATTCCCCTTTTTGGCCCATTCTTGCTATTTAATGCCCCTCTGTATGTCTCTGTTTTTGCTCTTTTGTTCCCTCTCTTTTCTGTTTGGCTTGCAATGGCCTAAATAAACGCGTTTGCCGCGTCGCATCTTTGGTACACGTTGTGCTGGCCACGTAGGAAGCAACTCAGCATTATAACACCGGTACATTCTTGTCGATCGAGACGACGAGTGAGATTATCATACTGTATACTGTAAGTACGTACAATATTCAGGTCGTCAATTCGTCTCGATCGTCTCGATCTCGTCTGTCGTCGTCTCGCTCGAACCCTCGAGATTTTCGAGCGAGATTCTCGATTTTTTAACATCATCCCTACTCCCTACCGGTACGTGTCTGTTCATACAGTACAACAGTACAGTACAATATCATAGCCAACGAAAACAACGGATTTGCACTATTTTGCAGTCATCTGTCCATCTGTATGATTGACCTTGTTCAAAAGTGGCCACATCGTGTTCAGCGCAAAATTTGCAACAAAAAAGCTTAAACCCCCAAAGCGCTGCGACCACTTTTGAAAAATTCAGGGGTCACTCAGGGGTCACACATTTCAATCTCAAATACAGTAAAATACCTAATTTGGATTTTTTCGAACTCCGAATGATCAATGTATCCCAAACAGGTAACTCCGATAATTTGCTATTGGCTGACAAAATGACAGATCGCCCCAGGCCCCACATTAAAAAAAAGCCCAAAGAATGATGCATGAACGGTGATCGACTGAGAAAAGTGCCTGCTTTGGCCAAGATTTTTTTGCAAAAATATAAGGTTTGACACTTCCTAATTAAGGTGCGTGGATTGCATGGAATTTTTATTTTTTTTATTTTTTTATCTTTTTATTTTGTACTGTACATTTTTGTGTGCTGAGTGGGCTGGAGCCTCGTGAAATGACCGATGCAAAAAGTTAAAACCCAAAGTTAGCGCACTGCAAGTCATCCTTTATGATAGATGCTTTGCTCCCCTGTTTGTTGGTAAAACTGCTATAAAAATTATAGGTTTATTAGACTGTTGTCGAGAAAATCACGATCAAAGTTTTTGATGAAAAAGTGAATTTTCTCTGCGAGTTTTTGGCTTTTTGCCATCCATCGATGAAACTGGCCTCATTCGATAGAGATGCAACAACAGTTGCTTTTGACACGTTAAAAGCACTGTGTGTTGTCTAGCTAGTCCGTTGCCGAGAACATTGAGGAGGTTGAAAATTATTGAAATGCTTGATACGATATGAGAGGCTTTCACACGAAGCAGCAGCGTACGAGCGAATGAAGGAAGAAGGTCGCGCATCCGCATCCATTTCAGGTCGTCATTTTAGGTGCGATTTATTTCAGGTATGATAGTCGGTTGTTTTCAGCAGGTCATTTCAGGTCTTCAATAATTTTCAGTTCATTACCTACCGGTATATCCCGATTTCAGCACCTGAATTGACCTGAAAACCGACGAAGAACTGAAATGGATCGCACCTGAATTGAACTGAAATGACCTGAAAACCGAAGACTTACTGAATTTACGTACTGTAATAATTCAGACATTTCGGTCGGTTTCAGGCCAATTCAGGTTGATTTTGTAATGTTTAGGTTGGACCTAAACTTTTCAGGTCATCAAAGAGGCTACAGTACAGTAAGTATGAGGCTGTTGCCCGGGTTGCTTGATCGCGATTCAAATGATTTGAACCTGAATCCTGATTTGTTATTTTTTCTACCTGAATTTTTTGACCTGAAGCAACATTTCCTCGGGTCGCCATCCCTGCGGCCGGACCCCGCTCACAGCGAATTTTAAATCACTCAGAATGCGCATGTTGCATGGATGCAACTGATCTTTAATGCAATTTTTATCCGACTTTTAGACACCAACCTCGTACGCGAAAAACATTAACACCGTTGAAGAATTAGGTCTATGATACCATTAGCTGGTCCAAATTTGGGACCAGAAGATGAGCAAGTTTATGATGACGCGCCAGTTTCATAGGCGTAAAGGGGGTAAAATCAGCACCATTTGGTTCGTACTGCGGCAACGGCAGAGCGCCCCGACGCGTGAGTCACCTTACATGAATTAACGGGCACACGCGGTAAAGGAGCTTGCGGTTTGGGGATATCGCTTCCAGTTTTCGGCGAGTTAGCCTTTAGGGTTCGTTTTGACCCTGATTTGGCCCTGAATTTATGCAAAATGCATCTTCTCAGGACAGCGTGATTCGATCTCTGAAAAAACTTGACATTGTTGCCTTTTTGTGTTCAGATTCCTGTAGCTCAAATATAGGACCCGATCGCCAAGATACAGAGGACATGCCCTGTGAAAAGGGGCAAGGTTTTGTCGATTTTGGTGGCGCACGCGACAACGGCCCAACGTATTGACGGGCGCGTCATCTCGAATGAATCTGTGATCATCTCAAGCTGATGAATGCGATCGCTAGCGCGACTTGGTGGCGCGTACTCTCGATGGTATTTGCCGGTAAAAAAAAAAAAAAACTATTATAATGCATTTCTCGCAAACGAGCAGGTTGATCCCGCGTTCTTTTTCTGGCCATTTTCGAGGTTGTTCCGCGCGCTTTCTCTTGTGCGCAAGGTTTGGCGTTCTTCTGGAGACCAATTCTTTCGATTTTGGTTTGAGAGCTCAGTCATGGCTGATTTTTTATGTGCGTGTCGCGTCGCAAAGATGGTTGACGGCTTGCACGTAGAATCCATGGTGGTCTCCAACATTTCACGACACGTTAGGACGCGTTTCGCAAGGCGGCTCTCGAACAAACACCCGACAATGTCAATTTCTTTTTAAAAATTGGGCTAATGTCAATTGGTGCACTCCAGCAAGTGCATCGGAGGGGCGATCAAATTGAAGTACTGATTAGAAATCCGAAAGATGAGAGAGATAAAATAGAAGGTATGATATTTAATGGGAGGAGACTATGCACAATGATACATTTTACATGACGTGCCGTCCAATGGCACTATACAGAATTGTCGTGTTGTGTGGGAGGCGGTGTTGTGTTGAGGTCTTTCAATGGCGTGTCGTCTTTGGCATCGCGCGCAATAACTGGCTGCAAGGATGCCGACAGCGAAATCGCATCCTGTTCATCCGTGCCTTGCGTGCGCAAAAAGGCATTGCGGTCATAAGAGCCCTGTCGCCTTGATGGTGCCGCAGCATTACCATGGCTATCGTCGTCGTCATCATCGTCGAGAATGTCGTCTTCATCGTCCAGCCAATCCAAGCGCTCTTCCTCTTCATAAATTGGGATCAAAATGTCCTCGTCTAGTGCATCATCCAGGTAAATCGGAGTGCGCGCCTCATTGTGCTTCACAATGGTATCAATGATCCAGAATTGAATGATGTTCATGACCAGAGGGGTGCTGTCAAGAAAAAAAAATTGAGTCATTTGTCTTTTTTTTTGATTATTTTTGGCGCGTACATTAGCATGACAAAGACAACCTGGACCTTTGGATTGCCCATTGTCCATCCCAGGATCCATTCGCCCACATCTTCGAGCCAGGGGCACACGCGAAAGAGCAGGACAACGACGAATTTCATCATGACAAGCGATGATACGTACAAACCCAGTTGTTTTGCCCAACGGCGCAGCTGCTTGCGAAAGGGCGGCGTGCCGTACACGCCTGTCTGGAAGCCAGAGTAGCCCATGTGCCGAAGAAGCTTCTGGCCGTTCTCGAGGAACACCCAGATCAGTGCCGTGCCCAATGTCGTGTCCACAAAAATGTTGAGCCAGTACCTACGATGTCATTGGCACGTGAGCATTTCTTTTTGCTGCTTTTTTATTTCTTTTTTTGCCTTACCAGACACAAGGGTTGGAAGACCCAGGTTCGTCTAGCGACGTACCAAACAAGTAGGAGAGCACAAGGTTGAGAGAATGAACGACGACGCCGCCAACAACTTGTTTGGACACGTCAAAGCCCCTACAAACCTCCATGAGTGAGCAACGGCAGGTTGCCAAGGCCAAAAGCCCACGCTATGTCTCTTTCTCTTTTACCAGGTGCGGAAGGGTCTCCGTGGGTCTTCACGCTGTCGCTTGAGAAGAAGTGTAGAAAATGCAATGGCAGCCAACAAGAGCTGGACGGTAATAGCAAACGAGTCTAATAGCTGGCAGCCCTGCTGGTCTTCAGGTGGTGGCGGCATAGCACGTTGTGAAAAAAAGGAAAAAAGGCGAATGAAAAAGGAAAAAGCGAAAGAAGGGGTATAATGCACCTGATCCCTCCTCAAGTGCGCTTTTCATCGATTTTGAGCGGAGATTGGAATTGCTTAGCAGCTGTTTGCGGAGAGACAGGGCAAGCCACTGCTCAATTCAAAGGGGCAAGCCTGTCATTACCTCTTTGTTTTTCTTTTTTTTCCTTCTTTACACCGTTTTTATTCCTTTACCATGTTGAAAACCTTTGCCAAACAGAGCGTTGTCACTCGCTTGGCTCTTCAACATACTTCCACACGGGCCTTTGCCTCTTCCTCGGCGGTGCGCGACAGCCCCGTCAATGGACAATCGAGTAAGAAACTCATATTTTGCCTGCTTTGACACGGCAGACGCCTTTTTTAACCGTCGTTACGTCCTTTCCTCGTAACAGGCATGACCAAAAGCATCCTCAATATCCTCGAAGGCACTGCTACCAGTAAGATCCACGCATCATCCGATCCTTGTGACCCGTCGTGCATCGATTAATTTTTTTTTAAAAAAAATAGAGGATAAAGCCAAGCCTGTCGAGACGGGCGGCCAACGATACCAGCGATTCCACCGTGCGGGTGATGTGTACCATCCGGAGGATTTGAACGACGCGCGGTATCAGGCACAATTGCGCCGCCAGCGCACGGAGGTCAAGAAGCCGTCCGAGGATCCTTTCAATGTCCTGGGCCTCAACCCGCTCCACGAATACAAAAACTACCGCCTCCTCGCCACCTTTGTCTCGGACATGGGCAAGATTCTGCCCCGCGAAAAGACTGGTAAGGCCATCATTCATGCATTGGAAAATACGTCAAAATACGTGAAATGGCATTGAAATGGCATGCTTTGCTCACTCGCTTTTTTTTCCCGATCCCCCTAGGCTTGACGGCCAAGAACCAGCGCAAGTTGGCGCAGGCGATCAAGCGTGCGCGTGCCATGGGCTTGATGTCTTGCACCAGCAAAGATCCTCATCGCTTCAACCCTCGCTTTTAGTCATTGCATCCCATTTCTTGTATAGATTCTCTCTTTTTTGTATGATAAAAAAAACACATTCCGCTTGTATTTAGGAGGAAGGAGTGAGTGGGCAGCAGGATGGAAAACCAAGGGGAAATGCAGTGCAGATGAGATGCTGCCACGATCGCCGGCTTTACGGAGGTCAATTTATGCATATGGAGGCGCGCGTGATGTGACACCAATGGCAATGCCATTTAAAATGGCTGCTTTGATTGTAGAATTTTCTGCGACATCACTTCTTTTTTATTTTATTTTTTTTTTTTTGTATATTTTGTGCTTTTCAAGGGGAACCAATGGCACGATCAGAGGAACAGCAGCCCTTGTTAGATGATGGAATGGCCCATGGTACTGCTGACGCGGTGGCTAATCGCCCCAAAGAGGACGATGCGCAATGGGAACCACGGCGGCACTGGCGTTTGCTGGCTGCTTGCTGTTCCATGAGCGTGTGCGTTGGGATCAATGACGGTGCCATTGGCTTTATGATCCCGCAATTCAAGGATTATTACGGGATCTCGTACCAGACGCTGTCTGTCCTGTTTCTAGCCAATTCCTCGGGATACATCTTATTTGCCCCGACATATGGTCTTCTCGTGCGGACGTGGGGAGCCAAAGTCGTGCTGATGACCGCGGGCTTTCTTGCCATGCTAGCGTATCTGATGATCATGCAGGGCTTCCCATTTGTCGTCACATGTCTGCTGATGGTCGTCCAAGGCATTGGTGTCGCCATTCTCGATGCAGGTCCGTAGCAAAAAGAGCCAATTATCGTGTGCTGACCTGGCGTTTTTTTAATTTTTTTTTGCTTAGGCATGAACGTGTGTGGCGCGCAATTGCCCATGGCAACACTCATGCTCAACATTATCCATGGTATTGGCACCAATTGGAGCAAAATCACACACAAATTCACCGGATCTGTGTGTCACGGGGAAGAAAGGGGTCTAATCTTAATTTTTTTTTATTTTATTCCATCACAGCGCTGTATGGATTTGGCGCGATGCTGAGTCCGCTGGTGGGAAGCTTCATTTTGGAGAACGAGCTGCCGTGGCCATGGCTGTATGGATTCATGACGAGCGTGTCTCTGCTCAATGTTCTTGTGCTTGCATTGGGGATTCCAACCTCGAGCGTGCTAGACAGCGACGCAGCCGCGGAGGAGATGGCCGATGTGCCGCAGCCCGAACAGCTTAGCGCGAAACAGCTCATCACGCGCGCACTCTTCAATTGGGCCACCATGCTCTGCGCTATTTACATTTTCATCTACGTAAGACGCGTCCAATGCATGACAAATAAGCCATTGATGCCGTCCATTCTTTTTCTTTCTTTCTTTTTTATGTGACAGGTTGGTCTAGAGGTGATTCTTGGCGGCTGGGGCTATGCTTTCCTGGTGGATGGCAAGCACGGCGACCCAGTGAGCATGAGTCGCGTCATTTCCATGTATTGGGCCGCGCTTGCGATAGGCCGCTTGCTTCTTGGATATGTCACGAGCCGCTATGGCGAGAAACGCACCATCATCGTATACATGTTCATCACCATGCTTGGCCTCGTCGGCCTGCTCGTCGTCAACAGCTTGGCTTGGGATGCAGTCAGTAAGTTGTCTCTATTTTAATCAAGATTTCTTTTTGCTTGCTGACGCGCTTGGATGTATTATTTTTTTTTTTAAAAAAAAGTGTTTGTAATTATGGGCACGGTGCTTGGGCCAATGTACCCGACGACCATCTCAATTCTCTCAAAGTCCTTGTCCAAGGAATTGCTGCCGACCAGCATTGGCTTCATTGGATCCATTGGCGGCCTGGGCATCATTCAGCCTTCCCTGGCCGGGATCCTTGCAGGGCTCTTTGGCATCCTCTACCTGCCGTATCTTTGCTTGTCCATGATCGTCGTCATGCAGATCGTCTTTTTCTTTTTTGCAAAGGTGCAAGTTGCGCATTAAAAAGCAATTTGAATCTCACTGACACGCTGCATCTTTTTTTTTCAATTTTTTTCTTTTTTTGTTTTTAAATTGCGCGTATACAAATTAACTAAAATGAAATTCGATTATAAAAATATCGAGTCACGCACTGGATTAGTGGAACTTTCTCTTTTCATTGCACACGGGCGATTTAGACCCATTCTGTCAAGATAGAACGTCCTAGCGTGTATTGCTCATGGGCTGAGACAATCGTGGTGCTTACGCAAGGTCTAGTGTCAACTTGGGCGGAGATGAAGTCGCTGTAACGCCCCAGCAAATGCAAATTGGTGCTTTTTGACATTTTTATCAACTCTTAATAATGCGTATGAAGCTGGTGTACGTCAAATTTGTTGCCTGCTTTAGACTCCTGTCATAAAGCGTTGCCATGCATCAAACCATTGGATCGATTGTGGCGTGGCTGTCGAGAAATCCATGAAAAAGAGTTTTTTATTGTTTTTAGTCATCTCTCGCTGAATTTATAACGTTTACGAGGGCATCTTTCATGGAATCTTTGATTTCATGTCTTCTCGTTCGAATGAGCCCACCCTTGCGGCATTGCGGCCATTACTTGCCTCGTAATGGTGATTTTCAACTTTTATGGATTTTCCAAGGGGTGCAGTCGACCATTTGGAAATCGAGAAAGTTAGGACCCCAGATCACCTCGCCACTCGACCCCATGGTAAAAGGCTTCCATTCACTGACAGGACAACAATAAAAATCATGGGTACATGCACTGGTTTTGGAGAAAAACGCGAAAATTGATAAATTTTCGTCTTAAGGTAAACTTCACGAGAATCGGCCGCAGCGACTTGAAAGTTACTTCCTCGGAAAGAGCTCGATGTGAAGCGCATGTATACCCCACTGACCTCTGAAAATAGTGATTTTTCGGCATTTTGACACGGCTTTAACATTACAGTCATTTTTTTGACGCGTGATAAACCGCGTCAGGCGTTGAGTTACACGCGCGCGTACTGATCAATTATATGCATCTGACGTCATTTTTGCTAGTGGACGCGTCGGCGCGATTCTATGGGCGCGTTTTCCCCGTGCAATTCGCGTTTGAAATTTAATCTAAAATTGCGCATTGCTCGTCAATCAACAGGTCATCTCCCCTCATTTTTGGCATTTTTCGTGGTTTCTCCATGCGATGACCTTTGTGTACAAGTTTGATGGAATTCTGGAGATTCATTTTTTCAATTTTGGTTTGGGAGCCCCGCCACGTCTAAACTTTGACTTGTGCGTGGTGCACCCAAATGACAAGTGACGACTGAAAAGTCGCATCTCTGCCAAGTTTTTAGATTGCTATTTCACGCTGGGACGCGTTTCAAGACCCCAAAAGGAACCGGTCGGTGAGTTCAATTGATCATACATCTAAACACGATCGTTTCTTCATTTCCTCCCAAAGACATTAGCCAAATTGCCCGGACCATTGATAATATCAGTGAATGCACCTTGTTCACCATCAGAAATGAAAGAAAAATCGGACGTCTATCGGCTGGTTCTAACAAAATAGGGTGGATGACGACAATTGAGATTCTCTTCCAGGGCCATCTTGATGAGCAATTGAACAGTGCCTAAAAATGTAAGTCACAAGAAAAAAGCACGACCTGACGCGTATCATACGTGGATGCCAAAGATCCTTTGAAACAACGACCTCCGGCAGATTTGTATGGGATACGAGCCAAAAATATGCCGTTTCTGTCATTTTACAACGCGCTTTCATACAACCACCTGCCTTTTCTCTGCGTGAAACATATACGGTTGGTACGATGAATTGACAAAAATGAGCTGGTGCTCCTTGCAATCGCACGTGGATTGCGTGACACGCGGCATTGACGCGTAAAAGGCGCGTTTTTCCTGTTTTGACGTTTTTTTTTTTTTTTTTTTTTTTTTTTTTTTTTTTTGTATTTTTTGCTATTGCTTTTTTGCATTTGCCAATTGCTTATTTCTTCCCCCCATTTGTATAGAAAAAAAAGTCCAGGTCAAAGGATCTCTAATTGGCTCCCAGGTCAAGGTGACACCAGCCATTCATTGCTATGATATAGTGCATGGAAAAACAAAAAGGACGATGGATACGATACGAATATTGGACAAAAATAAGTGATTTATTTTTTAGTTTCACTCCTGAGTATTATTCATGATTTCTTTTTTTGCAAAGAGGGGGGATTCTATAAAAAAAAGGTGGTCCAGCTTCTACTGCTTAGTACTTCTTGCCGAAGACAGCGACCTGGAGGTAGTCGTAGCCAGACAAGACACCAGCACCAGCGATGGCACGGAGGATGTTAGCACCAGCACCCTTGAAGAGCGACTTGACACCCTCGTTCTTGACGATCTCCTTGAAGCAGGCCATGGAGGAGTCGTACTTGACGGCGGCACCGGAGGTCATCTAGAAAACAAAACAGAAAAAATGAGTAAAAAAAGCAAAAGAAAACATTTCGACAATGTAAAACTTACCATCATGCGACGACGGACGGTGTCAATGGGGTAAGAAGCGAGACCAGCACCAGTGGTAACAGCCCAGCCCAACAAGAAGGAAGCCAAGAAGGAGTCCTTGAGGTTCTCGGGCATGACAGGCTTGATGGAGTCGTACATACCGAAGTACAGACCACGGTAGACGATGATACCAACACACGAGATGTTGAAGCCACGGTACAGACCGGCAATACCATCGGAGGCAAGGGTCTTGCGGTAGACATCGACAAGACCGTTGAATTGGCGCTCACCGCCACCCTTGGTGGACTTGGCGTCGTTGGCAAGACGGGTACGGGCATAGTCCAAAGAGTAGACGAAGCTAGAGTGAGGGAAAATCAAAGAAAAAAAAAAGTCAGTCAAAATCATGAATTGGGCGCAAAAAAAATAAAAAAAAAATAGGTCGGGTGCCCCGGCGCTACCCCTGACATTGAACCTCCGCCATTGGATGAAGCCAATCCTCCCGGGGCGGGGTGGAAAGAGGCTTTGCCAAAGGGCAGTCCGCACCGGAAAACAAAAAAAAAGAGCTTACAAGAGCGAACAGGCACCAGCGGCACCACCGGAAGCCAAGTTACCGGCGAACCAGGCCCAGTAGCCATCCTTCTTCTTGTCCTTGTTGAACATGCGCTTGAACTTGTCCTTGAAGGCAAAGTTCAAAGCTTGGGTAGGGAAGTAACGGATAACGTTGGCAGTGTTACCGCGCCACATGCTATGAAAAGAGTGGCAACAGTGAGCAAAAGAGCATTCGCAATGGGCTTTTTTTCTTTCGAAATTGCAAATCTTACCTGGCCATACCCTCGTCCTTCACGGTGCGCGAGAAACAGTCAGCAATGCCCTTGTAGGGGTGCGAGAGACGGCCCTGCTTGATCATCTCGTCTTGGTTCTGGACCAAGAGCTTGATGCGCTCAATGGGAGCGGCAGCAGTCTTGGAGACGGCGGCGGAGACACCACCCATCAAGAAGTCCTATCATGGAAAAAAATGAGAATGAGCAATCCAGGTCCTCGTCTTTTCGTTTTAATGTGGCGGCTTCATCGCCCTTTGCACACTTACAATAACGAACTTGTTTTGCTCGGTGAAGGAGGACATTTTTATAAAAAAAAGTACAGAGGAGTGGGGTTGTTAAAAACGTAGAGAAAGAAAAAAGAAAAAAAAAAGGAGTAAAAGGCTTTCCATCCTGGATTTACTTTATAGGTCCGGGCGAAAAATTTTTTTTCTTGTCATTCAGAGGCCCCGCCGACACTTGATTGGCCAGCGCTTTGTTTTCTTTTTCTCTTTTCCAATCCTACCAGGGGGGGTGTGGCCAGTGGTCATCGACGTCCTCCTTATTTCCAATGAGGGGGGCCAAGCCAATTTGCTGGATGCGCTGATTGGGCAAAACGTGCATCAAAAAGCTCATTTGATAACATTGAACTTGAGCGACTCCTGTAATTTTCTCGCCATCCCGTCAAGGGCTTCCGGCGACCATGCAGTGCGTCGGTGGGCAGGGGCGATGCGACTCAATGGCAAACGAAAGCGCAAAAAGCATGAAAATGATGGAGAGCACGGGCTCTTTTTCTTTTTTCTGGATGGCAATTGAGTTTGATTAGCAAAGGGACAACGGAGAGGATCGGAACATGACATCAGGGCAAGCGCAAAATTGAGTTGGCTCGCGCTTGCCGGTTTTCTTTTTTTTTTTTTCAGGCCGACATGCCCAATTTTTCGCCTGCAGATCAACAATTTTCGGTATGATCCTTGACATGCGTGCGTCACTACCCCCTCAATTCGCTCTCCAGCATGCCAAAGCAAGAAAAAGCACAACGCTACCACCTATTGTGGGCGAAAAGGACGGCAGTGGCCATCAATTCAAAAAAAATTACTAAAAATTGCCACGGGATGCAACAGGTCCAATTGTTGACTCTTGATTGTTGGGAGGGACGGATGGGACATGTGCATACTCAAAAGAGAGAATCAGCGGTCGGGCCGGACCAATTCTTGGTGGATTGGGCGACGTTGTGTCAGCAATTGCGCCCATTTTGCTTCCAGGGCCTGTTTTTGCTCTTACCTTCTCTTTTTTTCTTGCATACATATTTTTTTTTACGACTTGCTATGTCTCTATTCCAGCGTACGCTCATACCCAGCACAAGACGACACATTCTGTCAGCACTGCGGCCACAGCGCCAGCCTTGGTGTGCTTCCGCAGCAAGTTTGCGCCTTTACAGTGCCAAGTTCAGCGGTGCCATCGTCAAGCCGGCATCAGCTGAGGGACTCGACATCACGGATCGTGCTGTCAAGGTAGGCAACAAGACGAATACGGTGCAATTGGCTCGAAAACAAGTCGCTTACGCCTCCTTTCCCTGTCTTTTTTTTCATTTCCATAGCAATTGAAGCACATTGCGCAGCGAGACAACGAACCTGACCAGCTGTTGCGTGTGCTCGTGGACTCGGGCGGCTGCCACGGCTACCAAAACAAGATGGAGCTGACCAAGACTGTCGATGAGGATGACTAGTAAGTGCTTTATCGCCTCAATTGGCGCTTCCGGGCGATAAAAGTTGCAAGCAGGAGACCGTGAACAAGCTTTGCTGACCTTGATTTCATTGCCCGTAGCATCTTTGAAAAGGACGGCATCCGAGTTGTCGTGGATGGTGTGTCACTGCAATTCTTGCGCGGCTCCAATGTCGACTTTGTGGAGGAATTGATCGGATCGACGTTCCAGGTCGTCGACAATCCCAATGCAAAGAACTCGTGCGGCTGCAACATCTCCTACGACGTCGACCTAGACATGCTGACTCAGAATTGAGACCCGACGGACGCGCATTTGTGTATTTTTTTATTTCTTTTTCTTTTTCTTTGCATCATGTAACAATAAAATGGCATGCCACCGCGAATAAAAAGATGTGCGCTCTGAAAAGGGTGCCATCTTGTATCGTTTTTACAGAAAACAAATCACTGGTGGATCGGATGGGCCGTCGAAAACGCCAAAATCGCGTGAATTCACCGTCAAAAATGTCGCCAGACGGTTACCCGGTAGAGACAAAAGGTTGCGCAACCGGTGCAGAATTCGCAGTCTCGTTTGCACAGAGAGCCAACTCGTCCATCGTTCTCTTGACATGGGAGGGGGAGGCGCGAAATCTGCCAAAAATGAGAAAAATGGCTCAGGGGAGACACGTAACTGATGTAGTCATACAATCCATTCAGATACAAGGAAGGAAAGGAACGCACTGGCGAGTTTTTCGGACGGGATGTTACGCGTGGAGATACCAATTGGCTCTTGGTAATGGATAACAGTCTTTTTTTTTTTTTTTTTACCGTGAGCAATGACTGTGCCGTCGGATGATCAAATTCGCCGAGATTCAGACACGTGAAAGCGCTTAAAATGACGTCGTTAGAAGTTGGCGTTGATGTGGAAGCGCTGACGCAAATATGACCCGTGTGCGAGCGTTTTTGCGACGACATTTGATTCTTTTGTGGCATGTGCAAGCTCAAAAGCGCGACGAGCAGAACAAGCACGCTTTTCATCTGCTTAAACACACACGCAATGTGTCCCAGTGACGTGCAAGCTGGTGACCACATGAACCGCGTCGCGGCCAAAATAGAAAAAGGATCGAATTTTTATCAACTCATTGGCACAACCTTAGAGTGTCACGAAATTTCATGCCGCTACTTGGATACAAATGAAAAAAGAGGAAGCTGGCATTCATTTGAGGCCTCCCTTGTGTCTCTGAAAGCACAATTTGGGGAGCAATGCCTATTTGAAATTTGCTGCGCTGCCACGCCGAAGTTTTGCGAAAAAAAAACCTCAGATCATCCTCAAACTTGTAAGGACGGTGGACCGCCAAAGGGCAGTACTGTAACAGTGAAGCAAGTATTACAATCTTCTACCTTGTGGATTCTGAGAAAATCGTGATTTAGTTAGCTGGAGACCATTTTTAATTGGCTCTCCTTGGACGACAAAAAAACGTGGATCGACATTTTCTCGGAGAAAATCCTTCAAATGTTCTTGCATGTGCATTGCGTGGTGAAATGGCTTGTACAATCTAGAGTATCGACGCGTCAAAAATCACGTTCAAAAAATGCGGTTTCGGCGCGTCGCCATTCAGGCGCAAAGCGTGTTTTTTTTTTGTAATCCTCGGCATCTACGTGTGTGCGCGATCCATATGCGCGAGATATGTTCATTTCAGGTCGCTAAAAGCACGTCGTCAGCCCATGCCATTGAATTGAAAATTGGGTGATTTTGGTACTCTTTTGTGGATATTCTCGCCAACGGACATAACGATGCTCGGTCGAGCCATAGTCATTATTGTTGCGGGTACTGCGTTGTTGCTTCCCTCCAAGTTTTGCGGTGATCTAGCTTCCTTTTTTGATTTTCGAAAATTGGCCAGGGGTTCATCCAGGGATTTTGGCCATTTTCTTATTCTGGCTACTGCTCGTCATCTAACGATCGCACTGCTGCAAGGGCGGGCTCAAAGGTTAGCCTGGTGTGACCTCTCTAGCGCGGGCGCGAAAAGCCAGCCAATAGGCGCTGAGGATGTCGCTCAACATGCCAAAAGGATGTTTTGTCTTGTTTGTGCCTTTTTACTCGCGACTCATAATGAGACTTCAGAATAAATTCATCTATCATTTGAGCACCCAGGAGGCTGTTAATCAATTGTCTGCCCAGAATAACTCCTGGTTTGCTGTTGCTTCTCGAGTAATTCACATCTTTTGAAATGAAAAACGAGGCTTTGGCGCTGCTGCTGTCAAAAGTCATGCATTGAATGGTCCCATGCCAAACATGAAGCGCTTTTATCCAGCCTGGGACCACAAGGACGGAGGTCAAACCGTTGTACAGGTACAAAAAAAAAAAAAGGCGCCAAACGTAAAAAGTGTCAAAAATGTGTGCGGGGGAGCAATTTCCGCCGCCTCCCTTTTTTTCGCACGCTCCCGCGTCGGTCTCATCCTTGAGGGTAGTAACTTGGCCATGGCATGCACTTTACATGAGGTTGCGCATCAAATGTTATGAGACGACCTGCAGGTTTCCAATGTCCCTCTCATTTTATTTTTACTTTGGTTTCCTCATGCCGCGGGGGTTGCACACGCGATTTCCGTCGTTCCGAGAACCTTGATCATGACGCACGCCCCCCATGGCAAGATAAGGTTTTTCTCAGGCACCTCGACAAAAGATGAATTTATTTTTCTTTTTTATTTTCAAAACGGCGATATGCATGTTTTAGTGGCCCAAGGGGTTGGGAATGTCTTCCTTGCTCAAGGTGACAATTTCCTTGATAGCCTCCTCGATGATGCGCGCGCCCTCCATGAGCTCTTCCTCGGTGATACACAAGGGTGGCGCAAGGCGGATGATGTTGTCGTGGGTTGGCTTGGCCAACAGGCCCTTGGACTTGAGCAGGAGGCACAATTCCCACGCAGAGCGGTCGGTCTTGGTGTCATCGATCACAATGGCATTGAGCAGACCACGACCACGCACTAGACGACAAAAGCAAAAAAGTGAGAAAAAGGGCCATTTTCGTTTTTTTTTTATTTTTTGTTTTTTTTTTTGCCACAAACCTGTTTGAAGGATGGGGCTGTCGATCTTGCGGAGGGCTTGTCTGAACTTTTCGCCGAGCTCTGCGCTCTTCTCGACAAGGTTTTCGTCCTTGATGACCTGGAGGGCGGCAATGGCGACGGCGGAGCCCAGGGGGTTGCCACCATAAGTGGAACCGTGCTCGCCAGGCTTGATGGTGAGCATGATATCCTTATCAGCAAGGACGGCGGACACGGGGTACACGCCACCAGACAAGGCCTTGCCCAGCAGGACCACGTCTGCGCGCACACCATCGTGTTCCGTGCACAGCATCTTGCCCGTACGCGCAAGACCAGTTTGGATCTCGTCGGCAATGAACAACACGTTGTATTTCTTGCACAATTCGTAGCAGCGCTGAAGGTAACCCTCGTCAGGCACCATGATACTATTAGAAAAAGGGAATGATGAGCATCCATGCATGATCCCGACTTGTCCCGTGACAAATCCCTTTTTTTTTTGCCCGTTTACCCTGCTTCGCCTTGAATTGGCTCGACCAAAAAGCCGGCCACGTTGCCACTGTTTGCCTCGAGGACCTTTTCGAGGTCATCGGCGTTGTTGTAGCGGATGGTGATGCCGGTGACGGGGTCGTGGGGGCCAACGAGGGGCAAATAGGGGCCAAAGCCGGCAAAGGAGTCCGGATCGGTGGACATGGAGATCACGCCCGTGGTGCGGCCGTGGAAGTTGTTTTCACAGCTGAGGACAATCGCCTTGTTCTCGGGAATGCCCTTCTTCACATAGCCCCAACGACGTGCAAGCTTGATGGCGGTCTCGACGGCCTCGGCACCCGTGTTCATGGGCAACACCATATCATAGCCAAAGTATTCAGACATGTATTGCGCGAATTCGCCAAACACATCATTGTAAAACGCACGCGACGACAGGGTCAGCTTCTGCGCCTGGTCGCACAATGCCTTGACAATCTTGGGGTGACAATGGCCCTGGTTCACCGCACTGTACGCCGACAAAAAGTCCATGTATTTGACACCCTCAGGGTCCCACACGTGCACACCTTGCGCCTTGGCAAACACCACAGGGAGGGGATGGTAGCTAATAATAAAAAAAAAAAAAAAAAGGGGGGGGAGCACCCGCGCGTCAGCAATTGCAACGTGTCGTATGTCCTCCACAACCCAATCGAGCGGCTTACTTGTGAGCACCATAGGTGTTTTCCAAATCAACGACTTGCTTGCTAGAGAGAGGCATGGTATAGGTTTTTTGCTTTTTTAGTGCAGAAAAGAAAAAAAGAAGAGGCACATTCCCTGAGGCCATCTGCCACATTATATCCTTTTTAGATTTCAAACCCAGCTAGACACGGTTTTTCTCACGGTGATGCTCACACTGATCTCCTGCCGTGCGCCCATTTTTACATTTTGATGCGCTGGGAATCATACCTTCCATCAAATCAACATTGTCCTTTTCCAATTCATGAGTCATCATGCTCTTTGTACCTTTTTCTGTTTTTTTTTATGTTGTGATCATGGTTGCTCGGGACAATGGGTATGGACACGTGCCTGTGCGTCCCATGTGTCTTGCAGAAAAAAAAAAGAGGGTCTTGCTGAGCCTGCAATTCGATGACATCACCTCATTGGCACCCGTTCAACACCAATTGGCACCAGTGGTTCCCGAATTGGGGGCTCCAAGATCATGGACCCAGCAAAAAAAAAGTGAATTGTGCGGAAGCGTGTGTGTGACGCAAGCGAGTGTTGGCCTTTTTTTCTTCTTCTGCGCGATCTGGCGTGATGAGTGGCCCACTTTTTTTTTCGTGCGACAAACCATGAAGCTGCCATTGGCGGCTGGTGCGGACGCAAAAGCAAAAAAAAAGAGCTTCTCCTTTTCATGCAGCCAAAGTGAAATAATGCCCTTTTGGGGCAATTTTTCGAAAATGAAGGATGGACAAGGCATGATCCTGGGACTGGCAAGCTCTTGAAGAAAGGGGGACGACGGGGACACGGCCGCTATGCTCCTTTTTCTTGTGCCACCTCTAGGCAATTTACCAGAACAGGCGTTCTGGCCGGGGCCTGCGCCTCTGCACTTTTTTTTTTGCTTTGATGAGGACGGAAACACGGCAGCAAAGCTTTGCGTGCGGGGTTTCAAGCCGCACCGCATCACCAAAAAAAATAGAGAGTTGGGTTCTTGGACTTCTCACTCTCTTTTTTCCCTCTTTCTTTCTGCCTTTTCTCCCTTTTTTTTTTTTTTTATTCTTGACACCTATGGTAAGGCGTATAGCAGCCGTGAGATCCACGTGAGCCATGGTTTGGTGGGACGATGCCGTTGGATCTGCCGTGCAAAGAGTGTGGGAGCGCGGGGGGACCGGGTGTGTCGGCTCTTATTTTGCCCACACTTTTGGTTGCAAAGAGCGCAAAAGGGTGCTTTTGACGCGGTCATCTCACCTGCTGCTTGTTTTAGTCGGATCAACTATCAGAAGACAAGATCTCCGAATACAGAGAAGCGTTCCAGCTGTTTGACAAGGGTAAGTGGTCGTGCTGTTGCGCCACGTGAGAGCCTGTTTTCGCACTTTTACTTGATTTTTTGCTCACTGCGCTGCTTTTTACAGACGGCGATGGCACGATTACTGCCAAGGAGCTTGGCACCGTGCTCAAATCCTTTGGCATGAACCCCAATGAGGCCGAATTGCAGGACATGGTACGGCCAAAGTGATGCGAAAACGAGCAAAAATGCAAATTGGATCATTTTAAGGAGAGGCATTGTGCGCTTGGGGATGGAGGCGTGCGTGCGCGATGGCATTGCCCATGTGCGTTGGCATGGGCACGTTTATTTAGCTGTTTGGGACGAAAAAGAAAATCTCATCTTGCGCTTCTCACTCCCTCTGTAGGTCAACGACGTCGACGCCGACGGCAATGGCACCATCGATTTTAACGAGTTCCTCGGCCTTGTGCAATACCTCAAGAGTGACAATGAGCTGGATGATCTGCGCGAAGCATTCAAGTATGCTTAAAAAAAAGAATGGAGGCAAACGCGACACGAATTGAATGCTAATTTTATTTTATTTTCTTTTTAGGGTGTTTGATTCGAATGGCAATGGATATATTGACCGCGAGGAGCTACGCAAGGTGATGCAATCATTGAATGAATCGCTGTCAGAGGAGGAATTGGATGCCATGATCCGAGAGGCGGATCTGGACGGCGACGGCCAGATCAATTGCGAGGAATTCGTGAAGATGATGATAGGAAATTAGAAAATCTTTATGGTAAGACACGGCAGAAAACAGGAATGACGCGTGAAAACGCGCTTGCTACTTGGTGACTGACGCGCTTTTTGTCTTTTTTTTTTTTAAAAAAAAAGAACCCCGTTATCATTATTAGTTTTGTACTCTCAAATATACTTATTCTATCATATTTGCTCATTTCATTTTTATTGGCGTGACGCGTTGGCGATTTAAAAATACAAAAGGGAAACAGGAATAGAAATGGCTTTTTTTACAACTTGCCAAGACGCGTGCCAGCGTCAATGCGCACTGTTTCGCCATTCATCATGGTGTTCTCAATCAGCAATGCGACCAGGGAGGCAAAGTGGCGAGGATCGCCCTACACACACACACACAAAAAAAAAAGGGGGGGATGTGAGCTTGAAACCCCGTGGATGTGTGCGTGTTTAGTTGCTTTTTTACCTTGCCGGTGGGGAACAAAGCGTCCTTGATCACTGCGTCCTGCATCATGGCCGTCATGTTCGTGCCTAAGGAGGGAGGACGGCCAAGAGAAAAAAAAAAAAAAGGGTGAGTCTTGGCATATTTTACAAACATTGAGCATGTTTATTACCAAACACACCAGGAGCAATCGAATTAACTATGTAGAAAAGGCAAAAAAAAAAAAAAAAAAAGAGGGAGGGCATGTCCATCGCAAGGCATACTTCCAATCGACTTTTTACCTCGAATGCCGGCGGATGCGAGGTCGCGGGCCATGGGCAGCGTCATGCTGGCAACACCGCCCTTGGAAGCCGAGTACGCCGTCTGGCCCTTTTGGCCATCTTGGAACGCAATCGATGCCGTGTTGATGATCACACCGCGCTCGCCTAAATCGACAGAAAATATGGGAAGGGGGACGAAAATCAGCCAATGGCGCGTTTTTTTTTTTTCTAATTTTCTATTTTTTTTTTTTTTTTTTTCCTGTTCATCAAAGGGATCTTGGTTGACCAAGACGTTGGCCACCTGTCTGCAAACATTGAATGTGCCAATGAGGTTGACGCGAATAGTAAATTCAAAGAGGTCAAGGGACATGGTGCGCGTGGTGGTGCCACGACGCGCGGTGACGGCGGCACTCGCGACACCGCCGCAATTGATCACGCCCGCAAGCTTGCCAAACTTGGCCACCGTCTTTTCAATGGCGTCGGCAACAATCTGCTCCGATGTCACGTCCACCTTGCCAGGCACAAACACCTGCGAGCCGAGCTCCTTGGCCAATTCTTGCCTAAAAAAAAAAAAAAAAAAGCGTTGAGGGTCACACATGCGAGGCCCCGCACTGAGCTTTTTGCTGGACATTCACGTGCAAAGGCTCGCAGTGTGGGGTAAAAAAAAAAAAAAAAAAGGAGGTAGCCAACAAAATCGATGTGTTGCGACTTACGCGTCTTCATCATTCAGGTCAAACACCTAATTTTCAGCGAATAAAACGAATTGAGACTCTTTCCGACCAAGCTCAAGCGTCAATTGCTTACCGAGACATTGCCACCATTGCTAACGAGGTGACGCACAGTCGCTTGGCCGAGGCCGCTGGCACTGAGTTACGAAAAAAAAACAGAAAAAACGTCTATCAAAAGTCCTGTCCACCCATTGGTTTTAATTTTATTCTCTTTTTCTTACCCGCCAGTGACGATGAACGTGTTTCCTTTGATTTGCATAGTAGTTTGGAGTGGAGAACGAGGAGGGAAAAAAAGACGAGAAAGAAAAAAAAGACAAAAAAAGTACGACAAACCTGAGAAATTTCCCAATTGGCATGACAAACGAGTTTTTGCCCTGCATCAAACTCCGGCCAGAGCAAAGCCTGGTGACAGACGACTCAATGCCCGATCGGTCACCCGCGTCGTCCGCTCGTCCCTGTGCCGCTATATGCTGAAAATGCGGTTTCGCGCGCGTGATTGATCTGAACTGGTAACTTGATCCATTTGCTATTGCTTTAGAGCATATCTTCCTTGTCGGTGAAGAAATAAACTAAAACATGTAGCCATTATGATCATGTCAATTGGTCTAAATTTTAGAGCCTTGTGCTCAGGCTCCTGGGGAGAAACGCGTAAAATATTACTAGCAAACACAAATATTGAGATTTCTCAAAACTGATCGATCCGATTCGCGAAAAAAATTGGAAGCATTGGCGCTTTGAGTCGGCTATCCATTGGACTAAATTTGGAGCCACATAGTCAGGCTCATTAGGCAAAACACGTAAAATATTATTTTGACGCTGGGGTTTTCACTAGCAAACATGAATCGCGAGATTTCTCAAGACTGAGCGTTCCGATTCACGAAATAAATGAACATCATTGGAGAACTGGGTCTACCATTTACTGGTCCAAATTTAGGACCAGAGGAGCAAGTTTCTGATGAAGCGCCAATTTCATAGGCGTAAAGGGGGAAAGATCAGCTCCATTTGGTCTCGTACAGCGACAACTGCTGAGCGCCCCGACGCGTGAGTTACCTCAAATGAATCAGCGGGCAAGCGCGGTAAAAGCGCTTGTGGTTTGGAGAGATCGCGTTCAGATTTCAGGGAGTTAGCCTTCATGTAGTCTATTTGGCCCTGATTTCAGGCAAAGTTCATTTCCTCAAGATTGAGTCATGCAATCTCGGAAAAAAACTTGACATCTTTGCTGATTTGTGTTCAGCCTTCTCTACCTCCAATATAGAACACGATGGACAAGATACGGAGGCTGCGCCCAGCCAAAGTGGGGTAAGGATTTATTCATTTTGGTAGCGTTCGCGATAACGACCCAACGCATCGACAAGCGAGTCGTCTCAAACGAATCAGCGGGCAAACGCGGTAAAAGCGCTTGTGTTTTGGAGAGGTCGCGTTGGTAACTCGGTGAGTTGGTGAGTACATTAATGGTTCTGAAAACTCGTATTTTCGAATTTGTTTGGCAAACATGATGTTGGCTCGGCTCTGCCTGGCTGCCCATACGTATTCGCAATTTGAGCTCTCGCAAGCGTGAAAAAAGAAGTCAGTCAGCATCTCAGCAAGTGCCCGAGAAAATGCAAAAACAGCATTATATTCATCCGTTTTGGATTTTGCACGCAAATAAAGCGTTTGATCTGTTCCATTATTCAATCTCAATGGCTATAAAAGCTAACGCGTCTGCTATCATTTATACAATGCCTGAAGACTCGCGCTACATTAAAAACCAAAGAGCGTGTTTTTCAGACTTTGCCGTGGCCCATTGCAAAAGTTGACATAAAAAGCTGTATTCTCCGTCAGTTGTAATGGCAAAGTTTCGTGGTGCTGCAACGAGTCTTTGGTGGTGAAATGATTTTTTTTAAAAAATTTAGAAAAAAAAAAGTTGGTCATCTCAAAATGCATCTGGAGGGCCTCCCGCTTTGAGAGGTTCAAGCTCAGCAGATTTCTGAAATCCGTTTGGCAACCTACACACTGGTGACCTGAGAGTCATCTCATTAGATGCATTGCCCCCCTCTTCTTAAATAGTAAAATCGGCAAGAAAATTACCGAGATTAGAACTTTGTACTAATAGGATTTGGCTAATATTTTCACTGAAGGTG
>KV441923.1:0-10360 GCA_001650995.1 Gongronella sp. w5
CGCGCCATTGACGCGCCACTACGCGTCAATGATTTCGAGCACGTCGGCTCACGCGCTTTTTGCGCACGTTCGCCACTCGACGCGAGCTGGGCCGTGACACCCCGAACATTTGCTGTTGGCAGACAAAATGACAGGTCGACCCAACTTAAAAAAAAAGCGCAGAGAGTGACGCATGAACGCCGATCGACTGACAAAAGTGCCTACGTTGGGCAAGATTTTTTTGCAAAAGTTTAAGGTTTGACACTTCCAAATTAAGGTGCATGGATTGCATGGAATTTTTTATTTTTTTTATTTTTTATATTTTTTTATTTTTTTATTTTTTCATTTTGCACATTTTTATGCGCTGATGAGTGGGCTACAAGCTGCTGAAATGACCGATGCAAAAAGTTAAAACGCAAGCTAGCGCACCGCAAGTTATCCCATTAGATGCTTTGACCATTTGTTTGTTAGTAAAACTGCAATAAAAATTGGGTGTTGACTAGACAGTTGTCGAGAAAATCGCGATCAAAGATTTGGATGAAAATGTGTATTTTCTCTGCGAGTTTTAGTCATCCAACAATGAAACAGGTCTCAATTGATAGAGATTCAATAGCTGCTCAGACACGTAAAAAGCGCAGCATGTCGTCCAATTAGTTGTCGAGAACATCGAATTTGAACTTTTTTGTAATACAGTATTTGAATGGCTTTGACAAGCATACAAAGCTCGCGCATCAGGCAAAAAACAAGCATTCTAGAAATGACATCCGAGCCCGTCCAATTCGAACAATGCAAATTTCATTGCGTTCAAAGAAGAATTTGACCAAGACATTGTTAAAATTGTAAAAATGTCGATGTTTTGTTGGATTCATCTGCACAACGACCCGTGCGACCTCTGGGTTTCATTGTCTTGTTAAAAAAAGGCACAAAAGTAACTTAATCTAATGGTTTGGGGCGGAGAAGCAGTCATGATCGACTACTACAATAGGGACATTTGTTAAATTTCATTAAAAATCGCGAAAAAATAAGAAGACCCAGTCGTCGAATATTAGTTTTAACGATTATTTTAAAAAGAGAGATGTCAAATTGCCTAATGGTAACAACAACAGGTATCGATTCAACCAACACTTGTGGTGGTCAGCATTGGATTTGGTGAAATTCGTGATATTGATGAATGTCTGAACAGCGACCTGCTTGACCCACCTCTGGTTTTTAATTTTTCTCTGTCAAGAGAAGCAGAAATTGTGGTAAAGTTTGACGATGATCGAAGCACGATTTTATTACCACGAAATGTTTTTTTAAAATATCAACGCGGTATCATACAGCCAAATTTCGAGCAATGTATGATAAAGCTCCTGGACAAACCCCCATAAGCGATCTTTGGTTTTGATTTTTTTTTAAAAAGAGAGGAACTAAATCCTATAGGTGGCGAAGTTTCGTGGAGCTGCAATGAATCCTTGGCGCTGAAAATTTTTTTCGAATTTAGAAAAAAAAAAGATGGTCAAGTCAAAATGCATCTGAAGGATCCCACGCTTTGAGAGGATCCAGCCAATCCAAAAATCCAAATCCGTTTGGCAACCTACACACCAGCGCTATGAGAGTCATGTTATTTGATGCATTGACCCCCTCTTTCTAATAAGCAAATCCGCAATAAAAAGCGGGGGTTGTCTTGAGGAATCGCGAGAAAAATGCCAACAAAGACAAAGTTTAAAAACGTGAATATCTTGACCAGTTTAGTTCGCATGCCAGTGAAACTGGGCTCATTCTATAGATCATCGGATGTTGCATCTTTAGTCACAGCAGCGCGCCCCGTTTCCTGTGCGTTGCCGAGAAAAATGGGATTGAAATGTTTGATCAGGCGTTGCAAGTGTACAAAGGTCACGCATCGACTTTGGCGGAAAAGAATAAAATGACAATCAGATGCGTCTCTTTCCACATGTGCAGGTTTGAGCTCGATCGAGGCACAATTTAGGGCGCGGCGGCCGAAAATGTGAATTTAACCGTAAATATTGATTTACGTACTCACCAAAGGCTCGAAAGACCCTCGATTTTTACGTTTGTTTCGAAAAGAAAAGGGGTCAAATTGCATAAATGAAAACGATTCCAACGGGCGGCAGTCAGTCGATCGCGTGCTATATCGATTTGGAAAAATGCGATTTTTCATGGATTTTCCAAGGGGGCCAGTCGACAATTCTCAAGCCATGAAGATTATATTCCTAGATCGACAGGGCATTCACACCCCGGATAAGCACACCATGGTTGTCGCTAGAAATACCGTAAAAACCTCAAGTTCTATCATCAGATTCTGGTGAAATACAGTAGCGCAAATTGATACGTTTGTGTCCATTTTCTCGACCTAATGAGAACTCGACGAGGATGAGCCGCAGCGCCTTGAAACAAAGTTTATCAGAAAGAGCATGTCCTGTTGCGTCAATAGACGCCAGTGATCTGTAAAAAGTTAAAGTATTCTGGCCGACCAGACGCGAGGCAAAAATGAACTCCTTTTTCCGGCATTATGATTGCACGATGGTTTGTCCCATAGTCATGCTAGCCGCTCATCGCACTTTGTAAATTCACGCAACTGGCACGTTTCTAGCTGGTGGATGCGCCTGCGCGGCGCTGCAGCATGTTTTCCCGATGGTATTCGCCAGGAAAAAAAAACATAAAATCACCCATTGTTCGTTAACACATAGATGGATCGCGCTCGTTTTTGGCATGATTCTTTGTTTTTCTACGCAATACATTATGTGTGTAAGTTTGGCGGGATTCTGAGGACCTTTTTTTCGATTTTGATTTTGGACTGGGTCGCGGCGATTTGAGGCATCTCTGGAGGAACACGTTCAAATCATTCTAAATTGGACACATACCGGTACACAGATACAGTAACATACGCTCTTTGAGGGTTGCGCTCCACGATGCCGTGCCTTTTATGGCGATCGGCTAGCGCCGTCTTGTACAAACGTGGTGTATGCAAAAAATAACAAAAATTAAATAAATGGTCGAGCACGCCGATCGCTTTTGGTAGCGATCTTGATGTGGCTAATCGATGCTGAAATATCCTTGCAGATCCAAAGTATTTTGTTTGTGATGAAGCACGTTGTAGATGCAAGATCATGTAAAAATGGGAGCAATTGGGCTTCTCCTGGCGCAGATGATGAAAAAGGAGTGCCCCTGAGCGGCGTTTGAAATGGAGTACACGCGTAAGGGGGTCCCTCTCACCCCATTTGCCCAATTTGATGAGAGGGATCTCCCTCACTCCATTTCCCCAATTTGATGAGATTGTTCCGTTTTTTCTCCCGGCCATCATTGTGAACATGCATTCGTTTGTTTTATTTCATTGGTTGCTTTTGCTGCTTGTGTCAGGTAATATCAATGAGCAGCTATGTGGGGTAGGGGGGAGAGGTGGAGTGAGATGCACGGAACAAAAGTAGGGGAAAAAAAGAAAGAAATTGGAGTGACAACAAAGAGAAAAAGGGGAATGGGAGAGGAAACGACCATTTGGAAAAAAGAGCAGATATTTGTTTGGAGGTTCAAGGTGGTGGGGGGAAGGGAAAAAAAGGGGACTCAGGACTAAATGCATGTCGTGTGTGCTGGGTATAGTAGAAAAAAAAAAGAGGAAATTCACTGACGTGTGTGGCCACGAGGAACGGCGCCGCCGCGTCGGGCCATGTTGCGGCCACGGGTGCTGGACGAAGAGTCCTGGCGACGTCTCTTTGAGCCAGCAGGGACAGTGGTGGCGGAGGACGAGGTGTGACGGGTCGTGGATGACGGTGCATAGTTGGTGGTGGGCTCGTGTGCATCGTATTGTCTCGATGAGGTCGCTTCCGCCTGGGAGGTATAGGGGACGGGCATGGTGGGCATGGTGGACGGTGCCGGCACAAATTGAGCATAGACAGGTGGTTCATATTGGTCAATGGGTTGAGGCACGAGTGGCTGCTGCTGTGGTTGGTACGATTGGTATAGCTTTTGCTGAGACGGGTACGAGTGCAAGTGCGCGTGGGCCGTGTCAGTGTACGTGTCATGATGATTCGCGTGGATGGAACCTGTGTAGGGTGTGGGCGGCGACACGGGGGAACGCGTCATGCCAAAAATGGCCTGTGACGCGTCGTCCGTGAGATCCACATGGTCACTGATGCTGCTGACGCTCGTACGATTGTGCGCGACGGATGACGGCGACGTGTCCGCGGCTTGGATTCTGGCGGTCACGGAGGCATTGCTGATGGGCGATGGCGGCATGGCGGCGAGCTTGGAATTGATCCAAAGCATGCCAACGGTGTAGCAGGGGCCGCCGGTCTTGACGACGCCGTGACGGTGATAAATTTCACCACGCAGGTCAATGAGGAGCTCAATAAGGTCGGGGATGGACGGCACCACATGTGGAGGTTTGCGCAAAAGTGCGAGAAAAACTCCAAAAATGACCATTTCCATGCCGCGCAGCTGCTGACTCTTTGAGAGCTGCGTCGTGGGATTAACCACCTTTTTAAACGCGTCCTCGCCGCCCGGTGATGCGTACATTTCCCGGAATGTGCTTAGAATTGCGTGCAACGTCGATTTGAGGACATTTGTCGGCTCTCGCATCTGATTGCCCAGGAACGCCGTCAGCTTCGTGGGCGTCGCGGTATACTCGCTGGCATTGTCGTGGATTTGGATCATCAGCTGCGCAATGACCATGAAATTGTCGGCGCGCTTCTTTTTGTGGATCGCCTGCAGCAATTCGTTGTAATCCGTGACCAGCGACGAGCAAAGGATCGACATGGGCGAATTCGTTGCAGCCAGGCGCTCCGAGCTCGTCAGTGCCGTGCCAAGCTGCACGCGCGCAAAGATTTCCAACTGAGAGAAATAAAAAAAAACGAATGAGTGCTGTGGACAATGACAATGGCCTTGATTTCCTATTTTTACCTCGTCATCCTCGCTGATGTCGCTGTACGTGGCTACAATGCAGAAAAACAAACGCGTGAATAAGCAAAATTGCCGATCAATTCGTGGGATGACTTACTAAAGTTGATCTCGTACATATCAAACACTTCTCGTTGCGGATCAGTAAGATAGGCACGGCCCTCGGGATCGCCATTCATGTGCTCATAGAAGGTTTTTCGCGGTGGGTCGTACGAATCGTCCATGTAAGGGATCTCATTATTCATGAATCTATCAAAAAAAAAAGGATTCAAATCAGCCAAAAAGAAGAGAAAGAAGAGAAAAACAGCAAAGCCAAGCGTTTTACCTGTGCACGGAGGTGAGACGCTGCTTGCCATCGATGCAGACATTGACCAAGTCGCCTTCTGGCCGCCTGCGCGAGACCATGATCACGGGGGGGACGTAAAAGTTCTTGAGAATGGAGTCGATAAGCATACCCATCTTGCCAACGCCCCAAACAACGTCACGCTGATAAGGCGCTTCCTAGAAAACAGCAAAAAAAGCTCAGTAAACACGCCGATACACGTTGCTTTTGCGTTACCAAATCCACGCGCTTGGTGTCAATCAAGCCTATTGGAAAAAGAAAAAAAGGAAAAAACGAAAGAGGTGTCAGCGTGTCTCCTCCAAAGCACCGCTTTTAGGGCGGGTGTTCAACTTACGCTTCACGTTGAGCAGATTGTATATACGCACAACAGGCCGTGAAACCACCATTTCAACCAGGAGTAAAGGAAACAAAGAGAAAGAAAAAAGTAACAAAGAGAAAGGAAAAAGGGAACGCCAAATAGAGAGAAAGAGTAGGAGGATGAAATTGATCAATTGGGCTTTGCCAAATAAGGGAATGAACCAATTCAAGGTTGAATTCACGGCCTATTTTTTTGAGACCCCCCTCACCATGCACTCCGCTTTTTTTCTTTTCTGTCATTCACCCTTTAAAAACTTTTTTTTTTTTTTGCATTCATGAAAACCGAGGAGCCACTGCACGAGGCATTGGGCGCTTGTCACATTGACAATGGACCTGGTTGCGCGCAAAAAAAGAAGAAAAAGAAGAAGAAAGCAGCAGTGGTTACTGAGGTTGCGCCTTTTTATGTGGAAAGAATGAATGCCTTCCCTGTGACACTGCGAAGCACCAAGGCTAGTGGACGCCATGCTGCCGCGGCCGAGGCATTGGCGCCTGGGACGACGGTGTGCTTGGAGCAAGCCACGGCCTTTGTCGTTCGGACGCCATTTTTGGATCAAATGTGCCATGTGTGTTTGGCGCCACTCGAGGTGCAAATGGCCTGCCAAGCATGCCGCATGGTGTTTTATTGCTCGCAAGGGTGTGTTGGCAAGGATGTGGATCACGGCGACGTGTGCTCCGCTCTGCAGCATGTGCAGCACATTGCCAATGCCACCGATGTTGATCCGGATCTGCTGCGCCTGATGCTCATGCTTGTAGCCAGCCGCGACAGCGACGACACGAGGCGCACACCGTTTTCGTGTGTCAATGACCTGATGAGCCATCGGGAAAAAGCCAACCCCGCCTTTGTCAAAGTGGTGACAGCCGCTGGTAAACAAAGCAGAATCCAGAAACAACTCCGCGTGACACAACACGCTAATTTTTTTTTTTTTTTTTCGATAGGTGAACGCCTCCTTGCCGAGGCGCCCGACCTTTTGCATGACCTCACCGCCGATGATCTCGTGACCTTGGCGTGCAGGTAACAAAAAAAAAAAAAAAAAAAAAAAAAAATAATTCTATTTTTCAGGATCAATGCCAACGCTCATGGCCTGGGCGACAATCAATCGCGTAACACGGACGTGGCGCTTGGATTGTTCCCATTGGGCGCGATGTTTTTCAATCATGGATGCAATCCCAACACGGCATTTGTTGGCATGGACCATGGCCAGCTGGCATTCCGCACCATTCGTCCCGTTGCCAAGGACGAGGAGCTTGTCGTCAGCTATATTGATCTGTATGACGCGCGCGATGATCGTCGTCAGGTACGTCCATTCAAGGGGGGAGGGAAAAGTAAAAAAAAAAAAAAAAAAATGGAAAAAACAAGAATTCACATGTTTTTTCGCATTTCCCATTTTCAGACCCTTTTGGACAGCAAGCATTTCTGGTGCAAATGTAAGCGTTGTAGCGGTGCTATCGAGAAATCGGTGGATCGGCTGCTGCAAGGCGTTGTTTGCGGCAAATGCGCGCAGGACGTGTATGTGGTTCCTGCAACGCAAATGGACGATCTCATCAAAGGCCAATCGTCGATTTCGGTGGCGGTTGCGCAGCTGGATAAGAAAGAAGAGGGCGACGCGCAAGCGACGCGGTGGTCGTGCGCGAAATGCGGTTCTGACGCGCTTTCGTCGGCCATTGCATCGACAATTGTGCATCAACAACAGCAGTACTCGCAGGCCATGGCCTTGGTCCAGCAGCGACAATATACCAAAGCGAAGCAGCATCTTTATCCACTTGTGCATGCTGCCAAGCAGCTGCACGCCATGCACACGCTGCGTCTCAATGCGGCCATCCCACTCATGAATTGCCAGCGCTATGAAAAGGATATCAAGGGCGCAATCGACACCAATCGTTTCATCCTCGATTTCTTCACACAGCAGGCTGAACAAGGCGGGTTGCCGGCAAACACGGCTGAAATCTCGGATTTCTGGCAAAATCTCGGCGAACTGTACGACATGCTTGCCTCGCAGCACCGTGATCGCGCCATCCTTGAAAAGAAATACCGCAAGGAAGCGCGCACTGCCTTTGCGCAGGCCATTCGCATCCGTGCAATTGTCTTCGGCACATCTCACCCTAAAACCAAGGCATTGCAGTCCCTCGCCTCATCCCATTAGACTTTTTACACCTCCTTTTTTTTCATAAATTATGATATTCTTTGATTTTTTTTTTTTTTTTTTTTTTTTCTGACGATCGTGCTTTTTATATTTTTTTTTTTTTTTTTTTTTTTTTTTTTTGCAGCCGAATCCCCATTAGCGATCATGAGAATACTCGCGCCACCTCCAAATAACAAGAAATGGACGTGTTTGGCGCGCGCTGCAGATGCAATTGAGGTTCCTTCGATGCATATTAAAACAAAAAGGTGTTGCATTTTATTGAAAACATCATTTTCTTTCAAAAAGGAAGCCAGGTGCGGCCAATTTAGATGAAATTGGTTGTACGGGATGGAAAATAACAAAGAAATAAGGAGATGAGGCTCAACGCGATGATAAAAAAAAAAGAGTGGGTATGGTTTTGGGACTTTTTTTTTTTTTTCATTGCTCAATCTTGAGTTGGCGCTCGTAGAATTCCACCACCTGATCCAGTGAAAATAAAAAAAAAAACGCACAAAAACATGCATATCAGCACCATTATTGATGTTGCCCTACCACCTGCTCATGATGTTCTAATTTTTTTTTTACCTTGATCGGGCATCGGCTCTTGACAGTGGTTGCGCGGTGGGTAGACATGACTTCATCTTGCCTAAAACATAAAAAAGGTGAATTGACGCGTTTTTTTAACATTTTACCATTTGATATTCTTTGACATACCACTTGACAGAATAATAAATAATCGAATCATCCTTTGTGACGACGAGGAACATGTCATAAATCTCGCGTACCTCTGTGTTCCAGTCGAAATGGCGTCGGAAGTGGTCATCCGGTTCCTGGAGGGTGGCTGGGCGCAGGGTGACGAACTTTTCTGGGTGGGGACGCTGCAGTCGGCTGACGTCTGGCTTTAAGGGCTGCGATGGCGTGGAGGTGGAGGGTGTAGTGGAGGGAGCTCGTGCGATCGGTCGATTATTTGGCCCTAGGTAAGGCGGCATGTAGTGGAGCGACGATAAGGAGCGATCCGCTCGGTGGCCATTGACCACGGACCTATGAAACGCGTTTTGTGGTGGTGGGGGGCCAATGTAGCGTGGTGGCGCGTCGTTTTGTTGCGGAGCGCGCCCAACAAAATGTGGTTGGAGAGCAGTATTGGCAGTATTGGCAGCAGCAGCAGCAGCAGCAGCAGCAGTCGCAACAGAAGCAGCAGCAGCAGAAACAGCTGGTAATATCGCGGTAGGCGTCTGATGCAATGCGGTGCCCGCGGACACGCGCTTGTCCACGTTTTCATCGTCAATGATCACAATGGACTCGTCATTGCCATTGGTGGTGTGCGGTGGCTGATCCAACAGCATATCATCGACGCGCCTCTTCTTGGCAGGTGTGGGCAGCGTGGGTGGTGCAGGCGGCGCACCCCCAGCGAGACGCGCACCAGGCAACACGCGATCAACCGGCATCAAATTGGGCAATTGGGGCAAAAGGCCAAAAAGGCCAGATTCATCCTTTTCCGTCTTTTTTACATCAACTTGAGCGATGGTTTTCGTGTCCAATCCGATGTTTTTTGTGTCTGGGTTGATTTTTGTCGACGTGAGCAGCGTAGGGTCTGGCAGTGCCGGATCGTTTTTCTTGATGGCGGTGGTGCGGCTATTTTTGTAGGCATTGATGACAAGCTGGAGGTCGTCCTCGTCGTCGCTGACGTTGACAGGATCGTTTCGGCTGCTTGGGGCTGGCAAGACGGTGGGCTGGGCGTTTGAGCGCGGGTACGCGGGTGCTGGCATGGCCATTTGGACATTGTGGACTGATGTGCTCGGGTAGGGTGTCGGTGAAGGGTGCGTGGCTGCGACACGTTCATTCTGATGAGGGATAAGTTGGCCCAATCGCTTCGGATCGGCCGTGGTCGTGGGCCGGCCTTCAGCATCGAATGTGACCGGGCTAATTCGCACGTTTCGTTGCAACATGGCGATAATGCTCGGTTGCTTTGGAGCCACTGGCGGCGCACTGGCCTTTTTGGCGGGTGGGACGGCTGCCGAAGTCGGCGAGGGCGGGGTCATGACTGGCTGTGTCGACGACGATGCAATTTCCATAGGCGATGCCGTTCTCGTTTCAAGTTTTGGCTTGCGGCCCGGCCGTTTGTGCTTACCGCCTCGCTTAGACGCCTTTTTCCCCTTGACTGCTGGGTTGCCAGGGGCAAGTGGAGGCTTTCCACCTGGCTGTTTCTGCCAAAACTCGTCCAAAAGCTCAGGCGCGTTCCTATAAAACCGAAAAAAGTCATAAAAGACACCAAGATCTCCTTGTTTCAAACGACTTACAGCGTGTTCTCTAATTGCCACGTGTTGTCAGCCTCGCCATAGCCCTTCCACTTGACATAATATTCGATCTCCTGGTGGCCGTCTGTCTAAAAAAAAAAAAAAAAAAAAAAAAAAAAAAAAAAAAACGAAGAAAGGGGGCGGTCAGGGCGCGCAACAATAGGCAAAACAGGACGAAACACCGTCGCTTACTTCGTCAGTGTACACACGATATTCGACAATGCTCTCAAGCTCATATTCCTCGCCGTCGTCAGCCATGGTCACAAGCAAAAAAAAAAAAAATAATAAAAAAGAAAAAAAAAAAAAAAAAAAAAAAAAGGGAAAAATGACCCAAATTGTTGTTTTTTTTTTAGCCGGGGTTTTTTTTTTTTTTT
>KV441923.1:10397-46182 GCA_001650995.1 Gongronella sp. w5
AAAAAAAAAAAAAAAAAAAAAAAAAAAAAAAAAAAAAAGAAAGGTAAAAATGACCACAATTGTTGTTTTTTTTCTAGTCGCGGTTTTTTCTTCTTTTTCGTGGGCCACGCTCACACGAATTGAATGGCCGGTGTTTTTTAAAAGTCCGGTTTGACACGAGAAAAAAAAAGAAAAAAAAAAGAACACGCGTCTATTGGCGAAATAACATTGTAACGCCATGGTTTTTATGACATATACAGGGAATTGACAAGGCAAATCAAGAATTTTATCATATCCGTACATCGGCTAGAATAATGCTAGAACTGAAGAAAACAAACTCGAAAACAATGACCAATCTAAAACCCCTCATTGCACACCAATTTCCTCGCGCATGAACGCGTCCGACGTCGGCTCACGGCCGAGGAACGCCTTGAGCATGTCCATGCCATCGCTACAAATGAATAAAAAAAAAGTCAACACGCGCCATTTGGTCCCTTTTTTTTCTTTCTTCAATGATCTTACGAGCTGCTGCCCTTTTCCAAAATGGACTTGCGATAGGCATAGCCCGTCTCAAACGAGAGCGTGTCTTTTTGGAACTTTGTAAAGAACATGTCGCACGAAAACACCTTGGACCACTTTGGACATAATAAAAAGAAAGAAATTGGCCGCGTCCTCGTTGTAATTTTTTTTTTATTTTCTTCCTTACCATGTAGCCCCAGTAAGCGGCCTCGTAGCCTCCCATCAAGTGAGCAAAGGATGCTTGACCGCAGGTACCCTGTTTCCATGACAATAGGTGAGAAATGGCAAGGGATCGCATTTTTACTACTTGTGTCATACCTCGGGTGCCTTGACATTGGTGATTTCCTTGCGCAGAGCGTGGTAAATGTCGGTCGTGTTCAATTCATCATCTAAAAAACGGCACAGTGAGTGCGCAATGCGTCGTTTTTCCTTTTGTTCCATGTTTTTACCTTGGCTGGTATGAAGCGTCAAGTCAAAGATGGCATAAAAGACCTGGCGCAGATTGGCAATGGCGGCATTGACGTTCTTGGTCTTAATGAGGCGGTCGATCACGTCGTCAGGCAGAGGCTCGCCCGTCTCAAAGTGAGCAGACAGCAATTTGAGCGACTTTTTGTCGTAGCACCAGTTTTCCAACATTTGGCTGGGTGCTTCGACAAAGTCTGTCTCGACGCTCGTGCCGTGCAGGCGTGCGTACTTGGTGCGGCTGCACAGATGGTGCATCGCGTGGCCCTGTGCAATAAAAAAAAGGCAATGAGAAAAAGGGTTTCGTCTTCTTAATTCTTTTCGCTTACGAGTTCGTGGAACAGCGTCACGACTTCGTCGTGCTTCAGCAACGACGGCTTGTTTTGCGTCCTAAAAGTAAAATAACGAGCGAATTTTGCTCAAATGAGAATCATTCTCGAAAAACACGGCAAATCCACCTACGGCTTGCTGAAATTGGCCACCATGGCAGCAATGGGAGGCACGCGGTCGCCATTGGCGTCAATGTACGACGCCTGCAGAGGGAACATGGCAGCGTGCGGGTCTATTTTTACATAAAGAAAGAAGGGATATTTAAGCGATTGAGGACGCGACGGTACGCGAAACGGTCCATAGACCTCTGGACCACCCCGCATTGGCTTACACTTGTTATCGCGAGGGAACAGATCGAGCAGCATGTAGCCTGAAAAATGCTTGTCTTCGGCCGTGTCCCAGCATTCGTACATTTGGACATCCGGGTGCCACACCACCGCCTTGTCGCTGGGCACCTTGATAAACTTGAGACCGAGCACCTTTTCGTAGATTTGCAGCATGTCTATTTAAAAAAAAATGAGCATACAAAAGGCAAAAAAAAAAAAAAAAAAAAAAAAAAACATACTCTGCACGGTGGTGTCCAGGCTGAAATACTTTTTGATCTCCTCTTGGTTGATGGAGTAAATCTTCTCGAGCAAGACGTGGTCGTAGAAGCTCGTGTCCCACGCGTTGAATGAGCCGTCAAACACTTCACCACGCGCTTCCTTCTCATCCTAAAACAAGAAAAAAACAGCTAAAATGCGGACTGTACCCATTGATGTGCTCGTTTTACCTTTTTGAGTTGCTTCAATGTCTCGAGCTCCTTGAGGCCAACGTCGTGCAGACGCGTCTTGAGCTCGTCCAAGAACTAAAAAAAGAGAATTGAGCCATGACGGACGGAAAACACACTTTTTTGAGGAATAGGAGACGCCATCGACCGCAGACACGTACCTCTTGCACTTTGGTGACTTGTTTGGCCATCTTGATCTCAAGAACGTAATCGGCATAAGTCGCATAGCCAAGCATCTAGTGTCACCGACGAGAAAAACACATAAAAAAGCGCGTTACACACCTTGCGATGGGGCGGAAATGCCTATCTTTTTTTTTTACCTTTGCAAACTTGCGTCGCAGCTTAACAGCTTCCTCCAGGAGAACAATATTCTCGCGATTGCGGGATTCATAGGCGGTCAGGTGGACGCGGCGCGTATTTTCATTCTTGCACAGCTTGATCACTACAATTGGGAAAAATCAGCATGGTTTCACAGAAACCCCCGCTTCCTCTTGATTTTGCCCCACTGTCCTACCTGGGTGCACATCTGCGAGTTCAACATTTACAAAAAAAAAACAAGGTTCACTATATGAGAGGTCCCGAGACGGGGGATCCATTGACATTGACACACACAATGGCGCCCCCTGTGGCTGGCTGATGCACACAGAGACGCACTCACACGCTCCTTGTACCTGGATACCTAAAAAAAGAAGGAGGCGTCGATGAGATGGGGGAAAAAGGGCCCAACCATTGTAAAAGTTCCACTTACTTCATCGTCAACACGTATTTGGTCACGCCATCTTCTTCCACCGTCTTGAGCCCGCCGAGGAAATCGTCATCCAGACCATCCAACTCCTCCTTGGCAAAGGTGACGGCTAAAAAAAAAGAAAAAAAGGAAGCAAAAATGAACAAAAATGAAAGAACAATGGAAAAAAAGCACGTGAGACGCGTCATTGCGTGACCATCGTACATTTTTGTGCCGATTTTTCTTTGTATGTGCTTACTGCTGTCCTCGCCTGACCAGTTCTTGTTGTATTCGACAGAGAGCTCGCTGAGGCGTTTGCGCAGGTCAGCAACCTGATTGCGCTGTTCCTCGGGGAGATGCATGCCACAACGGCGATACGTGCGCTCAGTTTTGCGCAGCACGCGCGCAGCTTCGGGCTCCAGCGAGTCCAGATCGGTGCGGTCAATGTAGTTCTGGATCACCGTGTACAAATCATGACGCATCCCTTGCTCAATGCCGAATTCATCCAAAAGACGCTCGGCCTCGCGCGACGCCTCGCGTGTCGCCTCATCCGGCGAGAATTGCGACAGCGACGGCAGCAGAGACGCGCGTCCTTTTTCATAATAAAATAAAAAGTCAGTCAAAAAGGTCATTTTAACGCGTCATTGCGCGCCAAATGCTCCCAACTGACGCACCAATGCCTTCATTTTCGTTGCGGAAGAGCGGCACCACGATGTTCTCGTAGGTTTGGTCCTCCACGGCAAGGGCAGCAATAGCGTCGTTGACAGCGCGCTCTTGCGCAATAAATTCATTGGCCATAGGCAACACTTGCTCGGCCGTGATACTAAAGTCGAGAACAGGAGGGGGCGCTTCGGTCGTCATGGCTTGGAAAACAGGGAAAAACGAAAAAGTATAAAAAAAAAAAAAGGGGGGGAAAGAAGGGTGGGTGAAAGAAGGGGTGTGGGGGGGCTCTTTTGGCGCCAATGTATACAAAATACGCCGCAAAAGTCCGCGACCTGCCCAAACTAATAATAAAACCGGGATTTGACGCCTTGTTTTTGTCACACCACACAAGTGATCCATGCGCCGAATCGTGCATTGCAGCTTTATTATGGCCACGAGAAATGAAATAAAAAAAAAAGACGCGACATTTCGCTGTTTTGCGTGCAATTCGAGAAATGAAGCGCGTCATCTCGCTGTTTTGCATGGAAATCGAGCGATTGAGCGTGTCGAGCCTTTTTCGTAGTAATCGTTTTAATAGTATGATAGTACAAGTATGAAAATTACGCGTTGGAAGGGGAGGCGGAAGCGGCAAGCAGGGGCTCATGTTGCTCTGCTAGGTGCTCTCGCTCAGCCGCTTGGATAATTCGGTCCAATTCGTCTCTACGCTCGTTGGCCTTTGCTTTTTCTTGCTCGCGATTGTACAAGTGGCGGAAAAGGAGGGTGCTGGCAATGGTCATGGTGCCAAGGATGCCCAAAATGACAAACATGTAGATGTTTGAATAGTAGAGCACATCGTCAACGTCGTCAAAGACCTGAAGGAGCACGACGCGGACAATAAATTCGCTGATGAGTCCTGCGCCCCACAGACCGGTGAGTGTGCGGAAAAAAGCGCGGAACGAGGGCCATGCGCGCCAAAACATGTCCCAATGGCCGCGGATGACCTCGGGGTCGTCCATAATTGTGCTGGACATGGCCACTTGGCGCGCAACGTAAAACATAAAGGGGCGCAGCCGGTGTTCTTGCACTTGCAGTGGTAAAAGTGTGCCCATGAGCATGATTCCCATGGCCAATGTCATTGTCGACTCGCGCAACAGGTACATTTTGGGGTCCGATTGCAAAATGGCCAGCAAACCAGACACCACAAACATCACGAGTGTCAACACGCCCGTCATATCCACCTTGTGCTCGCGGATGCCTTTGTACGCGACAATCATTGCGGCTGGAACGCCCGCAAGCATCATCGATGCCAGCGCAGAGAAGAACAGCCGAAACGTGTAATAAAGCACCAGCGGAAGCACCAATTCAAACAGCATGTGGATCGTAATGTCGCCAAACGCGTGCAAAATCGACCGCCGGTTCGGCACAGACGCCTGCATAAACGTCGGTACGCGCTGAAAAGGCCGCGGCTCCTTGCTGGCTGGCGCCTGCCACCCAAGCAAGGGACTCCGTTCTGACGACGCATGGCTGCCACTCGAAGAAGCTCGCTGAACTGTCATGGAAGGAAACAATGCCGAGAAAAACGAGGAATAAAAAAAAGGAGGGTATCGATGAAGAAAACGAGGGCGTTGGTGTCGCCAAGACGATAAAAGACAAAAGGAAAAAGAAATAAAAAGAGTGTGAAACAAAAAAGGGGATCTTGCTCACCTTGGAAAAATTGCAAGTTACACGGGGCCAGCTGCTGCCCTGTATTCCTGTCAACGTCAATTGGCCACTGCACCTGTTGCACAGAGCACTAAAAGGCGTGTTTAGCTTTTTGATCTTTTGCCTTCTTTTTTCTTGAGCGCCAATGGCTTTTTTCGTGCTCAAATTCATATTTCAATGTGTTTATTTTAGACTTTTTTCAATCGCACCCTTGTTCTTCGAGACTGCACCGTAGAGAAAAAAAATAAATAAAACACAAATATCAGCAAAGTGGCAGAATTGCATGCTATTCATTTTTGACATTCGACGCGTATTTGGTTTGTCTTGCCCAACACGCGCGTCACTAGGGCGGATGAACACGCTTATACCACACAACAGCTCAGATCAGCAATTTTGAATGCATTTCACGTTATGCTCAAAAACGTAGCTAAAGAAAACGTGTTTTTCGCAGCGACAAGTCTCTTGCAGTTGAGCAAGACGCGGGTCAATTCCAGGCTGCGGCATGTTGGCAGGGCCATTTTGGCTATTTCAATGCCCGCCAAGGGTCGCTTTTTGTTTCTTCGCCTTTCTTCCTCCTTATTTTTTTTTTTTTTTTCAACACTCACATGGGCGCTGTCAAACGAAAAGCCGAGTTCCAAGTGCCTATTGTGGATAAGAACGACTTGTTAAAGCTGACACCGCTTGGTGCAGGCAACGAGGTGGGCCGGTCGTCGCTTTTGCTCGAGTACAAGGGCAAAACTATCCTGGTAAGATCCAAACTTGTATGCCCCATTAGCCGCGCTTGCTGACGATTTCTTTTGTTTTTGTAGCTCGATGCGGGCATCCACCCTGCATACAATGGCCTCGCGTCCTTGCCCTTTTTTGACGAGATTCAGCTTGGCAAGATCGACGTGCTGCTGGTCACTCAGTGAGTCACTTTTTTTTTTTTCGTTCGCGCGGCTTAATGCCCATTTTTTCTTTTTTTACAGCTTCCACGTGGATCACGCAGCATCGGTGCCGTATTTGATGGAAAAGACGGATTTCAAGGGTCGCGTGTTCATGACGCATCCGACCAAGGCCATTTACAAGTGGATGCTGAGCGATTATCTCCGTATCAGCAACATTGACGACGAGGATCAGCTTTACAACGACGAGGACCTGTCGAATTCCTTCCAGCGCATCGAGGCCATTGATTATCACCAGCAGGTCGAAGTCGAGGGCATTAAATTCACGGCGTACAATGCCGGTCACGTCTTGGGCGCTGCCATGTTCCTCATTGAGATTGCGGGCGTCAAAGTGCTCTACACGGGCGACTATTCGCGCGAGGAAGATCGCCATTTGATGGCCGCCGAGAAACCAGACGCCACCGTCGACGTCCTGATCACCGAAAGCACCTATGGCGTTCAGAGTCACGAACCACGATTGGTCAAGGAGACGCGTTTCACTTGTAAGAAAAAAAATTGTAGTCAAAAAAGGAAGCAACGTGTGCTCAAGTCGTTTTTCTGTTTTTCTTTATTGTAGCGCTGGTGCACGACATTGTTGGCCGTGGCGGACGGTGTCTGATGCCTGTGTTTGCATTGGGCCGCGCGCAGGAATTGCTGCTGATTTTGGACGAGTATTGGGACGCGCATCCGGAATTGGACAACATTCCGATTTACTATGCATCGAGTCTTGCGAAAAAATGTATGGCCGTGTACCAGACCTATATCAACATGATGAACGCACGCATCCGCAAGCAATTCGCCATTTCCAACCCATTTATCTTCAAGCACATCAGCAATTTGCGCAATGTCGAGCAATTCGAGGATTCCGGTCCCTGTGTCATGATGGCCAGTCCCGGTATGCTTCAGAATGGTCTCTCACGCGAATTGTATGAACGGTGGGCACCCGATCAAAAGAACGGCCTAGTCATCACAGGCTATTGCGTCGAAAATACCCCTGCTCGCGTAAGAAATCGTTGTTTTTTTCGTTTTCTTTTACCATTAACTCATCTGGTTTTTCTTTTGTAGCAAGCCATGAATGAGCCTGACGAGATCCCCGCCATGGACGGCCACAAGATCCCGCTTAAAATGTCCGTCGACTACATCTCCTTCTCTGCACACGTCGATTTCACGCAAAATGCTAAATTCATCGACGAAGTGCGCGCGCCTCATGTCGTAAGGAACAAAAATGATAGAAAGGCAGAGAAGGACGCGTCGTGACGCGCAACTGACGCGCTTTTGGCTCATCTTTTTATTATTTTTTTTGTAGGTTCTCGTGCACGGTGAGGCGACGGCGATGCACCGTCTCAAGTCTGCGCTTCAAAGCCGGTATTCTGAGCGCGAGGAGAACATCAAGGTGTATACCCCCAAGAATTGTGAGACGGTGAGTCTGCATTTCCGTGGCGAAAAGATGGCCAAGACCATTGGCGGGCTTGCCGCCACGTACCCAACAGAGAACCAGGCCCTGGATGGCATCATTATCGGCAAAGACTACCAGCTCAGCATCATGTCGCTACAGGACATGACGGAACAGACCGGGCTTGTGCAATCCGTCATCACCCAGCGCCAATTCGTCCCTTTCAATGCCGGCATTGGTCTCCTTAAATGGCACCTCGAGATGATGTTTGGCGACCTGGACGTTGTCGACGTTGGCAAGCCTGATGCCAATGCCTCAGAAGAGACCAATCAGCACCAGGGCTCCGTGTTGCGCGTCTTGGACGCTGTCGATATTAAGCGTTTCGACGACACACCTAATCAGCTCATCCTCGAGTGGGTCGGTGGCACTGTCAATGACATGATTGTCGACTCTATCCTCTCCATTGTGCTTTCCATCGACATTTTGCCAGCCAGTGTCAAGGGTAAGCCCCATACCTTCGCAAAAAAAAAAAAAAAAAAAAAAAAAAAAAAAAAAAAAAAAAAAAAAAAAAAAAAAAAAAAAAAAAAAAAACGAAAAAAAACACGAAAAAAAAGCACGAAAAAAAATACAAGGAAATTAACGCGTGTCATTTCCTTTTTATTTTGTAGCGAGTAACAAGCCTTGCTCCCACAGCCATCACGATCAGGACGAAAATGATGATTCATACTCTCGGGTTGCAAAAGAGATGGAAAAGGAGTACAAGACCATGGTCGCGTTTTTGACAGATCATTTTGGCGATGTGCAAGGCGATCCAGAGGGCAAAAAGGTCACTGTCAACATGGATGGCGACACGGCCACCGTCGATTGCATCAAATACGTAAGAAAGCGCCATTTTACTTACCTAATGTGCAATCATTTGCGATTGATGGCTCACGCACCTTTTTTTATTTTTTGTAAAGGCTGTGGATTGTGACAATGGAGATTTCAAGAAGCGCGTCTCAGACGTCGTCCAGCGCGTGCGAAACACGGTCAAGCCCTTGTCTCTGTCCGCATGATTATTCTTCTCTTATTCTTCTCGCATAGTAACATGGCATCTCCATCCATTTCCCCCTTTTTTTTTTTCTCATCAGCACGAATAAAAAAAATCCCTTCATCATCTTCCTGTCATGTTGGCTTGCTATGTTCTTTTAAACAATACTTTGAATAAATAAAAAAAGATGTTTTCACGTCCTCAATTGATTCAATTGGGCCATTCCGCAGCAGCACGCGCACACGTTTCTCTATGAGTCGCACTGAAAAGACCATGCGCGTTTTCCTTGCCTCGCCAAAAAAATCGAATTAGCATAAGTTTATTGCAATTGGGGTAGAAGCAATGATAGACTACGATAAAATATGCCTAATTTTGCGGCGAAAAGATGGACGAGCGCAGCTCCTCGTATTTGGCTTCGCTGAGGGGCGAAAACCGGATCATGTTGTTGTCTGGGAAGTGATCAAATAGGTAAGATTCGGTAATCGACAGCTGTGCGCATTGTTGAGCTAGTTTTGCAAATACAGACGTATCGTTGCGGAAGCTAAAGCGATAAAAACAAGGGTGATGAGCAAGGTGCGCGACTCGTGAGACGCGGGAGGCATGTCCATGGTTGATTTTTCTTACAGGCGATAGGCTTCTTTGTTGCAACAATGCTTGTCGACAATCTTTTCAAGGACGGCGCGCTTGAACATGTTTTTGATATAGTGCAGCACGTGGTATAGGTAGTCCTGATGCGGGCGCCAGGTTGGGAATTGCTGCGTCAGCGAGACATTGCCTTGCGAATCGACCAAAGGGTGGAACATGTCGGTCAAAAACGTGATGGATGGCGGATGATCTGGGTACGACTCGGGCACAAACATCCTAAACTTGAACACACCAGATCGATAGTACCCCTTGTGCACAAACACAACGCCATACATCACTGTCGAGCGAAAAAATTGAAAAAAAACGCAAAATTGAGTTTTCACGCCCAATTCCTTGCCCTGGCTTACCATTGAGGCTGTCCGACGACGGCATTACGTACACGCCAAGCGGGCAATGCCAAGGGTTTCTTAGATTGATACTAATCACGAAAAAAAGTGAGCAATTTGGTATTTTTCGCGTCAAATCAGCCATACAACTCGGTGAGCAGCTCATAGCGTCGAAAGGACTCGCTGTTTTGCGGCAAGTGCGTGGTATCTTCGTCCTGGTCATCGTCGTCGACGATGGTGGGCTGTTTTGGCGCGGGCGGCTGCGGTGTTGGCGAGGGCGATCGAAACCCGAGACGTGCAAGCGACGCGTCGCGTGTCCGTGCCAAAAGAGACGACACTGACGGCCGCTTGCTACTGCTTGCTGAGGATGAGTCCATTAATCACGAGAAAAAAAATTGAAACGAGAAAGAAATGCATCAGGAGCGCCGGCGGACTTTTTGGGTTTTTTTTTTTTTTTTTTTTTTTTTTTTTTTTTTTTTTTTTTTCTGGAGAAGGGTGTTGACAGATTTTATTTACAATTCTATATTTGCATGTATGATACAGAGAATGCGAGGCAAAAGAACAAGGAACGTGCTTAATCATGGGGAGTGTCCTCGGGGGCGGCGTCCATGCGCGTGACAATCTTGTTTTTGGATAAATGAGGGAACGCGTCGCCCCACGCGGATTTGCGCGCGTCGCGATACTCGATTTTGCCCTGTGATTTAGGGATCACCATGCGCTGAATGGCGCCATTGACCGCGCACGTGTCCATGACGACGTGCTTGTGCTTCTTGAGCGGCGGCTGGATCAATCGCGGCCAGCTGTACGCCGGCGTCTCCAGCGTATCCTCCGCCTCTGCGGTAGCGGCCGTGGGACGGACACCCTTGCGTAAAATCACGTACGAATACTTGCTGTCCTCTGTGTTGTGCTTTGAATGCTTCGTTTTCATCTATTGCGTGCATTTCCACGTTAGAAATGCATTGATTGGCTATAGGATCATCTTACCAGGAAACTTGGACGCTGAACGCGCTGCGAAAAGTGGCACCAAAATTGTTTTGGGTCTGCCTTTTCAGAGAAGAGCAAGGGGCAAGGCTTGTCGTGAGGGCACTAAGCAATGAAAAAAAAAAAAAAAAAAAGAATGAAATGTAAACCATTTGTTAAGTATTTTACGGGAGCAACCACATGCGCATCTTGCTCGTGATCAAGGATCCATTGGCGTGCGCGCGCAATTGTCGAGAAACCCACGGGTGTGCCACGCTCAATAAGCACCTGTTGCAAAAAAGAAATAAGTTTCTGGAATATTTCATCGTATTTTCTTTCTTTTTTTTTTTTTTTTTTTACCAAGATGTCGGCGGTTTGCTGCCATAATTGCAAGATGGTGGATTGTTGCAAGGCGAGGGAGCCAATATCGCCCAGGGTAAACGCGCTGATGACCAGATCGTGGCCGTTCGACCGTGGATCGGACGTCATATGGCGCTGGAACGTCGTGCACGCGCCCAATTCCTCAGTCGCCAGACCCTCAGCAACACGCAGCATATCTTCCGAGAGATCCACACCCACCATTGTGTCCACAGAGTCAAATGTTTCCTTGGCCGCCCTAAATTGAAGATGAAAACAAGGAAAAAGGAACACATAAGCGTGGATTCGGTCGTCAATCATGTGCATGGAACATACCAGAGCGCAGTGCCAGGCCCTGTTCCATAGTCGAGAACAGACTTGGGTGCAAAGGAGCGGATGCGACCGTCAAGCTCGGTGAGGACGTTGGCAATAGCAGCATAGGAGGACGGCATGACGCCTGCCGTGTAGGCGACGGCCTCGCGCGGTCCGTATGACATCACCTTGGCCTCGGGCACGTCCACTTCCTTTTTAGCTCCACGTGTTCGCGTCATTGGCGTGTCTGGCGCGTCGTCAACCAAGAACCGTGCTGTTGAGCGCAGTGCGTCGTAGAGTCGGAGGGCGTCGGTGCGGATCAAGCGCTTGTCAGGGTGCTTGTCGATCAATTGGCCCACGTTTTGCACCAGGGAGCTAGGCAGCGTCACGCACCCGATGCGTTTGCGCCCGAAATCGGCCTCCTCTGAGCTTCGCACCACTGGATCCTGGTTGCTCACAGGCAGATCGTGCAGCGGGACCATGCTAAATCAAAAAGAAACAGAAAACGTGAACACCAAAGCTTAGATCCATCCATTTGCCCATTCTTACGAATCTTCCGTAGCCATGCCAAGCTGGCGCAAAGCTTGCTCGTCCAAAAAAATCACCTTCTCGGTGAGACTGCGTGAAGAGCCGTGAAATGAACGGGCGTTCAAGGCAAATGTCAAACGTCTGAGTCTTTGAGCCATGAAGATCAAAAAAAAAAAATGAGAACTACAATGAAAAAGGGCAAGGGCAAGGGCAAGGGCGAGGGCGAGGGCGACAAAAAAAATTGTCGCTTTTTAATTTGGGCTTCAAAATGGCGCAGCAGCGTAAAAAAAAAATAACCTCCCCACGCGCAGCAACCCGCCACTTTCATTTCGCGCACGTTAATTTTATTATCATAATCTGCGTATCATAAAAACAACAAGAGCATATTGATGCTTGTGTAGAATATGCTAGAACAGAAGCCCCTATCATACACAACATTCGACAATAACGGACAAAGCAAGAAGGGTTGTTTCAAGACTGCAAGAATCTTCATAAATCGCCCAGTAGCGTTGGTAAATGCATTTTCTGCTCCACGACGCTTCTTTTGTGATCCTTTACCTGCCAAATTTGGAGAGGCTCTTGCTGCAATCGTGAATTGCGTGCGTCACGTCTCTGGTTTGAAATAAAGTCAGAAAACGCTCGAGAGAAAACGCACAAATCCACAAAAGCACAATTTTCATCCGTATTGGATTTTTACATGCAAATACTATAAAGCGCTTGATCCTCCATGTTTCGATTTCAGTGAACAGAAACTACTAACGCGTGCTATCATAACGTTGCCGGAAGCATCACGCTATCATATCATACATGGCAGAAAAACGCACAGTACACATTCGCTTTTTAACCATCAAAGAACGTGGTTTTCAGATTATGCCGGCCAGCTGTTCCTCCAGAAAATTTTTTACAGCCTACGTACTTGGCCGCCAATTAAATTTGCGTCACTGCATAAACTACGGTCCAGTGCTCAAGAGTCAAGACGGAACCGCCCGATATTCTTTCGCGCGAAAATACCAAAAACTTTCTATTTGAACTATTTTGCATTCGTCTGTCCATCTGCATGGTCGACCCCGCTCAAAAATAGCCGCATCGAATTCAGCACAAAATTTTCAACAAAAAAGCTTAAACCCCCAAATCGCTACGACCACTTTTGAAAAATTCAGGGGTCACACATTTAAGTCCCAAAAACGGTCAATTTCGAACTCCGAGTGATCAATGCATCCCAAACAGGTTACTCCGACAATTTGCTATCGACAGACAAAATGGCAGGTCGCTCCAACGTCAGAAAAAAGCCCAAAGAGTGACGCATGAACGCCGATCGACTGAGAAAATTGTCTACTTTGGTGCGAATTTTTTTTGCAAAATTTAAGGTTTGAGACTTCCAAAATAAGTTGCGTGGATTGCATGGAATTTTTATTTTTTTTTAATTTTTTTATTTTTTTATACTGTATTATTTTCACATTTTTGTGTGCTGAGTGGGCTGCAGCAGCCCGGTAAAATGACCGATGCAAAATGTCAAACCCAAGCTACTGTACAGTACCGTACAGTATGATAGCGCACTGCAAGTTATCCCATTAGATGCTTTGCTCCCCTGTTTGTTAGTAAAACTGGAATAAAAATCACAGGTTTTTTAGACCGTTACAGTATCGAGCAAATCATCACTTAAGAAAATGTCGAAAAAAGCTGTTTTTTTCTCTGTCAGTTTTAATCAGAAGAAAGAAGATCGCGATGAAACTTACTTCATTCGACACCGAGGTTCAGCAGCTTCATTTGATACGTTAAAAGCACCTTGGGTTGTTTTTCCAGTTGTCGAGAAAAGTGAGCCTGAAAATTAATGGAATGTTTGATCGGCTTTTGAAAGCGTGCAACGTTCGTCCATCGGGCGAGCAAACAATCCAGAAATGACACTCGAGTGTGTCTCTTTCGCTCTACAATGCCATTTTCACCGCGATCCAGCAGGCCACAAAATACTGTATTTCGAGACCATGTACAGTAGTATCATACTGTACGGTACATATGATATCTTCTTCATTAAGCTTTCAAGTAGGGTATACTATCGATTCACTCATACCGAAATCGAATCGAATCGATTCGCTATTAACGGTGTCGGTACTTCAGTTTTTCAAACCGGTTTCATATGATAAATCTTCAAACCGAATCGATAAACCGAAAAAAACCGATATCATAACTTTTAGCAGTGACTTTTTTTTGCAATGGTCACCAAAATAAAGCAGTACCATATGATACAACAACGCGCATACTGTAGCATGCGAGTGAAGTACAGTATGTTCAGAAATAATGCACGCAGTCAATTGGATTATTTCTCAATTAAGAGGCAGCAAAGGCACATGTTCACCCCGCGCAGCTGGCTCGGCATACATCAGCAGGGCATCAACGACGACCATTGGTGAATTGGACTCTCCGCATCTCCATCTTCTTTGTCTCGCTCTCTCTGCGTCTCTGGTGGCTTTATTTCCCCGCCCGCTTGTTCTGTCTCGTTTCTTTGGCTCTCGGCCTCTTGCTCTTCTCTCCACATACAGTACATCTTTTTCGTCTCGTTTTCTTTGGCTCGATCACTGTTTTTGTTATGATACAGCAATGTTTTTTCTTTTGCTTTTTCGTGCCAATTGCTTTTTTTCACCTGCTCATCAGCGTTTGCAATAAAAACCTGTGCCCTTCTTAAGACGTTCGCTCTATTTGTTGTGTGTCAAACCGGTTTAAACCGGCTGGGATCGCGATTTAACGATTCGGTGTCGGTACGAGAAAATACTGTATTAACGACTCGGTGTCGAGTCGCCAAGAAAACCGAATCGTGAAACCGATAGAATACCCTATACAGTAGTAGCACACGAATTGCTTGTTTCGCTCGTTTGCACGTTTCGTTGCTTTCCTCTTTTTTTCAAAGCGTCGCCACTGTCGCGCCTTGCGCGCCATTGGCTTGCGCTTGTAATCGGAGTACACATACTGTATCATACAGTATGACATGATGGATGATGGATGCGCAGATCGTTGCTTGATTTTTGCGTGCATTCTTGTTGTTTTGCTTGGTTTCTTCTTTTTTTCAATTTGCCGCCAATGCCGCGTCTTGCACGCCATTGACTAGCTAGGCACTGATCAGGGTGCACGTGCTTTTGGGCTGAGCGAGTCAGGCAGTGCTTGATCTTGACTTGTATTTCTTGCTTGCTTGTTTCCTTTTTTCTGTTTCTTGATTGATTCAAAAAATGTTTGCTTGCCTTGCCACGCCAAACGCGTCTTGGCCAGGCATGAGTATAGGTGCACACGATTCTTTGTTACAGTAAACGTAAATGAGGATGATCTGATGTTTCTGATCGTGTTTCAATTCATTGCCTTTTCTTTTTTTTTCTTTTTTTTTTAACGCGCCATTGGCTCCGAGCGCGTCGGCTCGCGCGCCCTTTGCGCGGGTTTGCCTCTTGACACGAGCTGGGCCGTGACAGTAAGATCAGCACCATTTGGTCTTGTATCGCAGCAACGGCTAAGTGGTAAGCGCCCCGACACGAGAGTCACCTCAAATGAACCAGCGGGCAAACGCGGTGAAAGCACTTGTGTTTTGGTATATCGCGTCGAGCTCTAGGCGAGTTAGCCTTCAAGGATCATTATGACCCTGTTTTGACCCTCCTGAATGTACATATCCAAAATGCATTTTGTCAGGACTGAGAGATCTGAATTCTGAAAAAACTTGACATCATCGGATTTTTGTGTTCGACATCCTCCAGTTCAAATATAGGACCCGATGAACATGATCCGGAGGACGCGCCCTGCAAAATGGGGGTAACGTCTTTTCCATTCTGGTTGCGTACGCGACACTGGTCCAGCGTATGGACGCGCGAGTCACCTCAGAGGAACCTGTCTTCAAAGATGGTAAAAGCGCTTGTGTTTTGGTGATATCTACAAACGTTGTAGGCCACTGTCTTGTTTTTTTACGCCTCTTTGGATTGGCATGGTCACACAATGATCGACGATTTCAAGACACGACGCTTGATTTTTGATTTTGGAAAGTGCCATTGTTTGACACCCTCCGTATCATAGTCATTTTGTTGCGAGGGCAGATGGCATTGAGGTCTTACGGCAAACGATGGTGGAGCGGCTGTGCATTGTTGCCAAGGCTTTGGTTTTTGTGTCACTCAACTGTCATGAAGCTTGGGGACTCTGAAATGGCGAAAATAGGACAGGTGGAGTGCCAAGATGCGGACATCATTTCATAAATAGCCCAATTGACACTAGACAATGGAAATAGCGGAAAGATATTCACATCATTTCCCATTGATTTCAAAAAAAAAGGAAAAAATAGAACGAGCGTGACGCACAGACAAAGGTCGTGCGTGTTGCAGCAAAAATGTGAGTTTACCTTGCGCGTCAGTGGGCGCATTTGGACGTGTTTCAGTGATTCAAAACAACGGGCAAGGGCAATTGCGGGTCAACTTCTAAATTTAGCACGGGCGATCAACAAACTCGTGTCCCCCCTTTTTTTCTGTTCCCTTTTTCTTCTTGATTTTTTTGAAAGATAGATCAAGACACTCCTATTTTATTTTACTTTTCCCTTTTTTTCCCTTATTTTTGTTTGTCTTTTTGTCGTTTCCTCATCTTTTTCACCCTTTTTCGTTTTTTTTTTCCCCCTTCTTGCTTTCTCTCACCGCCGCACGACTTGCTTCTTTTCGCTCGCGCTTGCTTTTTGCTTTTTTGTTTTTTTTTCCACTTGACGTTTGTTGCTTTTGACGTATCGACCGAGCACCATGGCGTCTACTCCTTTTGATTTGAACGACTACTCTTATGTTATTGGTATCGGTAAGCTGCAGTGCAAAAAAAAAAAGATAGGGGACAGAACACGGAGCAAGGCAAAGGGGAGGTGAAGAAGCGCTCCCCTGCCCCTCTCTCCAAGCGTCAATGTCGTTTCCATGGCATCGCTGATTTTTCTTTGATTCTAGATTTTGGTACGACGTTCTCTGGCTGTTGTTATGCATTTACCAAAGATGGTGGCGACGAAATTGTGGACATCACGCGATGGTAAGGCCTAAAAATAAGCGAAAAAAGTAGTAATTGACGAAGATCATCCTTAGGCCCAAGCAAATGAACGTGTACCCCAAGACCCCGACGGTCGCGCTGTATCGCAATGGCTCGAACAAGCTTGTTGCGTGGGGCCAGGAAGCGCGCAAGTTGTCGTTTAAGCGAAACAACACGGATCATCTTTTGACACGATTCAAATTGCACCTGGACGAGAACTTGGACCTCCCTGCGCTGCCCAATGGGCTCACTGCGCTCGACGCGATCACAGATTACCTGGAGGCGTTCCACAACCATATCACGGGCGAGCTGCAGCGTGGATTTGCGAGCAATTACGACCAAACCAAATTCCGCTATTGTTTGACAGTGCCTGCCATGTGGAGCGACAAAGCCAAAGCGACCATGCGCGAGGCTGCGATCCGCGCGGGCATTGTCAATCGATGGGATCACCCCGACAGACTCATGTTGATTTCCGAGCCCGAGGCGGCCGCGCTTTATTGCGAAAAGAAGTCTGAACAATTCAATCTGGGCCATGGCCAGCGCTTCATGATCTGCGACGCCGGCGGTGGCACCGTTGACTTGATTGTGTTTGAAATTGACGACTCCTCGGGCACGCGCTCGCTCAAGGAAGTAACCAAGGGCCAGGGCGACTCGTGCGGATCCACCTTTTTGGACATGAGAATGCGTGATTACCTCAAAAACCGCTTCTATCACCACGGCAAGATCAGTGACACCGCAATGGAGGCAATGATGGAGACTTTTGTCGAGGCAATCAAGGTACGACAAAAAAAAAAAAAGAGGGACACGCATTTTGATTTTTTTCTTTTTTTTTTTCCATTTTGTAGCCGCAATTTGACGGTGAGGAGGATCAATTCCTGCCGCTGCCTGCATCGCTCGGTCTTGGCGACATGGATGATCCCGACGCGGGGATTGAGGATGGCAATTTGCATCTGCCTGCGCAAGAATTGCGCGAATACGTGTTTGAACCGGTGATTCACCAGGTGCTGTACCTGATTGACGAGCAGCTGCACCTGTCGCCGATCATGTTGGACGCGATCTTTTTGGTGGGCGGCTTTGGCCAGTCGGTATACCTGTACAGGCGCGTTCGTGAGGTGTTTGAGCAGCGCGTCGGGTTCATTGGCGTTCCGCCGCGTGGCGAGCTCGCGGTGGTGCGCGGTGCCGTATACTTTGGCCTGAACCCGCGCATGGTCACGGAGCGCGTGTCGCGCCGCACATATGGCGTCGAGACGCGCATGCTCTTTGATCCGCGCGCAGATCCGCCTGAACAATGCATTAAAGGCGAGGACGGTCGCCTGTTCTGCAAGCAACGCTTCAGCGTGTACGTTGCCAAGGGCCAGGCTATCAAGGTCGACGAGTGTGTATCCAAGAACTTTATGATTGCTTATCCAAACGACACAGATTCCGGTAAGAAAAAAAAAAAAAAAAAGGGGAAACAAGAGCACGTTGGTGACAACAGATTGGCCTTTTTATAGATTTGTTTGCCTATGATGGCGATGGTGACACACCTCGGTTGACGACGGATCCCAATGTCTTCAAGGTGGCGCGCTTCCCAATCAAGATGCCCAAATTCCATGGCGTGCAAAAGGGCGAGCCGATTTTCATGACGATCAAAATGTTTTTTGGCCAGACAGAGATCAAGATTGAGGCTCACATCCGCGACCGCGTCTTCACTTTCACATCGGCATTTGAGACGCTTGAACGCGGGCTGCTGGACGCCAATCAATCGCTTTCGCAGCTAAAAATCAAAGATGACAACGCGTCGGGCATCACAGGCGGCATGGCGTCCGCATTCAATGGCTCCAATTCCAACTTGTCGTCGCTGACATCGTCGCGACCACCGTCTCTGCCCACCCAGAATGACTTTTACACGCCCCGCGCGTATCAACAGGGAGATGACGATGCTACCTTTTATGATGGAGATTCCAAATACTCCAACGGTGTCTCATCAACCAAAAAGAAGCTCTTTGGTCTAAAGTTTCCCAAGCGGCGATAGATCCATCACCCCTTTAATTGCCTTGGCTACTTTTTGTTTTTCATCCCTGTCATCATTTGCAATTCCATCTCCCTTTTTTTTTTAACCTCTCCCTCTCTCCTGATCCCCCCTCGTTTCTCCACTGACATGACGTTGTGTGCTTTAATGAATATTCAATCAACTATATCCATTGTGAATTAAAAAAAATTGATCGTCTACAGCTTTGAAATAAAAAAAAACAGAAAAAACGAGGGAACAGGTCATTGACCAAGCTATGCTTCCTTTTTTTCTGGTCTCTTGTTGAACAATCTACCTCTGAATTTGTGGGGGCGTGCCCCTTGGATGCGACACTTTGAGTCGCAAGGCGTCATTTGGGGTTGCATAATGCGCATTTCTGCTATTTTCATATTTTTTTTTTTTTTTTTACACAAAGATCTCATTTTGCTGTGTTTACTTTTTCATTTGAATTTTCATTTCCATTTGACACATTATCAGCCAAACATTCGCAAACGAATGACCAAGATGACCAAAATGCCAAAAAAAGTCGGAAGATGCCGCGCGGTTTGCACGCTGCAGCGCGTCAATGGGCCGAATAGCGCCACTGAGAATTCATGCAAGCAAGCACAGGCATCGGTTGCCTCCTGACAAGCAAGGAGCGCGCGAAGCCAGTTAGTGTGCAAGAGCATGGAAGGACAAACATGATCGTGTAAAATAATTTTCACGACACACACGTCTCCTGCCCTCGCAACCGGGGTGGGAAGCCCTATGCAGACTCCCCGGGGACTGTTGTGGTTTTATTTCAATGGCAAAACTAAGACTAAAAGAAACTACAAGACAAAAAAAGAAAAAAAAAGAAAAAAAATCTACTCGTCTTGGACCAAGGTGCCACGCTCGGACACGTAGATACCGTCGAGGAATTTACGGATATCCTTGTTCTTGACCAAGCAGGTCTGCTGGATGTCAGCGGCTAAACAAGAAAAAATGAGCAAATGAAGGATTTTGTGCTTTCATCGGGCTAGTGCGCGCTTACCAGACTGGGAGACGGCTTCCAAATCGTTGCCGTACAAGATCAGTTCGTCCTTTTGGCCAGTAGACAGCTCGATGGTGACACCTTCTTGCATCTTGACGTTGAAAACGACCTTTTGACCCAAAAAGTTGCGGATCTCGACGGCCTTGCCACCGTCCTGGATAATGCAGTTGATGGGGAAATGCGCGTAGACGTAGCGCATCTTGTATTGGAAGCCCTTGGTCACACCGATGATCATGTTGTTGACGAGCGAGCGAACAGTGCGGATGGCAGCAACATGCTTGCGTCCGCCGTGATGCACGGCAAAAGCAAGCTTGTTTTTGCCCTGGCGCTTGATCTCAATGTTCAAGTGACGCAGGTTCTTGTTCAATTCGCCACGAGGGCCGGTGACCTTGATCAAACGAGCATTGAGTTCCACCTTGACACCTTCGGGGATGATGAGTTCTTCCGACTTGTAAATGTCCTTCATGTTGTGCTAATGTGAGGGGGGGGGATATACTGAAAAAGCAATGAGTACAAATGGATGGATGGATGGATGGATGGGATGGATGGAATTGGGCACTTACGAGGTGGATGTGTGAGGTAAAAAGAAAAAGAAAGGGGCAAATCGAATAACAAGGGCGCCGGCTTTTCTTTCGCAAAAAACGAAGCGCCGGACCGGCTAATTCATTTGGCGCTCCAATGGCGTTGTCCATTTATCGCTCAGACCGCCAACCATCGTAGCCACTCGGTGTTTTTTTGGATTTGCAGCTGATCACGCCTCCCAAATTGGGCAAAAGAAGCTGAAACAGTAACAGGCAAGACGAAAAGAACAAGGAGAGAGGGCAAAGGCGCTTTTGCCAAGAGAAAGATAAAGAGGAGACTTCAAGGGGAAACCAAGAAAGAAAGCGAACGGTTGATCACTGGCGTGTGTTATGTTTGCGTGAAATATGCCTCGCAGGTGGAGAGGCTGTGCTTTTTTTCTTTTTTTTTTTTTTCTTCTCATTTGCGAGTGAGGGTCGGGGGGGGGGCCAATTGACCAAATTTGGGCCAAGTTTTAGCGTATAAATCTCGCATCATGGCGGGCCATCTTTTTTATTTCTCTCTTGCTCTTTTGCCTCTGTTTCTCTTTTTCTTTCATGGTGTAGAAAACCTTAATCCTTCTCTTTTTTTTTATTCTGATTCCTTTCTTTCTCTCTTTTTCTCTTTTTCTCTCTTTTTCTCTCTATTTTTCTCTTCATTCCCTTGTAAAATAGCTTTTTTTTCTTTCATTTTTGAATGATATCATCCAATGTCACCCTCTGTCGCCAATGCCACCGATTCCCCCGCACCGCAGGATCCACCTGGACCGGAGACACCCCCGGCCAAGGCGCGCAATAGCCGTTTGTCGCAATTGTTCCACTCCCATTCGAATCATGGTCATAAACTCGAGATTCGGTCGCAGCACCAGCGATCGCAATCGGTGCAATCGCCTGTGAGCGGAACTAATTCGTCGCCGCCGCCACTGAACAAGGCGACGGCGGACGATGCCACGGGTAGCAAAGCGATTTCCACACATCCACGTCGCGCATCATTACAAAGCGTGAGCGACAGCCCCGGAGCGAAGCTCAGTCGATCCATTGGCACGCTCTTGCGGCACCTGCAGTCGCCATCGTCGTCGCACACGTCTGGATCGTCGCTGTCGAGCACGCCGAGCCCGTCGGCAGCCAATGAGCACCACAATCACACGCAGCAACATCATCATAGTCACCTGCGCAGCCATTTCTCAAGCACGACCGCATCACAATCGCCAAGTGGCAACGGCAACACGGCGTCGCCCTATGACCACGTTGATCGATTGGAGACCAAATATGGACAATACATCAAACCGACGGAAAAGAAGAAAAACTTGGGCGGCAGCCGGAAAAATATTGCCAGTGGCGCGACCGCCGTCATCCGCCTCGTGCAGACGCGTGACAAGCAAATCCTCGCCGTCAAGGAATTCAGCAAAAAGGATAAAAATGAAGACGAGCGCCAGTATCTCAAAAGAATGCAAAATGAATATTGCATCAGCAAGGCTGTCAGTGGACATGCTCACGTGGTCACCACCATGGATTTGGTCGTCGATGATCATCATCGCTGGTGCACGGTCATGGAATACGTAAGGAAACACAAAAAAAAAAAGAGGTTAAAAAAAAAACCAGCCGACGCGTGGCTCGGCCGCGTGGCACAATGTAATAATTACTCTTTTTTCTATTTTTTTTTTTAGTGTGCTGGAGGCGACTTGTTTAGTCTGCTCGAAGAGCGTCCGACGCTTTCGTACATGGAGCAAGGGTGCCTTTTTAAGCAACTTTTGCTCGGTTTGCAGCATTTGCATCGTTTGGGCATTGCACACCGCGACATCAAGCCTGAAAATCTTATTTTGACGTCGGGCGGGACGCTGAAGATTGCAGACTTTGGTGTTGCTGATGTTGTGCAGAATTGCTTTGAAAAAGAGGCACACGAGTGTCACGAATGGTGCGGCTCGGAAAACTTCTGGTCACCTGAGATGTGGACGCTCGCGACTGCGGACGATGGCTACGACGGCCGCGCACTCGACTGTTGGAGCGCGGCCATCACGTATTTTTGCATCCATTGGCACGCGCTGCCGTTCCGTTACAGCTTTTATCGTGCACCGCCCGCTCCAAAGCACGCGGTCGACGGGTCGCCCGCGGTGGTAGCTGCAAACGCGCCGGACAAAGGCGACCGCGGCTATGACGAATACGTGCAGCAGCGCAAGGAAGACCCAATGACGTGTCGATTATGGTATGAGCATCCAACTCACGGCACGCACGCGCCACCACCAAACGCGACAAATGGAGCCAATGCGCAGTCCGTACCACATGTCAATGGCATGGGCGGCAAACCCGTCGAGCCGCTACCGGATCCCGTGCGTGAATGCCTTGCAAACCTGTTAAATCCGGACCCAAAGGCACGCTGGACCGTCGATCAGGCTCTGGAGCACCAATGGATGCAAAATGTCGAAATGTGCAATGACGGCCAATTGGAAAATGGATGGCGTCATTATCATTGCCCTCCTTCCACACCGTTGTCATGATTTCAAACCTTCCGCCCGCCACTCCATTGCGTCACAATCACATTCCATTTTTTAGACACTTTTTCTTTTATTTTCGTCATTAAAATTGCACTTTTTAAGAATGGTATAAGTTATGAAATGGGAATGAGCGACGGGGGAGAGAGGGAGAGAGGGGTGGGAGTGGGCCTGCCATCTTTAAAGAGTCCATACTTCCAAGCCAATACACTCAAAATGCGAATTGGTCGAAAGACGTGGGTTTCCATAGGTTGTACAAGGAGCAGTTGTGCCATTGAGCATGTCAGCATCTAGACAGATGCCAAAGGTGCCCATTCTATCCATGTTTAAAAAAATGGGGATGAGCGGGAATTGAATCGCGCGCGTAAAAAAAAAAAAGGGAAGAAAAGGTGCTCTTTTTTTTTTTACCCTGAGCCAAAGGCAATCATGTCCTTGTTTGAAAAGACAAAGTAGCTATTGAGCATGGACCAAGGGTAGTGGTGGCACGAGCCCGTTTCATTGTCGGCTTGCCATAAGAAACTAAATTCGTGTGGAGAAAGAAAAAAAGAGAGTTTGGCGCATGAGAAAAAAAATCGGCACATCCACGTGCGGGTCCGTTCTTCAAGTCTTGTGGCCATGGATTTTTACCTCTCACCCGAGCCATAAAAGGTGGTCGACAGCTGAATTGGTTCGGATAGAAAAGCACCAAAGATCTAAATTAAGAAAAAAAGAGGTGAATGACAATGACAATGGTTGTGTTTGACTGGTGAACAGGGCAGGGAAGATTGTTTTCCCCGTCCGGTATTCCTTACATGGCCATGATCGTCTTGGAATGCAAACAAAAGGGGACAATGCTTGGCCAATTGATGATAAAGTGTAGAAAGGCTAGCACCATGTTGGTCAAGGCTGTACAACAATTTCCATTGCATTGACAGACTAAAGCGCTTGGGCATCCACGCACGAAGCTAAAAAAAAAAAAGGGAGAATGAGCGAGAGTACGAGAGCAGGGTGAGAATTCGAGAAGAATGAGCCTAAAACAGGCAAAAAGAGCCCACCAGATGCCCTGCATCTCACGCCCTTTTTGTGCTACATGCCTGATGTGCCATGGTGGGATGGACGAGCGGGTGGGTATCCTGATGACGATCTTGTAAAAGCAGGGCGGGCGGGGGAGTGTCGAGCAACAGGGTCACATCGTCATCTTCTTCGTCATCCGACGAATACGTCAGCGAGCAGTAGTCGGACGAGTCCCACGAATAGCCCTGCCGAGAAAGCGTGTTGCTGAGCCGCCGATGCAAAAATGTCGTGGGTCTGTCCACCGCCAATGTCGCGCCACCGCCAATTGTCGTTAGAGACCGTGCAAACTCTTTACACTCAGCCGTCGTCACGTCGACAAAGGACGACGTTGTTGTCAATGACATGGAACGCAGAAAAAATGGAGGTCGAGAGCTGAAAGATGGCGTCATCTCGCAAAAATAAAAATAAATTTACATGAAACAGTGAAAAAACGAGAGAAAGAGAGAGAAAGATAGAGCGAAAAAAAGTCGCTTGTGGCTTTCAATTGAAATGGGGGCATTTCCTGTGCACTCTGATGTCACACAAAGGGCTTGCCCTTGGCGGCATAAAGAAAACAAGGAGGTACAAGAGCGCCGGATGTTTCAAATTGGCAATTCAGGTGTGAAAAGAACCCTGGCCCTCTTAGTTTCCGGTTATTCCAATGCATCCGCGGATGAGTCAAATGGAATTGTGCGGTAAAACTTGGGGTGATGTAGAAACGGAGCGCAAATGGCTGCAGCTGACACCTTTTTATTTTTATTTTACGAGCACACGCGCGCGCCATTGAATTGCCAAGACTACCCAGCAGTTGGCGTCTTGGCTGCCGTGATCTGCGCCCCATTGTTGTGTCTTTTTCAGGAAAAACAGATCAAGCAGGACCCTGGTAAAACAGCAAGATGCATGAAAATGCACAATTGTTGGAACAATTGGCACAACCAAGCATTGCGCAGCCACGGGGTTGGACTCCGTTGCACGCGGCGACGTCGCCGCAACTGGATGCACGTCGATTCGTTTCTGTGGATAGCAAATTCGCGGCCCATCCATCTGTTAAATACCTTTCCCAAGCTTTTTCTCTGTGTTTGTGCCTGACCCATGCATCGTACAGCCACACAGCTGGGTGCATTTGAAAGACACGGTCGACGAGCATAAGACTCAACCAACAAATTGGTAGAGATTATGCCTTAAGGGTTCATTATGTGCATTGTTGGCGCCCGAAAAAGATCGTTTTGTGTTTGCTTCCAAACTTTGTCACCATGTCAATGGGCAATCCGCGCGCTGATAGGCTCATTGTGAAAAATCTCGGCCAAGTGGCCCGAGGACGTGCTCCCATCAATTGTCAATGGCAATTATGCAAAACCGCGATTTTTCCGTTTTGTCTGACCAAACGCCAAAACAACGAGACGCAATTCTGACGTTAGTCTCCAATTGAAAAAAAAAGCCAACAGAGCGTGAGACACGATCGATGAAGAGCGTGGAAAACACGCAGATGCCTCTTTTGTCACAAAGAAACCAAAAAAGAAAGAGAGGTCACGTGCATCGTGCCTACAGGCCACACGGAATTGCAAGTGCATGAAAGCCGCGCCCAATTCTTGTCACGTGAGCCGACGAGGCCAATCGACAAAAGTCGCATGTTTTTTTTTTCCCTCCAAAAATGCATTAAAATACTAGTACACCAGCCATTGGAAACCCGTGTATTTCAATTCAATTGGCTACACGAGCAGGGAATCTAAAAAGGAGGCGACGTCTTGTGTCTTTTTGACTTGCAGCGTGGGGCGCTTTTTGGGCGATTTGGCAGAGGTATCATCGCGGAGTTGTCGTTTGGCCTGACGCGTCGCAAGAGAGGGACGAAGAAAGATCAATGGTGGCGAATGATCGATCTGTGTTCTTTGCTTTGTGCGGTTGTTCTTCATCGGGCTTTCTTCACGCGCAACGTCTCTGATGATGCATGCAAGATAGTGATTGTACTCGATTTTGTTGCCGAGATTGGGTGTACCGTCCAGCAAGTTGACGATGACTGGCAGCGCGTGGCCACCAAGCTCTTGCTTATGATTTATCAAGAAGAAATCGTGCGCACCATTGGGCACATTGGCCGTGTGTTTCCAATAAAAGGTGGTGTCGTTGGTTTCCGAACGGATTTGGCGCCAATTGACGCGCCCTGTGGTCGGAAAGGCTTCCCAATTGGCGTGTGGTGAGGCCGAAATCGTCTTTTTGCGCGCATCTAGCTCCTTTGGAGTCTGAAGCACGTAATTGTCCTTTTTCAAAGCCGCAATGGCGACGGAGCGCGTCACGCCGGTATAGGAAAGATCCAAGCCGTGAATGGAGGGCATGGCAAGCAGGTGGCGCAGCGCTCCATCGTTGATTTGACGATTGTAGCGTAAAGACACGAGATGAAGCGACGGCATGCCTTTTCCAGCCAAATAGAGCACACCCAGGTTGCCGATGCGCGTGTTTGTTAGATCGAGGATGCGCAGATGCGTCATGGGCTGGAGCAGGATGACATCGTCGTCGTCAAAGCAAGAATTGACCAAAGAGAGCGTGGTGATCATACTCGGCACCATACAGCTATATGATTTCAGCATGGCGCGTGCATACGTGACATCCATGTAGACAGCGCCCATCCATGGATACAATTGAGCCAACTTTGGCCCATGGCTCTTGGAAATGACGCGTAACAGGTGCTGGTGCACCACAAGAGGCCATTTTTGGGCAAGTCTGTCTTTTTGCAAAAGAGCAAGCATATCCGTCACATAGGAAAGTGCAACGCCCTCCAAAGACGAGAGTAAAAGGCCATGCTGCAGCAGCTTGTGAAGCGACAGGGTATAGAGCGACTGGACAAACATATTAAAATTAAAAGAAAAACGACGGACAACGAGGAAGAAAGAAAGGGCGGGCAAAGAAAAAAAAAAAAGTCATCGCCTGCTGGCACACCCACGACAGTTTCCGGTACGAAAAAAAAAATTGAAGAAAAAACAGCTTGCAGGATCGTCGGACCTTTGCCGGACCCCGTCGATACGAATTGAAAGCAATTCAGGCGGCCCCTTTGTCGTCTTTTCCTTTTTCTTTCCTTTTCACTGTACGCATAACAAGGTATGCATGCTACCATAGCATAAAAGAGCCACATCCGCCACGACCCACGCCATCGATAAACGACACTACGCACTTGCATGGATGGATAAACCATGTGGATGACGTTGACGTGCCATTGATCGATGGATGGATAAATTGATGGATGGAACACTCATCCTCTTCTTTTTTTTTTTTCCTTTGCCCACAGCCAATATGGAAGCCGTGCAAACTTTTGGTCGCAAGGTAAGCCTCACACTCATTGCTGCCGACGATCATGATGGACGAATTTGCTCACGTTTTCATTTTTTAGAAAACCGCCACCGCTGTCGCCCACTGCAAGCGTGGCCGTGGTCTCATCCGTGTCAACGGTGCTCCCCTCGAGCTCCTTGAGCCCGAAATCTTGAAGTACAAGGTTTACGAGGTCGTCCTCCTCCTCGGTGAGGAGCGCTTCGCCAACATCGACATCCGTCTCTCCGTCCAGGGTGGTGGTAAGTGACCAAAAAACATCTAATGATTGCCACAATGGCTTAAATGTTGATTTTTTTCTTATTCTTTTCTTTTCTTCAGGTCAAGTCTCGCAGGTCTACGCTCTCCGCCAAGCCTTGTCCCGCGCCGTTGTCGCCTTCTACCAAAAGTTCGTCGACGAGGCCGCCAAGAAGGAGATCAAGGAGATCCTTGTCCAATATGACCGCACCCTGTTGGTGTCCGATCCCCGCCGTTGCGAAGCCAAGAAGTTTGCTGGTCCTGGTGCTCGTGCCCGTTACCAAAAGTCGTACCGTTAAACTCGAAACACAAGCAAAGTCGCCGAGCAGCATCTCAATCCTCCCCAGCAAAATCGCTCGCGCACTTGTTTCGCGTTTTTCTACACTGTATCTTTCTCTCGCCCTCGTATGTTTTGTCAATAAAAACAATCATTTTCGCTAACAAAACAATGACGTGGCATCTCGGTGGGGTCATAAAAGCGACCTTTTAACAACGAAAAGAGATTTTACAGGGCGTGTGTGAGGAATGACACCCAAATAATGCCTCTCTGTGTCTCATCGCGACCTGTGCCAGATGCGCCGTGGCTTTGAGTGGCAAAAGGGATGAGCTGCGCCGCTGTGCCGTGGTCCATGACGGTAAAATCAGCATTTGAGCCAAAAAACCTCTTTTCTCGCACACCGCTCTAAGCTAATTCTTGCCTTTTGTTCTTTGAGCCTGCGAATACACAGATTTCTCGTTCAAATGAGGCTGCTCACAATATACTCTGATTACGAAATGACGCGCAAAGTTGGTAAAACCAGCAATTGCGCCAAAAGTCTCTTAATAGCACACCGCTACAAGCAATCTTTGCCTTCTGTTCATGGAGTATGCGAATTCAAATGTTTCTCGTTCAATGAGGCCACCCACGAGGCGTTCCGACCACTGGATGGCGCGCAACCACGAATTTTCAAAATGGCGAAATTTCCAAGGGGTACAGTCACGGATTTGAAAATGGCCAAACTTTGGTCCTCATATCGCCACGTCAACCACATGGTACGGATATAGTCCAAGCGCAAGTGTCCTACGATTTCAAGGATTATTTTTTCAGCATTTGGTTCGAACAGATTTGAATTCGTCGTGTCCTTCGATCTCAAACTCGGATTTTTTAATCAAATTTTCTGAAGGGAGCACTTTGGGACCTCAAACTGTGTGTTATTATTTCAATATTGAGGAAGCACAACTGATCCCAATTTGACAAAATTTTGATCGCTGCAACGCCAGTAATCTTGAATTTGTGCATTTTACCTTTTTTTTTTTTGACGCGCGGTTCTGTATCCTCCGAGTTGATGTACATCAAACCTGCTGCAGATGTTTTAGGGCTATGGTTGTAGCGTACAGTGCTATAAAAATGAAGATCGATGAGGTGGATGCCGAGAAATCACACATTTGGTTTTTTTGGCTTGGTCGAGAGCTGTTTGGTCGAAAAAAATATTTTTCCTCAGATTGTTGCCAAACTTGTAGCGATGGTGGGCGCCACAGAGCACGGCACAATGAGGCAGGTTTTAAGACGATCTGCCGTTTGAATCCTGAGAAAAGAGCTATTTAAAGAGTAAAAGATCGTCATTTCAAATGATCATCCATCGGCGCCACTGCACCCTAGAACCGAAAACACGACATTTCCTCGTCGAGAATCATTCAGCGCTTCATGTGGATGCCCTTTTTTCTACATGAATAGGCACGCTGGCGGGTATCGACGCGCCGAAAACTACCATTGAATTCTCTCCACTTTGTCGCGTCGTAGCCCCATGAACTACTTGTTTTTAGGCCGATCACGAGCATCCACAAGAACACACACTCGATATGCGCGAGCTATTTCAGTTTTGGACTGTTCAGGCGCGATGTCGCTGGACGGTACCAATTTCAAAATAGGGTACTTTTCGCTCTTTTTTATCTGATTTCTCCACGTCCCGCTTTACAATGCAAGGCTGTACCATATAACAATGGAAGAGAGCAGTGCATTCCGGCATCCCTCCAAGTTTCGCGGCAATCGGTCCACCTTTTTCGATTTCTAAATTTTCGCCAGGGGTTCGTCCATGTTTTTTGACCAAAAAGTGCCTGTGGCTCTTGCTCGGCATGTATTCGACCCACAGACACGCGAGTGGCCTCAAACAAAAGCCTGACGCGACCGGAACAATGGTGGCACGCCATTCGGCCAATCACATTGTAGGACGAGCATAAAAAAAGAAAAAAAAGAAAAAAGGTATCTGTGCTCAAAATGCACATTTCTTTGCACGCAACACTGACGCCCCGTGATCAAACCGACCCCATTTGAGAGCAAGGGAAGCAAGGGAGCCTAATGTGCAGCAAAGCAATGAGTGGAGGAAGGGAAAATGGCGCCACAGGGGTCGGATGTCCGTCATGCTGACAAAGCTGACATTAAAAAGCGATCGGGATCCTTGCTTGTCTCTTTTTGACTCTTATTTTTCTTTCTTCACTCTTTTTAACATGAACACGCTCCGTCTTGCTGCCACCAAGGCCGCTCCTGTCCGAGGTAAAAACAAAAACAAAAACAAAGCCTAAAAATACATGTTTACGGCTAGAAACTTGCTCACCTCTGCTTTTTCTTTTGTTGTGAACGTGTTTTGCTTAGCTGGCCTGATCCGCTCGTTCCACACGAACCGTCCTTGCTTCACAGGCAAGACCGTTGAGGCGACGTCGGCCACATTTGACGAATTGGTCGTCAAGGCGGACCATCCCGTCATTGTCGATTTTTACGCCGAGTAAGAATTTGCTGGATGTGCCCTTTAGTGCGTGCCGTGACTCATTTTATTACTCTGTTTGTGGGTATTCAGCTGGTGCGGTCCTTGCAAAATGCTTGGTCCCCTGTTGTCCAAGGCTGTTGAGGCCAATCCCAAGGTGACTCTTGTCAAGATCAATGTGGATGACAACACGGACATTGCTAGCCAATTCAAGGTAAGGATCAAAACGATCAAAGCGAACAAAAGTGGCAGGGTCGGCAATGATTTTTATTTTTTTTTCTTTTTTTATTTCATTTCCTTTAGGTTGCCGCTTTGCCCACGGTATCTGCTTTCCACCAGGGCGAGGTTGTCGATGGCTTCGTCGGCATGCGCCCTAAGCCTCAGGTCGAGGCGTTTGTGCAGTCTCTTGCCAAGCGCGTCGAATAAAAACATAGACAATCAAAGCCAAATCTTACATTTTTACTTTTTCGGCGTCATTGATCTACATTTTTTGGGCACCATGTCATTGCGTACCAGACAACCAGGGTATTTTTGGCAGTAAAAATAGAGCGCATGTGTCTGCGAGGTGTGCAAGGAAAAAATAGCAGGAAAAGGCTTTAAATGGACCTTTTTCTTTCTTTTTTTTGGAGGAACACAAAAATTGAACATGAAATTTGTTTAATGGTATTGTGCACAGATGTGTGCATTGGCTGTACAAGTTGGTGTCTATCAGAAGGGGGGGATGCAGGGGGAAAAGCAGAGATTCTAGTGCAAATGGCTTTTTTTTAGGCCCAGACGTCTTCCTGGTATTTGCCTTTGGCGCGCATGTCCTGGAAGAATTGCGTGGCGGAGGGTTCGTCCATGCCGCCGTGAGTGATAGCGAGCTGGATGAGGGCGTTTGCGACCGATTTGGCCATTTGAGAGGCGTCACCACAGATGTACAAGTAAGCGCCCTTGTTGAGGAAGTCCCAGACGCGATTGCCGTGCTCGGCGACGCGGTGCTGGACATAGACTTTTTGGTCACCATCGCGCGAGAAGGCATTGATCATGTGCGAGTCGTCCAATTGGGCAAACAGGTCGCTCCATTCGTCCTTGTACAAAAAGTCCTTGTCGGCATTGCGGCAGCCAAAGAAGAGCATCGTGGGGCCGACATTGTTGCCTTGATTTTTCTGATGGACGCGCTCGCGAACAAAACCGCGGAAGGGTGCGACGCCTGTACCTGGGCCAATCATGATGATGGGCACGGATGTGTCGGTGGGGAGGCGGAATGTCGATGCGCGCACGTGGACGGGCAATCTAGGGACCAATTGGTTGTCGAGGTAGGCGTTGCGGGGGCCCTGGAGCGCGTACATGTCGCATTCTGTGGTGCCTTGTTCGATGGCCTGGTGCATGGACCACATGTAATTGGTGTTGACGCCATAAACGGTGCGATTGGCGGCCTGGTATTGAAGGGTGACAGCCGTCAAGGTGACCTTGTTGGGTGATTCACTGGAAGATGACGAAATCGAATAGTAACGCGGCTGCAAACGGCCAAATGCTTCGAGAATCGCGGCCAATGGCACCTCCTTGAGTGCGCCTTCGATCACTTCGTTGTTGCCGAGGCCAAAGGCGAGCAATTCACCGAGATTGCGCACGTCATCGAGCACCAATTGCTGGTATTTTGTCTTGTCGTCGAGAATGCTGCGCAAAAACGCCTGAAGTGCGTCGGGCACAAATGGCACAAGCTCGTCAATGGTGGCACGCGATGGCAATTGTGCAATATCGAGGTAGTGGCGCAGGCAGGCGCGCAAGGTGGTACGTGCGGGGAATGGCAACTTGGCGGTGGGATCGTTGGGCGAAATGTGGATGATCTGATCGAGGCGGGCATTGTCCCATCCGAAAAGGCAGCAAAGCAAGGCGATCTGTTGTTCATTGTTGGTGGGCCACACGCCAAGATGGTCGCCTGTCGTGTAGGTCATTCCTTTGGGCAATTCGACCTCGATGTGCAAACAATGGCGGCCATTGTCAGCCAAGGGCGTCAGATCGCGCATGTTGACGCGTGCAGGATAGGGTTTCTTGCTGTCATAAGTATTTTGAGCGCGATCGCCCAATTCGCCGGCGTAGAAAAACTCATTGTCATCGGCGCACACGTTTTTCACCTTGTACGCGAGAATTGGGGTGTTTGGCGCGTCAGCATGGTCAATCATGGCATCGCCAAGCTCCGCTTGCAAAAGAGGGAAGAATTGTTGCTGCCAATGAACGAAATCGTCCTCGAGCGACACATCGTCGTCACCTTCGCCGCGATCGCCAATGCGGCGTGCACCAAGACCAGAGAGATGCTTGTCCAGGTCACGAGCAGCACCATTGAAGAATTCGTACGTGCTGTTGCCAAGACCAAACATAAAGTAGCGCATCCCGGTCAATGGCTCGTCAACGCTGCTTTGTTGCGAAAACAGCACCTTGTCTTTGTTCAGCAGTTCCCAGGCATCCACGCACGAGTCGGGAGGATCGCCTTCACCGTACGTGCTCACAACAAACACCGCAAGGCAATCGCTCGGCAATTGGTCCAGATACCGAAGATCGGCCTCCTCAAAATCAACCACCATTGCCGCAACGCCCAGTCGCTTCTTGCATTCCTTGCCCAGGCGCTGAGCAAAATCCTCGGCAGTCCCAGTCTGAGACCCGTACAAAATAACCACTTTGCGACCCTAAAAAAAAAAAAGGGGGATGCTCAGCCTTCTGCGCAATACATCATCATGCATCGTCTTCTTCTTTTTTTTTTTTTTGTGCCTTTTCAGAAATCTTACCTGCTCGATCATGACCTTGACAAAATTCTTGCTGTCGTCCTTGGCCGAATTGTCGTCGGATTGGGCAATGTGCTTGTCAGCAAGAGGCGCCGGCTGTGCGGGGTAGTTGAAAAGGCGGTCCTTGGTCATCCACACAAGCGAGCCCATGGCAACGGTGCCCAAGAGCAGCATCAATTGATGCTCTGGAATGGATTGCTTCAACATCAAGTGGAGTGAGGTTGTGTGTACTTGAAAAAAAGAGAGTTGTGTGTAAAGAGTAGAAAAAAAAGGGGGAAAAGGAAAAGAATCAGAAATCAAAGTGTCCCCCTTTATATGGAATTTCCTTTCTTTTTTTTTTTTTTTTACTCCCAAATTGCCGTGTCCCGCGAATTTCCATTGCCAAGGGCAAATCCCTGGCAAGCACAATGAAATGAAAGCCATTGGCGTGATCTCGGGCAGAGATTTGCCGTGTACCCCCTTTCCATGCTGGGCGTTACACATTAGCCGACGAATTTGTGCGGCGCTGATTGGACTGCGGGAGCCGGCAGCTCCGGAACAAAAATGACGAATAAGGCAACGGCCCTGGTTTCTCTTCTCCCTGTTTTAAAGATCGGATTTCACCCTGCAGGCGTCAGGATCCGAATCTGCCGCAGACCAAAGGCAGATCCCAATAGCCGCTTAATCGCAATGGCTCGCCGTTCGCCAATCCAAGTCTTTCTTATTTTTTTTTGGTGATCCTTGGCGAATTGGCAAAATTGGCGGAAAGCGCGCCGGTTGACCTACCACACGCTCGCAAAACGTGGCTTTGTGCGACTGAGCGGCCCTGGCCTTCTGGTTTCTGCCGTGGCTGACCTCACCTTGGCAAGCCAAGCCGAGGCCAGCTTTTTTTGTTTATTTTCATTGCATCATGCATCCAAAGATGCAAGGAAGGAGCAAGCGCCGAAAAAAAAAAAACACAAACTCTTGCCGCAGGCCATCCCATGTCTCCTGCTGCTTTCTTATCATTCTTGGGGTGTCCAGGGCCAACTTTTGAGGCTCAGAGGCCAACATGGACATGATATTGGGCTTGGGACCCAAAAAGCAGCGCGTCGCTGGAATACCCAGAGCTTGGCCGAAAAAGCCCGAAAAAAAACAGGCATGATGGGATGGGTCTGATCTGTGCACGTTTCACACTACCCTGGGCGTTCTATTTCCAGCCTGTGGCCACGCGTACAGCCAAATCAAGAGTGTCCATGGCGTCGGTAATTGTCTTTTTTGTCTTTTTTGTGATTTCTGTGATCTGCGCTTGCGTTGGTTGTCTATTTGAAAAAACGCTGGTGTTCACGTGCACAGGTTCTTTTGTAATCAGCCATGCACGTTCATGACACGCTGCTTGGCATCTGGCTCTATGCAGTGCATCTGCAACCACCGCGTGCCAAAAGTGCGAGCCACTTGCCGTAGTTTCCCAACCTGCAGTACGCAAGCTAATGGCTCTCAAATTTGGCATTCAAAGACCCCACTCTCCGCTCTTTCGCCTGAGCTATTCAGTGCGCCCGTGACGTGCTGCATTGGCAATTTTGTTGGACTTAATGCTTTTATGCTTTTATGCTTTTATGCTCTTGTGATTTTGTTTCTGCAAATGCTAGAAATACGCCAATTGAAATCCGGTTCAAAGAGGGACGTGCTTCCTTGCTTTGACTAGGAAAATGCTTTAAAAAGGGATTCAGTCTGACTGTTTTATCTAAAAGGTGCACATTTTGTCATTTTGTTTCGCCCTGCACGCCATGTGGAGCCCAATTGAGCAAGGAGGAACTTGGAATTCTAGCCGCCATTGATCTCTGCCAAGTTCTCAACCCGCGCCCGAGACCAGGGAGGGTGATCATTTCGTTGCGAGATCAAGATCAGGTGCTTTTTTTTTTTCCTCTGAGCACACCTCTGAGCACATTTTTAATGTCCGGCTGCGGGCATGAATTTCGCAGCAGCAAACTCGAACCCTTGCTTGCCTTTTTTTCTTTCGCACGTACTTTCTTGTACGCACCGGGTCTCTTTTTCACTTTTTTTATTGCCATGTCGTCTTATACCTCGTCGTTTCCGGCGCTGCATTCGCTGCAACTCCCTATTAATGGCAAACGAGGCTGGTCGTCGCTATTCCCGGGGTCCATGGCCATGGTGCGGCCCAAAATCCCGTCGTACTTGAAGCACACGCTTTATGCGGACCTTGTGAACGACAAATACGACAGCAGCAAGCAGGCCGACCCGCTGCTCGACTGGCACTCACTTGAGCTGCAGCTGCCGACGTCTTGGAACAACAAGGACAAGGCAAAACACATAAATGTGGATCGTTTGGGGCTTCACTTGTGCTATGCGGGTAAAAAATCGCTTCTTTTTTTTTTTTTTTTTAGTTGGCCATCGAGGAACGGCCAAGTGGGGCAAAAGAGGCAAACGTCTGTGCTCATTCATTTTTTTTTTTTTTTGGAATGAAGGCCCCGGCCGCACAGAGGCGCACGCAGGCGCGATTCGTTCAAATTTCGCCGTGCCGAGGTCGTGCGGTCTATTTTACTACGAAATCAAGGTGCTGTCCAAGGGCGACGATGGCTACATTGGCATTGGCTTTTGTACGCGCGACAATGACTTGAACAGATTGCCAGGTGCGCCTTTTTTGTATGGAAAACATGAGGAAAAACGCGCTCAATTCTTATTTTTTTATAAAAAAGGATGGGATCAAGGCTCGTACGGTTTCCATGGTGATGACGGGCATGCTTTTGCTGGCAGCGGCACGGGCAGGAATTTTGGACCGAGCTTCACGACAAACGACGTCATTGGATGTGGCATTGATTTTACCAACCAGACCGGCTTCTACACTAAAAATGGGACAATGATTGGTGTCGCGTTTGAAAACATCCCAACCTCAGAAACATTTTATCCCGTGGTTGGCCTGCGCACGCCTGGCGAGGCGGTGCTGGCCAATTTCGGCGATGAGCCGTTCCTCTTTGACATTGATCAATTTGTCAAGGTAAAAAAAAAATATGGGTATTTTTTTTTTTTTTTTTTTTTTCTT
>KV441923.1:46192-79817 GCA_001650995.1 Gongronella sp. w5
AAATAAAAAAAAATGGGTTTTTTTTTTTTTTTTTTTTTTTACTCATGTGATTGGCTTGATTGCAGCAAAAGCAAGCGGATATGATGGACCAAGTGAACCAGACGCGCGCATGCACATCACGCGACATGATGCAGCTGATCAGCGCGCATTTACAGCGCTACGGCTACAATGCCACGTACCAGGCGCTGTTTCGCGACTATGCCTATACGTCTGTGGCGAAGCAAGATCAGCCTTCCACTGCAGCGATACCCCAATTGCCGGAACGTGACATTCGACAGATGCAAGGTTGGAAGAAACAAAAAAAAATGAGAAAAAAAAACACCCTGACACGTGTTTTTTTATATTTTTATTTTATTTTTTTTCCTTTAGGCATCCGTCGTGCGATCATGCAGGGCAATATTGACGAGGCAATCACGCTTACGAATCAGCATTACGCGTCAGTGTTGCAGGATCCCAAGGGCGACATGATGTTTGAACTGCGGTGTGCCAAATTCGTCGAGTATGTGCGTCAATTCAACGAGCGACACGCGTCACCGGCGCCATCCATGTCGCCATGGTCATCACAGCAGCCAACACGGTCGCCGTCGGCATCGTCCATGTCTGCATCGTCGTCTTCATCATCATCATCAGGATCAGGACGGCGACCGAGCTGGGCGGCCATTGCTGCCGCTGCTACAAATGCGGCGTCGTCGCCGTCAAACTCGTTTGGCGCCGCGATGTCGGCTGCATCGCCATTGGACATCCATCACGCAGACAGTCATCAGCAACATCATGCTCTGCCGCCAGGCATGGATCAGGATCCTTGGCTGCACACGCTCACACGCACACATTCGCATGGCGCATCATCCGCCACGTCGTCCGTCGACCTCATGTCCACGAGCAATGATGATCAAGCGCCACCGGACGCGGTCATGACACCACCCGGTGCAAAAGACGACACGCAACTGCAAGATATCCTCACCTACGGCGAAGCCCTGCGCAATGACTATGCCAATGACAAGCGCCCACACATCCAGGACAGACTCAAGGTAAACGCGCCTTTTTTTTTTTTAGAAAAAAAATGTTGGGTGTCAAATTGGCTCTTTTTAATTTTTTTACTTTTTTATTTTTATTTTTATTTTGCAGGACGTGTTTTCGCTTTTTGCGTACAAAAATATCCAATACAACACATGCCCGCCAATGGTGAATCTCGAATCGCGCGATGAGCTGGCAACCAACTTGATCACGTTGATCTTGCGTAAGAAATGTTACTTGATTCGGCATGTTTGGGCCTCTGACGCGCGTTTTTTTTTTTTCTTTTCAGACGAACTTGGCCAATGGGATGCGACGCAATTGGAGAAATTGTTCAAGCAATATATTTTGGTGAACAAGCAGCTTGCATTTGACGGCGATGGCCAGGCAGTGATTCTCAACAAGTCGGGAATATGAAGAAACTCGCATTTTGTAAATAGGCTAATAAAATTGCTAGCGATTCGCATTGTGATCTGGTTGCACGAAATCCAACGGATCCCTTGTCGGGCCGCAACTCTGTTTTTGCAGGCACGCGCCTTTTCAAAAAAGGGAATTGACGCAGGCTTGCCTTTTTTTTTCTTCGTTCTTTTTTTTTCCCACTCCCACCTCGTTACTTCTTTTTTTTTATTGTTACCATGGCTTCTGTAAAGACACCTGCGTGGATCCAGCTCTGGTTTTTGGTCTCTAGTCTTGTTGTTTATTGGGTGAGGCTTTTGTCGGTCGTATTTGGACGGTCGCGTTGTGACTTACGCTCCTTTTTCAGGACGCCGGCTATTGCTTGCTCCGGCCCCACAGCATGGAAGGCGGCAGCTTAAATTACCTCTGGACGCCCTACAACCTCTATGCCAAGGCAAGAATTGCGCGCAGATCAGTGGCATGTTTCTATTTTTTGCTGATTTCTCGGTTCTTTTTTAGATTGATTACGTGTATGGGCTGCCTGCTCTGCACTCCAACGACGGATGGACGTCTGCGCAGGGTAATGGGCGAGAGGAACGCGCTGGCGACGCGTCAATGGCACGAGTCACCCCTTTTTGATTTTTTTTATGTTTTCAACAGCCTTTATGAACGTCGTGGAATCGACAATGAACCTGTTGTACCTGTACATGGTGCGCAACCCTGGAAAGTACAATGCCAGTCGCGTGCAATTGCTCGGCTTCACGGCCATTGTGCTCACACTCAACAAAACCATCTTGTACGGCCTGAATGAGGTGTTTTCCGGCATGAAGCACACGGGCCACAATGACTGGCCCACTTTCCTTGGTCTGTGGATTGTAAGGAAATGCAAAACAAATGTGTGCAGCCAGCAGTATATCTCATCCTTGCCCCCTTTTTTTATAAAAAAAAATCTCCAAGGTGCCCAATTGTACTTGGATCGTCGTGCCCAGCGTCATTTTCTGCAAGTTTGGCGCGCAGCTTTGCCGCGAGCTGGGCGTGTCAAGTCTGAAAAAGTCGGCGTGAGACCGTGATTTGACATCTGCTGTGCCATTTCATCTTTGATTGAACGAATAAACTTGATGAAAGTGCTTTATATATACAAGGAGGATTGTGCAAGGGGATGAATTTGTCTACAGAGGTGTCGGTGAGGGGGAAAGGAGGGGATTTATGCCTCGTTTCGATTCTTGTCACCACCGCTGTAAGAACCTAAACGCCCGGCTGCGCCGCCAACCGCCGCTGGGATGTAAAAAAAGGCCCCGATGCGCACAAAGACCTCCAGGGCCATTTTCGCGGTCGCTACGCGTATGTTGGACCCTGGTGGCGGCTTGTCAAAAAACAGGCGCTTCTTGGTGGACGCCGGAAACATGGTTTTGCTGAGAACAGCAAACGACCCGCCCCACCCAAGCACCTCTGCAGGAAGCGACACGCTAGGATATTGTTCGAGTCGCTGCGACACGCTAAGATTCGGATTGTCTACGGACCAAGAGAGCGAACATGAGCCACTGTCGCCAAAAAACAAAAAAAAAATCACAGAATTTTCGCCTTACCAAGCGTCTTGTCACCATACATGTACTTTGCCACTTGATAATTCACGTGTTTGTTGACGACAACCGACGTAATAATGCCAAAAGACGCGCCAACAAGAACAGGAGCCACGAACGCCATCGCTAAAGCAACACAAAAATGGAAAAAAGAAGAAAAAAAGGCACGGGTGGAAGGAACTCGGAGAATCACGCGCCTATTCAAATAAGCTTGCCTTTTTAAATCAAGCGTGCTTTGCTTGATGTCTTTGCTTCGTCTGTAAGCGTAAAAAAATGAATCTTCCTCTGTGTCATAGGTATGATTTGTCGTGGACAGCAATAGAATTTGTGATAATTCGTGAAAACGGTGCATGTATCGACAACAGGCTGATCGCCCTTGCACTTTAGATTTTTTTTATGAAATAAAAAAAAAAAAGAAAAAGAAAAACGCGTAAAATATTACTTTTGGTTCCAGGTTTTCACTAGCAAACACGAATTTCGCGATTTCTCAAGACTGAATGATCCGATTTGCAAAAAAAACTTGTAGTGTAATCATCAGAGCCTTGGTTCAAATATACACTTGTCTAAATTTGGCTTTCGATCCCTGAAAAAACTTGACATCGTCGGATTTTTGTGTTCAGCAATCTCTAGCTCAAATATAAGATGTGATGAAAAAGAACATAGGAAGTGCTTAGCAAAAGGGTGGTACTGATTTGTCCATTCTGGAGGCGCTCTCGATAATTGCCCAGCAGATCGACGAGCGACTTATCTCAAATGAATCTGTGATCAAAAGTTATGATAAATGCGCTTGCATCCTATTTTTCGGATATCGCGTTGAGCTCCCAGTGAGTTAGTCGCAGGAGTCATTATGACACTGATTTGGACCTGATTTTATCCTACCGTAGCAGGTTGTTCTAGCATGGCATTTCGCGTTTGGACACGTTTAGGGCTATGGGCACGCTCGATGAGTCGTGTGTAAGGCATAGCCCGGCGTCCGTGATTTTCATTACTGTAAAACAAGCAACTCGGCGTCATTTCATCTGTAGGCCTCGGGCCGTCAGCTAGCTGTCCGTAAAACCACGTGTCGCCGATGGCAACGCAACGTTCGCTTTTTTTTTATCATACGCGCGTGATCATGCGAATGATGTTTTAATTCTTGTGTGGAAAATTGGCTTTAAACTCTTATGAAAAGCCGGCTTTTGGCAAGCAATTCAGTTGCTCATGTCGCGCTTCCTCGCTTTATTATCATGGCCATGCCTCATTGGACCGTCCAAAAAAAAAAAAGAAAAGGGAATTCAACCAGTGATGCTTTAATGATTAAACAGGAAGCAGATGACAAAATGTGCAATTAGGATTGGTATCTACAAGTAAAAGAGAGAAAAAAACGAGTGGAAGACAAGGAAACAAGGTATAAAGTAAGGGGGAGGATGAGAAAGCTCAGGCGGCGGGCGCGGCATAGCCGGAGATCCACTCCGTGGGCGTGACCAAAGGATGATCCAAGCCATTCTTGCCGTCGTGTGGCGATCCTGACGCGTTTTCCAAGCAATACCGCAAGAGCAGGCGACGTAGTCGTTCTTGGGAGCTTCGGCAGCCACTCTAAAAAAAAAAAAAAAAAATGCAAACAAAAAAAAAAAAAATAGAAAAATTGGGCTTTGCCATTTTTTTTTTCTTACGGATGCTGCACGCTCATACCAAGCCAATGCGTGCTGGAGATTGATGTCGACGCCCATGCCTTTTTCGTAGCACTGTGCAAGGTGATATTGAGCGGAGATCTGGCCCTGGTCTGCGGCGAGCATAAAGTACTTGAAGGCGAGTGGCAAATTACGTGTGACGCCCGCGCCTGTCTGGAGGTGGACGCCGAGCTTGTCCTGCGCGCGAGCATGGTGCTGTGCGGCTGCCTTGCGGTACCAATAGACGGCTTTTGCGAGGTGTGCATTGACGCCGATGCCATTGGCGTAACAAAAGCCGAGATTGCACTGTGCCCATGGATTGTTTTGCTTTGCGGCCTTGAGGTACCAATAGACGGCGTGTGCGGGGTCCTTTGTGAGGCCAAGACCCTCTTCGTAGCAGAAGCCAAGGGAATTTTGGGCGAGGGCATTACCTTGCTGTGCGGATCTGCGGAACCACTTGACAGCTTCGCGTTCGTTCTTTTTGACGCCAAGACCATTGCGATAGCAGAAGCCCAGGGACAATTGTGCGGGGGCGTGGTGCTGCTCGGCAGACAAGTAATACCAATAGACGGCCTCGCGCTCATTGACCTTGACGCCAATGCCATTTTGATAGCAATAGCCCAAGGAGTGGTAGGCAAAGATATTGCCTTGGTCAGCCGACCGGCGGTACCAAGCGACGGCCATCACGGGGTTCTTGTCGACGCCAATGGCATTTTGGAAGCAAAAGCCCAGATTGTGTTGTGCGCGTGCGTGTCCCTGAAGAGCAGCTTGCCGATACCAATGGGCGCCTTGTGCGGGGTCCTTGTCGACGCCAATGCCATTTTGATAGCAATAGCCCAGATTGCATTGTGCCCATGGATAGCCTTGTTGAGCAGATAGGCGATACCAATAGCATGCTTGCTTTAAATCGGGTTGTAGGCCAATGCCATCCTCGAAACAATAACCAAGAGCATTTTGGGCAAATGCATTACCTTGCTCGGCAGCTTGACGATAATAAGTGACAGCTTGATGCAGATCCTTGGTGACGCCAATGCCTTCCTCGTAGCAATAGCCAATATTGTACAAAGCCACGGTCTCGCCCTGAGCGGCTGCGCGAAGATACCATGTCATGGCCAAGAGTTCGTCCTTTTCGATGCCGAAGCCTTGGCCATAGCAATAGCCCAGGATGCCCTGACCGCGGCTGTTTCCTTGGTCGGCACTGCTCTTGTACCACCTGAATGCCTCACGGTCGTCACGTTGCACAACCACACCGTCGTGGTAGCACACACCCAGGCAGTATTGGCTTGCAGCACACGCGTACGACGCCGCCGCACGCCGAAACCACGCAAGCACCTGGCTGCCTTGGCGGCGCATCACCTGCTCGTAATGCTCGGCTTCACGTCGATCCATCTTGATCCCAGGACGTCCATATTTGCGCAAAAAAGCCATGCGCGCAACCGCCACCCAGCGCGCTTCCTGCAAATAAATAAAATCGTCATTGGATGGAGCCATTGGTGGCTGCAATGCCGATGCCGATGGATCTTCGTGCTTGTTGTTGGCGTTGGCAGCATGGTAGCGCAAATCGATGGTGCGTTCGAGGGTGGCAACGTCGAGAAACGGTGACAATGCCTGTGTATAATAATATTCGGCTTGTTGAAAGTCCATGGCCACACCGAGGCCGAATTCGTAGCAAAACCCGAGTATGGCCTGCGCGGCACGCGCCGTCAGGTCCTGATGTTCGTCGCCCAGCTGCTGGAGATATTGGAGTGCGAGTGGTCGATGGATGTTGGTGTTGTCGTGGCCATAAAGAAGAGCAATTGCGCGTTTCAGACGGTCGACACACGCACTGCTACCCGCGCCACATGTTGATCGTGGGCACGAGCACGTTTGCAACACTGGGGATGGACACAATCCATGATCAGGTTGCGTCGTGTTGCGCGAAAACGCGAGAACAGGCGTCGAAAGCGATGGCCACATGCGCTGCTGTTGCGCCGGTTGCTTTTGTGGTTGCTTTTGCTGTTGCTTTTGTTGCTGCTCTTGTTGCTTTTGCTGCTGTTGGTCGTGTGAAGGCTGCTGAACCGATTGTTGCTGCTGTTGCTGCGTAAGCTTGTTGCTGCCGCGTTTACGAAAAACACACTTGGAATACTGCTGGACAAATTGTGTAACAAGAAGGGTCATGGCGAGAAAAAAGGACAAGAAAGGACAGTGGCGTGCGTGGTGAGGGGGACAACAAAGGCAAGAAACATACAAAGAAGAAAAAGAAAAAAAAAAAAGCAAAATACTCCCCCTTCCCCCTTTTTTTTTTCTTTCGGTCCCGCTGATCTTCATCATCAAACACTTGCAGAAAGGGCGTAAATAAGCACACGTTTATTTTGGTGTTGCCATTTTTGAAAGCATGATGAACGTCAATAAGGTTCTGACTCCTTTTTTTTTTTTTTTTTTTTTTTTTTTTTTTTTGATTCTCCATCCTTCCACCGACGTTGTACCCGTTCATGCTGTTGCCATGACCGTGCTCAACTCATCCTCATTGTTCCACCCCCTTCTCTTCTTGATGTCCATCCCCCGCCCCCCCCTTTTTCTCCCCTTTTTTCTTATATTTTTTCCTTGTGCAATGGCGCCATGGCACCCTCATTTTGTCTTTTTGCGTTTTGCGCCATTTTTTTTTTTATCTGGCGCCTGGCACCATTTGTTTTGATCATGAGCGTGTGCTCTGTTTTCGCCCTTCCCCTTCCGCCCCTCTGATCGCTGGACGACCGCTCGGGTTACACCCGCTTTTTTTTTTTTCCAAACTCCCCCGGCCATGCCTGGCTTTATGACGGGCCAACAGGGTGCTATCCTGCCTGCCGTTGTTCTTTTGCATTGGCAATTTGCTCTCTTGCCATTAAGGATTGGGCTGGCCGGTCCGGTGGATCCCGCACTCAACGCGTCATGGCCGCTCATTCTTCATCAGTGCGCGCCAACCTTGCATTTTTTCTTTCTTTTGGCCATGATCAACGTTCATGACGCAAGATACACGCCATTTTCAAATAAGAGCGGGTTGATCCACAACGCGTCCGTCCTTTTTCTTTCCGTTTTTTTCCTCCCGTCTCCTTGAATGTCCAAGGATGTACGTGACATCATCACGCGCGGGAGAGCCACCGCATTTTTCATTTTGGCACCCGCCGAGGGGAGGCAGTGTGGCTGGGTTTGCGTGCGGTGATCTGACTGCAGGACGCAAAAAAAAAAAAAAAAAAAAATCACCACCTCGGAGCGGTCTACGGGCCACCGCCACGCCATTGCGCCGCCTTTTTTTTTTTTTTTTTTTTTTTTTTTTGCAAGCGAACAAAAAAAAAAAAAAGAGATGAGTATGCTGAAACGCGGCCATTTGTTCCACGGACGCGTCATCGGCTCCCTTTTTTTTTTCTTTTTCCGCTCATCGTTGCTTTGCCCAAGTCCTTCATGTCGTGCCGCGTACACATCCGCACTTGCGCGGTGCATAAGGAATCGATCTGCAGATCATCATTTGCACAAACGTGCAAAAAAAAAAAAAAGCATAAAATCTAGATGCCGCCCAATGCTCATTTTTCAAAGGAGCTCCGTCCGGCGCGCGAAGCAAACTTGTTGGCCGCCGCGCGTGCTCCGAGAAGGTAAGGATAGCATGCCAATTGCAATCAAATCAGCAGCAACTCGGGCTCATTTTGCGTGTCCTAATGTGGAAGGCGACACAAACAAACGAAAGGGCAATGACAACAAGCAAGCGTGGTCCGCCCCCCTCTCCTCGGAGATGAGCCGGCTGTGCAACCGAGCGCAACCCCACGACCAGTGCAAACAAAAAAAAAAGGGGGGGGAAAGAGAACATGGCTTTTTTATTCAAGATTTAGAGAAGTTGGGGGGATTTAGAAAAAGATGGTGCGGTGCTCGTCGCTGGACTGCTGCGCAAGCTCAATCAGGCGAATGCACAGCAGACCCTGCTCGGGCTGGACGGCGAGCGGCTTGCCGTGGAGGATGGCCTCCGCAACATTATTGTAAAAGGCAAGATAATTGCCCTGGACGGTCTCCACCTGGCCGACCACGTGCACGCCGCCCGCCAGATCCGTGTTGAGCGTGCCCCAGTGCGACGCCGGGTCAATGCCGTACCCAGCTTGCCCAGGCAACACGCCCGCCTTGAGTTGATCCTCTTGCACGTCCAAATGGTGCTTGACGTACGAGCCTTGCATGCCTCGCAGCGAGAATCGGAGCACGGGCGTCTGACGCGCAAGCATGCTGCTGCGCAGCACCGCCTTATGACCCTCCTTGTAACCCAAGATGATGGTAAAATCGTCATCCACATTGTTGCCTTCCAATTGCCGCTGGTTGCTGATCGTCGCATAAATGCTCTTGGGAACACCAAACAAGGTGATGGCTGCAAATTGTAGAAAAAAAAAAGCAAAAAAAAAGGGGGTCAACACACAAAGCCAGTTCACATCACGGGATTTTTTCCCCCTGTTTTCCTCTATTTTTTTCGCACGTACCTTGATCAATCAGATGCGCGCCCAGATCGTACAGCATGCCCGAGCCAGCCTGGCCCTCCTGCTCGCGCCAGCCCTTTTTGGAAAAGTTGCGGAAGCGGTCAAAGTGCGATTCAAACTCGACAAGGCGGCCCAAATGACCCTCCTCAATCAATTTCTTGACCGTGAGGAAGTCACCATCCCATCGGCGGTTCTGATACACGCTGCACACCTTGCCCGTAGCCTTGGCAACCTGCACCAACGCCTCGGCCTCCTGAGAAGTCACCGTGAATGGCTTTTCAACGACAACTATTCATAAAATTAAAAAAAATGAGCCCATTGGTCGCATTGATCGCGTTCCCTTTTTTTTTTTTCCTTACCATTCTTTCCACTTTCCATGGCCTCCTTGGCAAGCGCAAAGTGCGAGTCATTGGGGGTCGTGATCACGACAAGGTCCACATTTTGCATGGCAAACAGCTCATCGGTGCTCTTGACCGTGGTGATGCCCGGATACACGCTTTGGCTCTTAGTGCTGCGGCGTTCAACGACGGCCGTCAGGTTCATGTAGGGCGACGACACAATCAAGGGACAATGGAACGTCTGAGCAGACATACCTGCAAAAAGTAAACAAAAAATGAAAAAAAAAAATCAGTCAAAAACCCTTGTCACCTGCCACTCATCCTCATGCCAAACGTATTTTCTTTGTTCTTGTTTTTGCTCTGCCCTCTTGTGTGTGAAGCTTACCAAAGCCGATGACGCCAACGTTGACCTTGTTTTGAGACATGATGTGATGTGATATGAAAATGAGAAGAAATGAAGGAAGCAAGAGAAAAAAAAAAAAAAATTCTCGGCCAGGCGCTGGATGCGTAGTTTTATAACTTGGTTTGATGTCCGACACTAATTTTTTTCCCGGCACCCCGCCATTTCCCGCCCAATCCCCATTTGTGGGCGGTCTTTCTCCCATCCACTCGTTTGCGTGCCCGCTCAAATCACCAACAAGCACGATGTGCATTGAAAGTCTGCACGAGCGGGCCCTGATGACAAACCCGCCGCAGTTGGCGTCAAAAGGCGATCGACAATCCCATCCAAAGTTGCGGACAGCCAATAGGACGGATTCGTTTGCTAGGGCCTTGCTGAATAATTGCCCCTTTGCTTGCCATTTCCCGGGTAAAAATAAGCACCTCCGCGGGGAATGGCCAGCCTAACGTCCATCAAGGCCCGCGATGGCGGCCGTCGATAAGCAACGTGGCATGAAATCATGCGAAAACATGAATATCACGAAAAAATGGCAGAAAAATCGATGGCTCCAGCAACGCACCGCTCCCACCCCTCATGGTTCTGTGCAAACACGAGCGCGTCACGAACAGCAAGAGACCGCGGCAGGAAGAGCATGGTCAGACACACTTTTTTAACGCATGAGGGTCGTTTGTGCCTCTTTTTTTGATTTTTTTTTTTTTTTGTTTTTGCCTTTTTGAATGGCACACGTTCTGTGCTTTTTAGCTTGCTGATCGGAGTGACATGAATTAGCAGGATTGGGCAGGGCACCCAATGCCATTAAAATGAAAAGGACGGTCTTGATCTCGGCCAAAATGAGGATATAGTCGTTGATTGAGATGCCAATACGGCAAGCACGCATCAAATGCCCCTTTGACAGACTGGAACAAATTCTGATCGTGTGCAACAGGTACAATTGAGGGCCACTGTGTGCAAACTGGGGCGAGAGTCGGGCTTCAAATCTTGATTTTAAGAAAAGCGACGCCCTTGAACAGGCCAAATGTGTGTTTCTCTCATTTTTCACGATGGATCGACGAGATATCACGGTTGCCCTTGCTTCTGGCACGGTCTTGTCGCTTATTTCAACGAGCATTTTATATTTTTACTTGACACGCCAGCGGTCTGCACCACCAGCACACTTGTCGCCGTCGTCACGCGCCGGCCGTGGCCAGTGTATCGTCGAAGGTGTGGACGGCCTGATCGGCAATACCCCTCTTATGAAGATCAAGAGTCTGTCCGAGGCAACAGGCTGTACTATCTTGGTAATTCGCTCTTTTTTCCACTTTGAGCACTCGTTCAGCTTGTTTCTCACCCCATATTCTCCTTTTGTAGGGCAAAGCCGAGGTAAAAATAATCGGATGTCAACGCCTTTGTTGTCGCGGTTGGCCAAAGTGGCGTCAATTGCGCGTTTTTTTTTTTTTCGTTTTTTCATTTTCATTTCAATTTTTTTCACCATTTTTTCAATGCCGTGATTAGTTTCTCAATCCTGGTGGCAGTGCCAAAGACCGTGTCGCGCTAAACATGGTGCGTTCTGCCGAGGCGTCTGGGCGACTGCAAGCACACACGGGAAGCACGATTTTTGAGGGCACAGTCGGGTCGACGGGGATCTCGATTGCGACAATTGCGCGTGCGCGCGGGTACGAGGCGTGGATTGTGATGCCGGACGACCAAGCCAAGGAAAAATACCAACTTCTCGAAAAACTTGGCGCGCATGTTGAAAAAGTGCGCCCTGTCAGCATCATCGACAAGAATCAATTCGTGAACCTTGCCAAGCGACGCGCGCAAGAGATGAATGCCGCCACCAGCAAGGAATCGAGCGGGTCATCGCCAAACAAGGTTGGCTATTTTGCCGATCAGTTTGAAAACGAGGCAAATTTCGACGCGCATTACACGACGACGGCGCCCGAGCTGTACGAACAGACGCAAGGCAAGATTGATGCATTGGTGCTTGGCGCCGGCACGGGCGGCACGCTTTCGGGGCTTGCCTGCTACCTCAAGCCGCTTATTCCTCAGATGCGCCTCTTTTTGGCCGATCCTCTGGGCTCGGGCCTGTACAACAAGGTCAAATACAACACCATGTATTCGCCCACCGAAAAGGAAGGCACGCGCAAGCGCCACCAGGTCGACACTGTCGTTGAGGGCATTGGTATCAATCGCCTCACGCGCAATTTTGATCTTGGGCGAGAACACGTCGACGATGCCTATCGTGTGACGGATGACGAGGCCGTGCGCATGTCACGCTTCCTTGTGCGCGAAGATGGTAAGTTTGGGAGGGACGGAAGGACGCCGTCCATCTGACGATTTTTTTTTTTCGTCGTAGGCTTGTTTTTGGGCAGCAGCTCGGCGGTCAATTGCGTGGCGGCTGTGCGCGTCGCGAAGCAATTGGGTCCAGGACATGTCATTGTCACACTATTGAATGATTCCGGCCAGCGCCATCTGACCAAGTTTTGGAGCGACGATTACTTGGAAGAGCACGGCATCCGCCACGACCTAGCGCCTGAAGAGACTCTGGACGACATTGTGAGGTGAATCAGCGCTTTCGCCCATCACTCTGATCGCCTAATAGACAATAAAAAAAGAAAAAAATACAAAAAAAAAAAACGGGAAAAATGGAGGGAAAAACGCGGGAGGGAAAAACGCGAGATTTCCAAGTCAATGGCAACAGTCACGCGTTTTTAACGCGTCTTAGTGATTTTATTGGGGTTCTGGTCGTAATCAGGCGGTAATTGACGTGAGTCTAATGGTGTTGTGGTGGGTGAATTTGCCATCCAGGTAGATTTATACACCTTGTACGCGATGCTTTTGTCGTACAGCGTGTGCGCGGATGGCAGGGGCGACACGAGGGGTATCTCCACCAGCAAGCGGCGGTAAAAGCGACGGACGCGTCGCGGCGTCCATGATGCCTTGTCATTGTCCACAAGCGCATCAGGTAAATCCAATGTGGGATCTCGCTCTTGGAGCTCGGCGAGAAGCGTCGATGCGTCAAAGATGTCTCTTGGCTTGCTAAAGGGCGAGCGGGGCATGGGCTGACGACGAACAGGCGTGGTTTTACGAGGCAAAAGCGTGGCATTGGGGCACAAATGACACAAATCCGGATCATCGGCAAATCGATCGTACAGATCCATCCAATGCGGTCCACCACGCGATGGCTGCTGCATTTGTGATGCAGCCAATGGGTGTGTCTTTGGCGCGCCGGCTTTTTCCTCGAGCTCGGTGACAATTTCCATGGGTAAAGGCGGCGACAGACGCGTAATCAACATGGAGCGCCATTGCCAGAGCAAATTGGCCTTGCGGCCGGGGTGCAAAGGCTTGAACGATGGCTCAGGCAGCTTGGGCGTCAATGCTTTGCCAAGATCCTGGCGGACCAGCGCCTTCAACGGCTCACAAAGTTCCATGGGCGGCGCTGTGTGAGGCACATGCGGTACAAATGGTTGTGGACGCGGCAAATCAGGTGGGATATGATCGTGCAAGTATGGCTACACGGTAAAAATAAAAAAAAGACGCGTCAGCCCATCGCGTCGCGTGTCGTTTTTTGAAAATTTGGATGGACATACATATAAAAGACGATGCTTGACTTTGCCCGTGCGCCCATACGCGGCTTCTAGCAACTTGACAACACTCTTGCCATGCATCTGATTGGCGCGTTCCACGCGGTGCAGTCGCTATGCAAGCAACAAAGCAAAAAAAGCAAAAAAAAAAAGAAAAAAGAAAAAAGAGAAAAAAGGGGACACACCCGCGTTTAACACCCCACAGCAATCCCAAACCCGATTTTGGTACCTTTCGCGTCTCTAGGAGCTTGTTCCTTATCCGCTGCTCGTCCTGGCAAGTTTTGTACTCACGGAACAGTCGCCGCGCGCGATTCACCATGAATGTTCTATGGCCATCAAAAGAAAAAAAAGGTTAAAACGCTAGATCCACCGTTTTCCCCCACCGCACACGCACCTTGCTCGGTCGTCAAAAAAGGACAACGTCTCGGAAAGCACGCGTTTATAAAGAGCTCGCACATAAAACGAGTGTTCGGCGCTTGGCTTGAACATGGACAAGATCAACAAGCGTCAAACAATGGAAAAGAGCCCCGCATGAATTCAATTTCAATTCCAGCAGATCTTTTTGTTTTCGCTTCCCTCTGGTTTTCGTGCTGCAAAGAATTCAATTGGGCATAAATCCTTGATTTTATTCTGCCCGTCTCCAAAGCCCGTCCAACAAGATAGTCAAACAGATGAGAAATGATGTTCGATCGCGTCTCTTTCCAATGGATCAAGTTTTACCAGAGAGCGATGCACGTGAAATCGAGAGAATCGCGTAAAAAAAGCGTTTTTATTTTATTTTGGCCGTTTGTCACGAAGTTTTTGTCCAATTCAAGAATTTAAAAAGCAAAATAATGTGCTACAAGGGTGCAAGTTTGCCATCACTGCCCCCTCCCCCCGTTTTATTATGCAAATGAACTAAGGGCCCTCGGTCTCGGTTGGCTCATATACAGTGACGGCCACTTGTTGTTCTCGGCGCATGGCATTGATGCCAATGATGTTGCAGCTTTCCAGGACGTGACGGATGTCATCCACAGCCGGATGCTTGATTCGAAAGCGCTCTAGCACCGGAAGACGATCGAGTGGCGCAGCTTGAACCTCTTGCTGGCCCATTGAGACAAAAAAGTGATCATCACCATCATGGTCATAATTGAGAAGAAAGGAAATCATGCGTGTGCCCGGAAACATGAAGGACACGTTCTCCATCAATGGCTGCAGGTAGGCTCGGACGCCTGGCATTGTCGGAAACATGCGAATGGTGACACTTTCCACAAATGGCATGGGATGCGCGTAAAATGGGCAGCCAATGGCAAAGAACTCGTCGTCGATCAGATGTGAGTTGCCAGCAGTGTTTCTAATCTCGATGTTGGGAGTACTAAGGTCAGTTTCGGCAGCATTGTTCGCAAAATGAATGAAGGGATCTGCGTCGATCGGTTCGCCACGAAGCATGGGCCAAAGCCGGTGAGCCCTGGGGTGCTACTCACGACATCCACACTCACAATGGCACCGTCGTAGTTGCCAACGAGCGCGAGGCGTTTGATCTGATTTGACGAAAATAGCGCCATGCTCAAGACCCGACTAATATGATATTCGGCATCTACTGGTTTGGCGTCGTGTACAATGATGCGAAGTTCCGAGATGGTTGGGCACGCCGACAAAATGCTCTTGATTAACTCGAGGTCGATGACATACGGGTCCACGGTAAACGTTCGCACCATTTCGCGCGAAGTACCGCGCCAGAGAGTCAGAGGATACTTGTCACACAACTCCATGAGAAAGAACGCGGGGCAGGCGATGAGAACATAGAAAAGAGAAAAAAAAAAAAAAACGCAGTCGAGGATTTGACAACGATGAAATAAAGGTTGCCTGATCTTCGCGCCATTTAACCACACAGTAAACGCATCTCATTCACTGACAAAGATGCAATAAAAACCAGGGATCCATTGACTGATCTTGGCGAAAAATGCGTTTTACGATTTATTTTCGATTCAATGTCATTTCAACGATAAATGCCTGTATGCCGATGAAACCTATACCATCAGAAAGAACATGGCTCGCTGCGTAGTGGACATCAATGACATTTGAGAAAAATGATTTTTTGGCATTTCTGAGACGGCTTCAAAATCATTAATAATTTTCGACGCGTGATTAACCGCGTCAAACGTCGAGCCAGACGCACCTGTTTCTCATCATACATGCAGCTTGGATCTCTCTTGATAGTGGATGTGTCAGTGTGGATCTATGGACGCGTCTTGCCGTGCAATTCAATGTTGAAATTTAATCTAAAGTCACGAATTGCTCGTCAGCGAACAATTGGACCGCACTCTTTTTTTGTCATTTTCGTGGTTTGTCCTTGCGCTTCCTCATGTGTGCAAGTTTGGCGAGATTCTGGAAACCCATTTTTTCGATTTCGGTTTGAGGGCTCCTCACGGTCAAATTTTTGATTTGCGCAAGCTGCGCCCCAATGCCTTTTGACATGTTGAAAAATCAGTACCAGTCGGGCTTGCTGGTTTGTCCTTTCACGTTGAGACGCATTTCGAGGTTCCAATGCATCTTGTTTTCGAGAAAAAGATGAAAAATGTCTAAATCTAAAAATTTACATTTCTCGGTGAGTTTTGATCGTACAGTGTCGCGTAAAGTAGTTTCATTGAACAAAGAATTGACTGTTTCTTCGTTTACAATAGCCGGTCGCTGCGGTATTATTGCCTGTTGCCGAGCAAATCAAGCCTAAAACTTTTTATTGCATTGTGCCATTGAACAATGTCCGTCCATCAGGATAGCTAAGCGGATGAAAAATGATGCACAAGCGCACCTCTTTCCAACAACACAAATTTCACCAAGAGTGACGCACATGAAATCGAGAAAATCGAGATTTTTTTGTTTTAATTAAATTGAGCCGAAATGAGCAAGGTATGGCACTGCAACAAGAATCAGGTGTGAATGATAAAAATAAACGAGGCACAATTTCACGCTGTTGTGATGGAAAGTACGAAACTCGACCAAGAGCATGGCAAAAATCGAGATGCGTCAATTCCGTAGTGCATCAGGAGAGCGCCTGAAGCGGGATTGAGAGAAATTGGAGAGGTCGGACAGGTCGTCCATGCGACCAGATTGTACGTAACTTGCTCTTCTAGGTGTTTGAGCCGGAGACGGGGCAAAACAAACGAAAATGGATTTTTGCTCCGGAAACCGAGGACAATTGCGCGTTTTTTGCCGTTCTGTTGGTTATTTTTGTCGGTGGTCATGGTGAATGCGAGCCCGGTGCGGTCATCGTAGTGTAGCCAGTCAAGGAAGCCCAGTTGAAGCACGGGGCGCAGCTTTTTGTACAGTTTGACCCATCCCGCCAGTTCTTTCATTTGATCGGCCGTGTACACATTCAGATTTGAGCCTATGCCAAGGGTCCCCATGAATGCCACATGGCATCGGAAGGCTAATGGCACAGGATTGTCCGATTGGCCCATGTCAGTCACCCTGATCCATAAAAAAAAAAAAAAAAAAGAAGGAATTTTAGGAAACACGAAGTGAATGAACCCAAAAAAAACGCCTTACAAACAGACCATGGCACGCGGTGGCGAATGAACCCAAAAAAAACGCCTTACCAACAGACCATGGCACGCGGTGGCAGGATTAAAGAAATGCCATGTTGAATGGCAAGACGCGCATCAGGGCGCGTATTGTCGCTGACCCAGCATTGATCTGCAAAATCAAGGGTTCCCACGTCTGCCCGGCCACCACCACTAGAACAGGCTACATGGGCCGGAAAAACGGGGCGTGAGAAGCAACAATCAATGGCACAAACCAGTCCAATGGCACTTGCATTCAATGGAAAGAGACGGAAACGCGTCCTTGACACGTCCCATCAGCTCGTAGACGCCTTGCACATGAAGCTCCCACACTTGTTTCGCATTTTCGGGTGCCAGGCCAGCGCCAGCTTCTGAAATGGGTCGATTCATGTCCCATTTGATGTAGTCAATGCCGATGCTCGCAATGTTGGCCGTCAATCGCTCAAAAAGATAGTTTTTCACATCTTTGTTCACCAAATTCAACACAAGCTGATGACGTGCCTCGGATCTCCTGCGGTCATGGTAATGGTAGACCCAATCAGGGTGGGCACGATATAGATCAGAGTCTTTGTTGACCTGGCAAGCAACAAAAAGCGCGTCATTTCACGTCAAGCCATGCCCTTTTTTTCTTTCTTTGCATTGCCTACCATTTCCGGCTCAAACCACAATCCAAAACGCATGCCCAAGGAACGCGCATAATTTGCGAGTGGCGCGAGTCCGTCTGGGAACTTGGTTGTATCGTGGAACCAATCACCCAATCCGGCGCGGTCGCTGTTTCGCCCTCTGAACCAGCCGTCATCGACGACAAAGAGCTCGACGCCAAGCGCACGAGCTTTGGTGGCTAGTTCAAACTGTTGATTGACATTGATGTCAAATCCGGCGGCTTCCCATGAATTGTAAAGCACAGGAAGGTGTTTTGGCGCGTTTTCGGCCAATTCATAATGCAGCTGAGAACGCTGAGCTTGGCGAGTGGCATGACGGCAAGCGCGAAGAGCCAATTGATGCGTCAGGACGTGATTTGGGAGCCGATGACGCGCGCCAGAAAGGCCTTTTGTTGTGAAACCGGTCAAAAACTTGGGTGTGGCCCATGCAGCATTGGGTTCAACGGTGACCATGAAATCGTGTGACGATATTCCGCCTGTCCAGCGCGTATTTCCCTGGATATCGACAGCAATGGCCATGGACCAATTGCCGGACCATTTCAAGGTGCCGAAATACGTGTGTCCATTTTCGTCATCGACAATGGCCATGTAGGGATAAGTTTGGGCAGAAGGGATGCCACGTGTGGACGATAAGACGAGATGTGTACCGGGCTGGAGCGCGTCGGTCTGTATTTGGGATTCCGCGCCCCAGGCGCCTGCCAATCTGATCAGGCGGCGTTTGCCAAGCACCATTGGCAGGTGCCACGCCGCGGACATGCCAAGCTCGATTTGGACGGCGCTGGCGGTGCCATTGAAGACATGCATGTTGCGCGCAATGATGTCATTGGCGACGTCCACCGAATAAACGAGATGCACCTCAATGGAAGGGTATGTGCGGTCAACTAGCGTCAATGTCAAGTTGTTTGCCTTTTTTTTCACCGAATAGTTTTTGTATTGCAAATCTAGTTCACGTGTACCGGAGGGTAAAATCATTTTGAGGCACGCGTCGCCATAGCGCAAACCACCAAATACCGGACACTCCTCCGGCGCGCTCGTCAACCACGGATCTTGCGACGAGCGTCCATGCATATCTGGCCACGCAATGCCATCGTCGCCATTGCCATTGAGCACTCTGTCCAAAGGCAGGCGCGGTCCCCAGTACAAATTGAGCACCAAATCGGAAACACCAATGATATAAGTGCTATTTTCGGTGACCAGATAAAATCGATTTCCCAATGGGTGGACGGTGATGCCAACCGGGACGTCCATGGTTTGTTTTCTTGGGAAAAAAAAAAAAAAGAGCAAGGAAAAAAGGGGGAGAGAGAAATTAAAAATAGGTCTCCGAAGCCGACAACTGCTTTTTTGTGCAACGTCGCACCCCAATGCCACGATTGTTTTGCTTTCTCAGACAGATTAGGTAAAGAATGTGGGCAAAAAAAGTTTGCCGACTCCCTCAATGTTTCTTTTTTTTTTTTTATGTTTTACTTGGATGCATAATGTACAAAATGAAAATAAAAAAAAGAATGGAAGGTGTGAAAAAAAGTGTCTAATTACAAAAACAAGAGTGCAGGGTGGCGCCAAAGAAATGAAATTCTGATACGGCCGGGTGAAAGCAACAAAATAAAAAAAAAAAAGGACGCGCAATGCCATGCTCACGCGGACGCGATAAAGGAGTGGAATCTTGGGATTTTATCGCAAAGACCCATTAGGTTTCGTGTGACAGCCGTGTTCCATTGTCCTTGAGCAATGAATTTGCGAGCATAGCGGAAACAAACCTCCTCGCGGAAGGCCGTGTACAGGCGGCGGTTGTAAAAGCGCTGAAACAAGAAAAGAAAGAGGGGAAAACAACAAAAAACGCGTCAATTGGATGTTTTGAAGCTTTTTACAGGTTCAATTGCTATGAAAGAGATGTTTACCTCTTGGTCACGCGCCTCAGTTGGATAATCGTGCGTCTGATGGATGATAAAGTCGTGGGGGAGCACGTAAAAGTCGACGCCTGAGGCGTACATTTCATAGAGGCATGCGGCTTTGTTGCTGCCATAGCCAAAGAATCGCTCATCGCACCATGGGTGGCCATCGCGCTTGTAGATGACGTAGGGCTCGTACGATTGCTGGTATGCGGTCACTGGGTATAATTGGTCGGCTTTGAACCAGTGGTCATAGTCTGTCGAGTCGTGGCCAGGGCGCCAGAACGCATGGAACATGTCAATGGCCTGCGCATCGTGTAATTCAGCCAGCTTGCGCTTATCCGTGGGGAACCAGCGTGAGTCCAGGCCATCTTGTTGCTTTGTGTACTCAAAAGCAGGGATAACAAGTGCATGGCCAGCTTCCAGGACGGCCAATGCTTCTGGATTTGACTCAACATTGTAGCGAACGGGTGTACACAGATGGAAATCGACATCGAGCATCATCACGTACTTGGAGCGTGCATAAAAGCGCGCAACATTGCGCCACAAGTTCATTTGACGCTCCATCTTGTCGCGGATGATGTGCACGTCCACAAATTTGCGCATCGCGGGCCATTCCGCGTATGCTTCGGCTAGAAGGGTCAATGTTTCTTGCCCTTGCTGATCAGGACTAATGTGCAATGCAACCGAAATGGGCCCTGTATTTGTATTTTTCATAAAAAAATGGAAAAGTCAGCAAATTGTCTTTCTTTTTTTTTTCGAAAAAGCAAGAGTGGTGTCTGACCTTGGTAGCGATTAGCCAGGCGCGCCAATGTGAGGATACGGCTCTTTGTAATGGTGGTTGTAATAGTGATGGCATTATTGGCGGGTTCGCTAGTGGCCTTGTAAAAGTAAGGCTGGATATCATGGGAGCCCGCCGAGGAAGCAAATAGCTTTTCTTGCAAAAGAGTCTTGTCTATCTGGTGTGCCTGATCTGTGCACAAAAGATGAGTGAGACGGGGTGCATTTGACGTTTTTTTTTTCTTTTTTTTTTTTTTTAAAAAATTCACATACTGGCGTCATCGAGCCAATTCATCTTATTTTTGGCAATGGACAGCTGCTGGCTGGAGAGCGTCAGCTTGTGACTATCATCGAGTGGCACAGCGGCCTTGTTTTGCGTAAAAAATGACCAATTGGTCGGAGCGGCATGATGCTGCGTCAAATCAATGGTCCAAAGCAGCAGCAGGATCGCGACACAGACGCCAATCCACACACGCGCCGCCTTTCGATAGGAGATTTCCATGGGGGCAATTGGTATCAAAATAAGAGTAGAGAACGAAGAAGAGAAAGAAAACAAATGAAGGGCAATGCCACCGTCTATTTTTATAATGTCTTTGCTTTTTTTTTTTTTTTTTTTTTTTTTTTTTAAAGCTAAAAAAAGGTACAAAGCAAAACGGGGCCCAATCAATGGCGCGTGCCACTGCGCCGTGTGCGTTCAAGCCCGATTGTCGAAACCAGGTACAGCGGGTTTCAGATGGCGCAAAAAAAAGAAACACGCTTTGCACCCTGTGAGCAAATCAGGGCAAAAACAAACAACAATACAAGCCCATGCGACTGATTGCAAGCGGATCAAGCCAAAAAAGATGCAAGATGCGGCAGCGTGACACAAAGGCAGCCGCATACAGCAGAAAAAGAGGGGAAAAAAAGGAGACGGCACTTGACCTCGCTCCTATTTTTTTTTTATCCGCTCCCAATTGGGCTGCCCTGTTGCTCTTTTTCTTTTTCTGCTTTCAAAATGACAACGACGGCGCGACGTTTATGCCCAGGCACCCGTCTTGATGTAAAAAAAAGTCGAAAAAAACGAAAAAGACGTGCAGACGTGCTCATCTTGCGCTTTATTTTTATACTAGTCGGCTTTTGACTGGCCGTTTGAGCCTATCGACAACTTGGACTCGTCGTTTCACGTGCAGGAATACTTACAACAGCTGATCCGCCAGGACCACACAAATGTCGACACACTTGTCGAGATACCCGAGTCCGTGGACAGGCAGGTGTGGCAATACGAGCATTTAAGGTAAAAATGGCAGGCCGTGTGCACCCAAAAATCGGGTAAAAAGGATAAAAAGCGCTGACCGATGCCCTTTTTTGCTGCATTTTCTCTGTTTTTAGGCAAGTTTGCATTGAATTGAATCAACTTGTTGTTGCCTTGGAGACGGAATGCACCAAAGAAAATTGCCCCGAGATGAAGGCCGACGGATGGCTCTATTTGTGCGCTGCACACTCGTCCACTCAATCGGTAAGCCGTGAAATGAGGAAAACGTGAAAAGCGGGTGTAAACGACGCGCTGGCACGCCGTCCTTTTGTTTGGACGTTACGCGACGCGTGCAAAGGTTGCGCGTGTATCCGACGCGTGTTCAATGGGAAGGCTCACGCGCGTTTGACACGATCCAGTGCCCAGCCATCGATTACATCATCCACACGCTGGATGGAGCGACGATCCTCTTGAACAATTCGAAATATTTCCCTAGCAGGTATGGCTTCTCGTGGCAGGCGTGATTTTCGTTGGATTTGGGTGGGGTAGCTCATACTTTTTCTTGATTTTTTCAGGATATCCATTCCGGAGCCGTCTTTGAAGCACTTTCAATCAATTGCTCGGCGTCTCTATCGTATTTTTGCCCATGCTTATTTTCATCATCGTGAAACCTACGACCTATTTGAGGCAAGTGACAGGTTGGGGAGAAGGACAACAATGGGTCTTGTCCCGAGCCCAAAAATTGACACATGTTTCTCTGTCCCTCCCATTTTTTTTCCCTCTGTAACAGAACGAGACGTGCTTGTACGCCCGGTTTCTGCTGCTTTCCAAATCATTCAACCTCGTCCCTCGTGAACTAATCAGCATTCCTGACGGCACGGACGTCGACGAGGACCAAGACGACCATGAAGACGACGACGATGAGGATGGCGACGACCAGCAAGGTGCACGCGGCCAAGATTCGGATTCTGCCGACGACGACGACAATCAGAGCCAAGTGACAGCGGTTGAAGCCTAAACCATGGAAGAAGGAAAAATGTTTTTAATAATAAATGGCCCACTTTTTTTTTGACTTTTTTCATGCAATTGGGTTGTTTGAGAGTTCTGCCACGCGCGCAAACGGCGTTTTTCATTTTCACGTGCGAGTTTATCAAGATCGCTCGCGGACCTTGCAGGTTGCCTGATTTGGACCTACTTGTTTGTGATGCTTTTTCGTTTTTTAAAAAAATTTACATGATTCATCTTTTTAAACGTCTCTTGATCTCGTTTCTCTTGTCATCTTGCATTCTTTATTTATTCACCTTTGATCATCATCTTTCATTTTTTTCATAATTTGACGCGCCATGGCCGACGAGCAACACGAATCATCTCAAGGTAAGCAAGTATTGCTTTCCCCCAGGGACCCTGAGATGTGTAACTAGGCAACAGAGCTTCTTGCTCACCCACGTTCCTTGCTTTTGACACGTATAGAATACAGCGCTTCCATGGCCCAGGGCCTTTATGGCGACAATGCCGCATTTAGCCAGGTGCAGCAGCAATCAAACAGTAAGAATATTGGTAAAAGAGTGTGTTTTTTTTTCTTGTACCAGTGTGTTGGAAGCACCGGGCAGCCCGCGACGAGGGAGTGCCAATGACAGTTGTTACACCACGTGGACGCTTGGCCCACTTTTTTTTTTGTGCATTCTCACATCACTTTTGTTTGACAGACCCAGTGGTAGCGCCCACGCCGGTGCTCTTGTCACCCCCTTTTTCACACAATATGATGCCTCAGCAACACGCGTCCCTGTCTTTGAGTGATGCCGCGTCACAGGTAAAAAAAAAAAAAAAAAAAAAAAACCTTTGGCTCACGCGTCTTTAGGACTTCCACATGGACAGCGCACAGGCAGGACCTAGCTCTTTCAAACCGGCACCACCAAAAAAAGGGAGCGGCCGAGGACGCAAACCAGCACACGAATTGCTGACCGATGAGCAAAAGAAAGCAAATCATATTGCCTCGGAGCAGAAGCGCCGCGCCAACATTCGTATTGGCTTTGATCAACTTGTTGACATTGTCCCTAGTCTCAATGAGTCGCAGCGGAGCGAGTCCATGATACTACACAAATGTAAGATTCTCGACAAAAAAAAGAAAGCAAAACTTGGCACGTGCTTATCCCCTACTTTTATTTTGTTTTCCCTCTAGCCGCCGAGTATATTCGTCAATTGATCGATTCAAAGAACGCTCTGCGTGATCGCGTGCGAGATTTACAGACACAGCTTGGCGAGGTGCCAGATGAAGACGTAAGCGACACAATTCAAGCAATACATGCATCGCTGACGCGCCATTTTCTTTTTTGTCGCCATATAGAGCTCAGAGGGTGAAATGGACTACATGTAGCTGTCACTTGCGGAGAGGGCGCACTATAGAATGATCTTAGATTTGGATACCAACACATTTATTATCGAAAATAACAAAGAATCGTGATTTAATCATCAATCATGTGCGTGCAAACGCATTGACTCGAGGGAGTGGGGCGTGCCTGAGACTCTGCTGACTGGGGTCGTACAGATGGGCACATGGCAAGTTGAGTTACACCAAGAACATTGAGACTTTCCTTTCCTTTTTCTTCATGCAAGGCTGGATCGCATGATTTTTTTCTGCATGTCGGCCAACGACGCGTCCCAAGTTGCCTCATAGTGCGTCTTGCCTGGAATTTGACACGACTCTGCTTCACTTAGAGTCGATTTGACCGCGTTTGACGAGTGCCCCATTTGCCTAGTACTCAGAAATAATGCATGTGATCCGCGACGGTTGTCTTTTGTCAGAACCCAGGGGCGACCAAAGCCCCGCCTAGACAATCACGTGCGTGAAAAAAAATAAAATGGGTGACAGTCGCAGCTGTTTGCCTGTCCGACACGCACAAAGTCTGGGGCATCCAGCAGTACGCCGAGCCGATGTGGTGCTTGCCGGACAACAAAAGTAATTGAACTCAGCAATTTCTGGTAGAGCCGATTGAAATGCGTTGACATGCAAGGTGCATTGGATTGTCAAAAGAGCGGTACAAATACCCGGTCACTTGGAAAACGCAATTTTAGTGCATTTTTGGTGTCTTGTCGCACCTCACACAATGGCACCCACCCCGCCGTGCGCGTGTCCCGTTATTCCCCCCCCCGTGAACGCGGTCTTATTGTTGAACAGGCCATTGGGGGTGGCCACCCTCCATATTTTTGATTTTTTTTTTTTTTTGGTTTGCCATCCATTCATTTCAATGTGACCAGGGACTGCGGGGATTTCACTGGCCATGAGATGCTCCGAGGCGGGGAAGCCGAGTCGAATTCCATCGTTTACCCGAGAAGACCGTGGCAAAGGGGGAGGAAAAAAGCTGACGTGGGCTTACAACGGCGTCAGGGCTGGTCGACAATTAGACTGTGTCACCATTTAGCGCAGGGTCGACGGTAAGCGCTCGGCAGGCGCCCCGACCCTGAGCAATATCGTGCGTTTTTCCCTGCAGCCCTGATTGCACATTCAAGGGCGAATCAGCACAGCCAAGGGGAAAATCTTACTAAAACAGGCGTAGTCCCCCGCAATCGCGGACATTTTCACCCTGAAACCGGCCAGACGTGCGGGGCGGAGCGCGCCTCAAATCCAGCTTTTGGCAGTAAGGAGATCAATTCTTAAAAAAAAAAAAGGTAGCTAAAACCAAGGGGGCACCCGCATGGCCATGGGCTCTTTTTTACTTTTACCCATCAGCAGCTTTTCTCCACAATATGGGGCGTTACGAGTCTGCGCAGATGACTTTGCAAGAACCTTATGTGCCAATTGTTCCACCCTGGAGGCATTTCCCGGAGCAGGGTGCAGCTTACTTAATCTTTCTCGTGGGAAAGCAATTTTGGTGCGTGGTTTTGCATTGATCAAGCTCCGACGAAAATGTGCATAGAAAAATGGGGCCACTGCCGCCCCACGTTTTGCTCTTTTTTCTTCTTTTATCTTCTTTTTTTGGTTTTATTCCTGTGTACTATTCAAAAATGTCTATGACTGATATCAACGGCGTGCCTATCCACGAGGCTCTCAAGACCAACGGCTATGTCATTGTCGACAACTTGATCCCGGACGAAATGATGTCCAGACTCAAGGAAGCCACGGAACGCGTCGTGGAAAAGGCGCGCAAGGGCGAGTGGCATTATGTGTAAAGATGAAAATGCCCAGGAGACGAGGACCGAAATTTCTCACGCGCTTTTTTTTGTTAATTCTTCTTTTTAACCTGTCTAGTCGCACTGTTGGCAAGCAATTCCCTCCTTGGAACGAGGAAGACAATGTGGATGTGTGGGGCGTCCAGCATCTGATGCACCCTGACCTGAAGGAATCCGTTTTCATGGAGTGGTATGGCTCGGAGGGACTGCTGAATGCCGTGCAGCAATTGAACGAGTGCACACACGACGAGCTCCAATTTGAGCTGTTCAACTTGCTGATCAATCCGCGCGATTCTGACTTCTCGCTCACCTATCACCGCGACGCCATCCCCGCCGAGACTCCCGAAGACAAGGAGCGCGAGATGCTCAAGATCCCTCACTATGGCACTCAATGGAACACGTAAATGACAAAAAAAAAAAAAAAAAGAGTTTGAGGCACGGACAAATGGCATTTATGCCCAAGATCGCGTGTGACTCACTCTTTTCTTCTTTGTGTAGCGCGTTGTATGAGGACGACTGTTTGTTTGTCGTGCCCGCGTCCCACCGCCGCGTGCGCACGCCTGAGGAGCGTGACATTTCCCTGAACAATCCCAAGGGTGATATGCCCGGCCAATTGCGCGTGAACCTCAAGCCCGGCCAAACGGTGTTTTATGATAACAATATTCTGCACCGCGCCGCCTACTTCAAGGACAAGAAGCGCCACACCCTTCATGCCAGCATGGGCACCACCAATGGCGGCCACCACCGCGGCGCCACCATCTTCCAGCACGGTCTGGGCTGGTTGAACTCTGATGAATTCAAGGCAACCTTGATCGACTCGCTCAAGGTGCCCTACAACAACACCGTGTTGATGGCGCAGCGCGCCGGCATTGACAGTGATATGAAGACAAAGCCTCTGCACTAAAAGCCACGCCCTTCTTCTCCTTCCAATCCAATGATCCCCCTTTTTCTCCAACCCCATTGTACGATAATTAAATAAAAATCAGACTTATTATATAATTCAATTGATTCAGCGAGGCCTAGTGATGACTGGAAAAAACGCACGATATGCACAAAGAACGGTTTAGCATAAAAAAGGATCGTGAATTTGCATTTGTTGCTTGTTGTGCGTCTTCCACTAAAGTACACAATTCTCAAATGCCAATGCACTCGAGGATTGGCGCTCGCGCTCTTGCCTGACCTTTTTTTTCCATCCGGTCGACACCCTGTAGCTAAAACGCAGAGGAAAAATAAAACAAGTTAGCAGCAAGATCAAGGTACAACACACAAAAAAAAAAAAAAAAAAAAAAAAAAAAAGCTGCGCTTTACCCTCGATCCATGGATTGCAATGGGTCGTACAGGCTCTCGAGCACGTCCACCATCTTCATGTCGGCGCGAGGTCGGACATCATGAGATCAACTTCTTGGGTCCACATCCACTTTCATAGTCTACAAGCCAATAACCGCCAGAAACATGCCATTTTGTTTTTGTTTTTTTCAACCGTGACGTACCATATGATAGAATTTGCCCCTTTTTTTTTGAAAATGACGAGCCGGAAGAGGCAAAAAAAAAAAAAAAAAAAAAAAAAGAGCTTTTTTTTTTTTTTCTCCCCTTTTTTTCCTTTTTTTTATGCCCTATCAAGGCCAGGGGGGCATTGGAGAGATTTGAGAAAAAAAATTTATGATCAACACCCAAACTTGGATGTGATGCTTTTTTCAAACCTGGTCCCTATGCTTGCCCCGATTTGCCGTTCGCATGGATTGAAATTGACAATGCAGCCTTGGGAACGTGGAGTTTGTGCGCGAGTCATACACGAGGTCATGAAAAAACGAAAGGTTAGAGCCATCAACATAAAAAATAATACAAAAAGAGCAATTTCTCACTTGGATGATTCTTGTTGGTGCCTGAGATACCCTCCAGCAACTTGTACTGTTCCTGATTCTTTTTTCCAAGCGCCTTGGGCGCGCCTAACATTAAAGAGCGTGTCAGTCGCACTCTAAATCTGACACTTTTGCGCCATTCTCACTTACATCTGCGTTTCCTGCTTGATGCACATCAAAAAGCTGATGGATCACAATGGCAGAGCGGCAGGTTGGGTGTCAGCGTGCCTGGTGTACCTTGCATCTTGATGACTTGCACGTCAGAGTGGAATTTTCGCCGTTTTGGCGGCGAATGGCGCTTTTGACACCTTGAATCGCTCTTTGTGTGGCGACACGGTCGTTGCTTTCCTTTGTGCAGAAGCACGGTATCATAGCCTGGCTTTGTGCCATCTCCATCTTCCTCGCACAACGTGGCAGCTGAGACAATAAAAAAAAAAAAAGTGAGCACATCGGAAAGGCGTGCCATTGGCCAATCAATCGCATACCATCGTCATCGCCACCTTCCGACAGCTTGCCCTCAGGTATCGGTCATCTTATTCAAACACGCGTTGGCGCGTCTAATGGACAAGAAAGCGGGCTGGCAAGCAGAAACACAAACAAAACAGAAAGAAAGAGGCTTGCAGTGAGGTTGGCGTCGACGTGGTTGAGTAGGGCGCGGCCTTCTTTTTTTTGCGCAAAAACAGAGTGTCGCGTAGCTTCATGTTCTCAAGTCAGTTAGGTGCCGATGGAGAGCGAAAAATAAAAGGAAGAAAACGATTTAAAAAGGTCCCAACAAATGTGCTCAATGCAACGTGTCGAAACCCACATGTTTTCAGGTCCACGCACAAGTGCACGCCAAGCGCCATTCATGCGTTTCAACACACAAGAAGGACACGAATAGAATTGCGACCAGGGCAGGTGTATGGGTTCCATGATTCGAGAACGACGCGCATCCACGCGTTTAAACACTCAAAGTCAACGAAATGGCGCACAGGTGGACGGTTTGATCGAATGATGCAGAACGACGCGCGTATAAAATACCACATCCTTTCTTGCTCCGAGTTGACCCATTGACAGCGAAAAAAAAGCAAAAATGTTTATTTATAGAATGACGCACGAATTTTGACAGGCTGTGAGAGTGCGGGTCCACTAAAATTAAAAAAAGGAGACCAAATGAGCGTTTAAACCCCGCTGCCCTTTTTGCATGAATGGCGGTGACGACTGCGCCAGAAGAAGAAAAAGTGCGATGTGAGACGACAGTTTACTATTTTATCTTACAATTTAGAGATCACATATTAGAAAAAAATAGAGATATAGAGGAGAAAGGCATTGAGGAGGGGGGAGGCCCAGAAAGAAAGACAAAATCAGTGGAACAAAGGTACAGAGCGTGGAAAAAAAGGGGGTGGCGCGAAACGTTCTTGTCATTGGTGCTGAGTCACTTTATGGCGGCCTATTTGGCATTGAGCGGGATGCAGCAGCCGTCTTGCTATTAATCGGGCGCAGACCATCGATCGGTATGATACGTAAAGTATGGCCTCGCTCCATTTTTTAATGTGATGAGCTGGGGATGGCCTTGTTTGACAAAAAAAAAGTGCGTAGAGCGCGATTTTTACACATTTTGGCCGTTTGACTTGCTTTCCACGGTGGATAAAAAGTCACGGTCGTCGTCCAGGGTATCAGGCACCTTGTTCAAACATGCGTTGGCGCATCTAAAGAACAAGAAAGCGGGCTAACAAGCAGAAACACACAAAAAAAGGAAAGCAGTGATATTTTTTGATCGATGTGCGCTTTGTGTCACAGAATTGAAGTGGCAAGAGGGTTATTGAAAAAAAGGGCACAAAAAGGAGACGCGCCGCTTTTATGCACTCCGCCCTCTTTTACTTTTTTTTCTCTCTCTCTCTTTATCTTTCTCTTTCTTTTTACTTCACTTTTTTTTTTGCGTGCCCAGTCCTTTTTTTCTGCTTCTTTGTTCTCGCCCTTGATGGTACAGCGCTTGACTGGACAAGATATTCATTTCCTTGTGTGTAAAGCACGCGCGGTCCCCGGTGCGGCGACGGCCTTTGCCGAGCAATTCAATATTTTGCAAGGACGGCTGTTGGCGCTCGTTGACCAAAGTGCCAAGCTAGCCAGCGATCGTACACGCGTGGAGCAAGGTAAACAAAGCAAAAAAAAAAAAGAGATTTATCCATGTCCCTGACCATTATTATTCTTTTTTTAGGCACAGTGACGCATGATGGCGTGGAGCACAAGCTTACCGACGATTTTATCAAGGACGCGTTGTTCCTTTCCGATCTTCTCGATGTGAATGAGGTGGATGCTCTTGAGGTTTGCGAGCCAAGCAGCTTCAACAGCAGCTGCTGCAGATGCCAGTGTCTTTGGGTCACGCGGTGGATGCTGCGGTGCTGGCGCACCACGACGATCAATTATACCTTTTGCTTGCGCTTGAGCTTGTGTTGACGTCCAGCAAGGATGCGTCGCTTCCCATGGCCACGCAGGGTGTTTCAGCGGCTGGCACTTGAATTGATGCAGGCGCCTGTTGAAATTGACACAAATACGACGACGCGGCTGGCACCCAAGCTGCTTACGACGAGCGACGCGCTAAAGACGCTTGAAGCGCAGATTCGCAGCACCGGTGTGAGCACGAGCACGCCATTGACAACATATTCGGGTGTGCTGGGCACAAACATGACGGCCAAGCGATTGGCGCGGCTGCGTGAACAGCGGATGTGTGGCGCGCATCATGTACCACTTGGCGTCGCTGTTTGAACTGCCGCACGACGTGATCTTTGCGATTCTAGACCAATTGATCCTAATGGACCTGACCGAGGCCATTGTGTGTCATTGGATGGCTACCATGTTGACCATTCTTGCCAAAACACCCTATGTGGCCTTGACGATTCAGGCGCCCGATGAGAACGGCAGCCTGCTGACAGACGTGGTGTTCCTGAACGAGTTCCACCATCGCTTTTTGGCGTCGAAATGGCGAGTGCTTGCGCTCAGGGGCACGATTGCCCTGCAATGGTGCGCGTTTCTCGCTTCCGCACGCATCACCCACGACTCGGTCACCCACGTCACAGAGACGGCGGATTTGGATCTCGATGAATTGATGGCATGGACTAAATCATTGGATACATGGCCAGCGCGCAAATGGAATGGGCAAAAGACGGTCAGGGATGCAGATCAAAAAGTCTTGGTACATTGGAAACCTCGTTTTCGTCATGAATCTTGGCAAAAATCGCAATCATGCATTATGATTGGATGGGGTCCGCTAGCTTTTTTTGGCGATTGCAGACTTGTCGCAGCTGAGCTCCGTTCTCGCATCTCTTTTTCTTGTCCTCTTTTTTTTTCAAACGTTTCTCTTTTCCCTTTTTCCCTTTCGAACCCTCTTTTTTTTTCTTTTACGTTTTCCCCCTTTCTCACCTGCCCTCTCTCCCTCCGTCTTTTTATTTTACGCATGGAAATATACACTTGCCGTTGGAAGTTCTGCCACAACCAATACGCGGCGCCCGAACTGCTTTACAGCCACCTGACCACGGACCACGTTGGCCGACCCGCTCAAAAACAGTTGCATCGCATTCAGCGCAAAATTTGCAACAAAAAAGCTTAAACCCCCAAGGCGCTACGACCACTTTTGAAAAATTCAGGGGTCACTCAGGGGTCACACATTTCAATCTCAGAAAATGCCAAATTTGGGAAAATTCGAACTCCGGGTGATCAATGCATCCCAAACAGGTAACTCCGACAATTTCTATTAGCAGACAAAATGACATACAGGTCGCCCCACCTTAATTAAGAAAAAAGCCCAAAGAAGAGTGATGCATGAACTGCGATCGACTGAGAAAAGTGCCTACTTTGGTCCGAATTTTTTTTTTGCAAAAATTTAAGGTTTGACACTTCCAAATTTATAAGTGCGTGGATTGCATGGAATTTTTTTATTTTTTTTGTTTTTTTATTTCGCACATTTTTATGCGCTGATACTGTACGTATGAGTGGGCTGCAGCGAGCAGCGTGCAGAATGCAAATGATCGATGCAAAATTTTCAAACCCAAGCTGGCGCGCCGCAAGTTATCCCATTATGTGCTTTGCCCCGCTATTTGTTAGTAAAACTGCAATAAAAATTACAGGTTTATTAGACGAATAGAATTGCGACCAGGGCAGGTGTATGGGTTCCATGATTCGAGAACGACGCGCATCCACGCGTTTAAACACTCAAAGTCAACGAAATGGCGCACAGGTGGACGGTTTGATCGAATGATGCAGAACGACGCGCGTATAAAATACCACATCCTTTCTTGCTCCGAGTTGACCCATTGACAGCGAAAAAAAAGCAAAAATGTTTATTTATAGAATGACGCACGAATTTTGACAGGCTGTGAGAGTGCGGGTCCACTAAAATTAAAAAAAGGAGACCAAATGAGCGTTTAAACCCCGCTGCCCTTTTTGCATGAATGGCGGTGACGACTGCGCCAGAAGAAGAAAAAGTGCGATGTGAGACGACAGTTTACTATTTTATCTTACAATTTAGAGATCACATATTAGAAAAAAATAGAGATATAGAGGAGAAAGGCATTGAGGAGGGGGGAGGCCCAGAAAGAAAGACAAAATCAGTGGAACAAAGGTACAGAGCGTGGAAAAAAAGGGGGTGGCGCGAAACGTTCTTGTCATTGGTGCTGAGTCACTTTATGGCGGCCTATTTGGCATTGAGCGGGATGCAGCAGCCGTCTTGCTATTAATCGGGCGCAGACCATCGATCGGTATGATACGTAAAGTATGGCCTCGCTCCATTTTTTAATGTGATGAGCTGGGGATGGCCTTGTTTGACAAAAAAAAAGTGCGTAGAGCGCGATTTTTACACATTTTGGCCGTTTGACTTGCTTTCCACGGTGGATAAAAAGTCACGGTCGTCGTCCAGGGTATCAGGCACCTTGTTCAAACATGCGTTGGCGCATCTAAAGAACAAGAAAGCGGGCTAACAAGCAGAAACACACAAAAAAAGGAAAGCAGTGATATTTTTTGATCGATGTGCGCTTTGTGTCACAGAATTGAAGTGGCAAGAGGGTTATTGAAAAAAAGGGCACAAAAAGGAGACGCGCCGCTTTTATGCACTCCGCCCTCTTGTACTTTTTTTTTCTCTTTTTTTTTTTTTCTCTCTCTCTTTCTCTTTCTTTTTACTTTTCTGTTTTTAGCGTACTCAGTCCTTTTTTTTTCTGCTTCTTTGCTCTCGCCCTTGATGGTACTTAACAGTACAAGATATTCATTCCCTTGTTTGTAAAGCACGCGCGGACCCTAATGCGCTGACGGCCTTTGCTACCTACAAGTTGCCAAAGAAGCGCCGGCGACATGGAATACGCGACACGTGCATACCGCAAAATGTTGACGAGTGCCATATAAAAGTTGTTGTTTATGGTCAGGGACGTGGTGCCTGGGCGGATGCCTTTGATGGCGGACATGAAGAAAACGTTGAACTGGTCGTTGCTCAAGCGAGGCGAGAGTCCAATTTGGTGATCAGTCGTTGTTGCTGCGTCATTGGAGCGCTTTTCGAGAAAATATACAAGGCGTGCGAGCAGGGTAGCGCTCAACTCGGAAAAGCGATCACGATGTCGTCATTCATGCCATGGCCTCGCCATTGTTGAAAGGAGCGGAACAAGACGCGCATGCAACACATCAAACACTACGGCTTCGTAGCGGTCTGAGGGAAAATAATCGGCGCATTCGACCAGCAGCGCGACGCTCATGACGTTTTTCCAAGTACTGTACGCAGGCAAAAAAATCACTCAATTCGTAATTCTGTCCACATAACCAGATGTAAAATTTAATTTAGAATCGAATAAAGTCCTCACAGGGTGTGTGTTAACTTACAGTAATAAATAAAATTTCGAGATACGGTAATCGCAGTTTACGCGATTTTTACCTATGCTGGCTGCAAAAGTTGCGCTTATCAAATGTTTTTACTAAACGAGGGTGGCTCGAAAGTGACACCATTTGATTCTAAATCAAATTTTACATCCAGAGGCAACGCGTTAAATACTCTCAGAGCGTCTGCTGGGCGCTCCTTAGCAAGCAAGAAATTAAAGCCAAAATGCGCCTGCCCACCAATTCTTCTAGCTAGACTTAAG
>KV441923.1:95790-119592 GCA_001650995.1 Gongronella sp. w5
GGACGAGCACGATGGCGGTGCCCGGTGCGTGCAAAATGACCGGGCTGATAGAATGAAAATTTTTTAGCAAGCGATGCGCAATTGGCTTCTTCTCATCAGTTTTGGAACATGGGCTTAAAGGCCAATTATAAACATACACTGAAGGATACAACGTGAACGGAACGATGGAGACAAAAAAAGGTTTAACAAATCAACTCAAAAACCTACTTTGCATAGATGATGCAAACTTGGAGTCTGTGCCGTGAATACTGGGGAATAAAAATCGCAGTTCCCCCAAACAAAGTTTTGTAAAATATATAATCGCGATCGCGAATAAAGATTTTGTTGAAAAAGTGGATTTCTTCTGCGAGTTTTGGTCATCCATAGATGAAACTGGTCTCATTCGATAAAGATTCAACAGCTGCTTATAACATGATAAAAGCGTTCTTTTCGCTGTCGAGAAAATGGGGTTTTAAAAGTTATAAAAATCTTGATCCAAAATGACACCCAAGTGCGTCTCTTTTGACCAGTATCATTTTTCACCGCGATCCACAAAATATTTGATGAGCCCGTGCAAAATCTGTGAACATGGCAAACTTTTGGATCTATCTGTGCAATGCTTCAGTTGACCTCTTTGTTTTCGGAAACATCAAAAAAAGCGTGGCTCACTGCTAACTTGGACATTGGTGATCAATGAAAAAATAGTATTTCTTTTTGTCATTTTTGGCACTTTTGACACGTTTTAACGATCAAACATCTTTTGACACATTGTAAACTGTGTCAAGCGTCTTTTTACACGCAACTTTTCCTAATCAAATCCGTGCCGTCGGTACTGTACCATGACTCTTTTGAGAGTGAACGCGTTTATCCCTGTACAATTCGCGGTTAAAATTAAATATAGTTACGTTGTTTGTCAACTGGCACGTGGATCCCTTTTTTTTCGTAGTTTTTCCGCGACGTGTCTCGTCGATAAGCGATGCGAAAGAAAACATAAAAATCGGGAAAGCAATTCAGTGATTTGTTTTTATAATATTTTCTGATCCATCTTGTGGAAAACAACACGTGGCATCATCCAACGTGGACCCATTTTTGTGGCATCAGAAATTGAAAGCGATGAAATTATTTCTTTATTTGATTGAAGAGGGGGAGATGGTACAAAATGTTTAAAGTATAGTGAAAAAAAAAGAAATCAACAATACAATTGTGCGTGAGGAAAAAACCAAGGAGGGATGATAAAAAAAAAAAAAAAAGAGAGCCGGAGAAAAACGATGGAAGCGCAATTAGGCGTGCTTGACTTGTTCTCCAGGGTAGCCTTGCCATGTTGTTCCACGATCGGTGACGGCACCAGGGAGGATCAATGTGTGCTCTAATAATGTGCAGTCCTCCATCATGGTGGCGCCTGATGCAAGGCGCGCGCCGGTGCGCAGCACGGAGCCTGCACCGACCTTGAGTGGATTGACGGTGAAGCTGCCCAAGGTGTTCATGTGGCACACGAGGCTGGCAAAGTCGACGGCGACGTCATCCTCGAGCATGACGAGGTCAGGCTCGGTCATGACGGGGTCGCCACCATTGGGATACAGGCAAACGCGGCGGCCAATGCGCGCACCAAAGAGGCGGTAATACAAAATGACCCAGGCCGAGCCACCTGCCAGGTGCGTGAAGCGGCGACGGAACATTTGCTGGAAGCTGATGAGGATTTGCCATCGCTGACAGTAGCTGGACTGGTCCCAATTGTACTGGCCGGGCTGGCGTTGGCCAAAGAGGGTCCATTTGCATCCAATTTCCAAAGCCAGCCCAAGCACCGTCATGAAATTCCACAGGACAATGATCGCGCCTAAGACAATGCCGACCTCGATCCATTCATGGCCGTCGTGGAACAGGTTGGACAGGAACGATCGGTACTGTGCATCACTCGGTGTGTTTGAAAACGCTTCATCGTTGGCGCGGATAAAGATGGCGGACAGCTGGATGGCCGTTGTGACGGCACAGCCCCAGTAGACCGAGCCGACCATGCGCGCCAGAATGTTGTACGGGACCACAAACCAGAACCCGAGCACAAAATACGACGACTTGCCTTGATAAAACGCGCGTCCAAACGGTGTTCCCGGGTTGTCAAAGACGCGTCGACCCAGAATCTCGTCGTCAGGACCCGTGCCGTTGCCATTGAGTGCTGTTTTCTTCTCAGACGGCGCCTCATCGCGGAATTTCACAGGTTGGCCATTGAAAGAGCCATACCAGGCAGAGCCATCGGGGACATGACCATGTTTGTTGAGCAAACCGCCTGTACCAAGCAGCGCGCCATGCCCAACCTCGGCGCCAGGGTACAATGCGCAATTGTCGGCAATCATGGCGCCATCGCGCACCTTGATGGGCAGCCTGTCGTGTTCATCCATGCAAAATAACGACGAGCGCGAGCCAAACACGACGTCGTCGCCAACTTCAATGAGATCATAATCGTACGTGTTGATGCATGTGCCTGGCCAGTATACGCGCTTGCCAACCTTGGCGCCCAAAAGACGATAAACAATACTGACAAGCTCGTAATGCGATCCAAGCATAGAAAACACGACAGTCAATTCCTTGGGATCGAGCAAGGCGCGCTGCAGTGCGTACCGGAGTTCCGTCAATTGGTTTTCGTCGGTGCGGGCGCCAGGAACGGTGCGTTTCATGAACAAGCGCTTGATGATAATAGCGAGCATCAGATGCAGAATTGGCACGACATTGTGCTTAACGGCGACGGCCAAGAGATGATAACCGACACGCGAGGGGCCAGCAAAGTAGAGGACAAGCTTGCTAAAGAGACTGCCGCGGCTGACGCTGTGAACCACACTGAGATCCTTGCTAAGCATATACATGACGATCATCCAGGGGATCATGGACACCAGATACAACAAGCCCATCACGGGAAGGACGACGAAGCAGTACAAAATCGGATGCAATCGGTTGCTTGTCATGGAGCCGACCATGACGGCGTCGAGAAGAGCCATGCCCTCGGGCGTGTCCTTGTGCGCACATGAGCCAATGTTGGCCATGTCGCGCGCATAGGTTGTGGTCATGGGGCCGATGACGTGATTGGATGGAATGCTTGTCCCCGAGACAATGACGGTGCGATAGCCAACAGCGCAATTGTTGCCAATGGTGATGGGTTCGAGAACCATGTGGCCACGTTCGAGATGGAATGGGCGCAAATTGACCTTGTCGAGTGAGCAATGGTCGCCAATGACAAGCAGATCGAATTCACCAATGTCAACCTCCACATTGATGCTGCAGCCGCGGCCTACTTTGGCGCCAAGCATACGGAGATACCAGCAAAAGGTCCTGTCGCTGCATGCCAAGATGCCTGGGCCGGAAATCAAGACAAAGCGGTACGCGAGCCACCATCGCAGGTAATACCAGCTCCATAGACGGTATTTTCCAGCACGGTAGCGTCCAATGAGGAGCCATTTGCTTGTGATGGCCACGACGGGGGCCAAAAGATTGGCAAGGATGCTTGTGATGATGAGGGCCAAAATCACCTGAACCAAGCGAAGAATGCTGTGGCTCGCGCCTGTCGTGGGCATGACTTGCGACAGTGACCCAAGACTCATGGCGAAAATGAGCCAGCGGATGCCAATGCCAAGCGGCATGAAGAAAAACGCGGGCAACGCTTGCCAAACCATGGAAATCAACGAGAACGGGTCGTACGCGCCGCTGTCGGGCCGCTTTGCCATGCGATCCTTGTATTTCTGTGTGCCAAAAGAGCGGAACGCCTGTGGTGTGCGGAGCCTTCGCTTCAATTTCTTTTTTTTGGACGCGTCGTCCATGAGGATGGAGGTATTTGTAGTGTACGAGAGCATGCTTGTTGTGCGCGGGCGCTTCATGTAGGCGTCATAGCCGAGCGTGACAAGCGGATGTGTTTTGACATCAATTCGCTCGTAGCAATGCGGGGCCAATTGCACGGGTGAGCGTGCATTTTTTTCGTACAGGAGCGTCAGGGGCAAATCGATGGCCAATCGCACGCGGATGAGGGAGAACAAGCTGCTGGATTTGAGCGAATTGCCCCCATGATCGAAAAAGTCGCCATCGAGCGGGTAATCGTTTTTCGAGAGGCCAAGGACTTGTGCAAACAGATCGCGCAATGCAACGACGACGGGGTCATTGGCATGCGTGCCATCGTCGGGCTGCTGGTTCTGGTGCTGGTCGAGCAGATGACGTGCATGATCGTCGTCCAATGAGCCGTCGAGGTTTTTTTCCGGCAGATGATCGACGACCAGCATGCGCTTGGGAAGCATATAGTCGTGGATGTGGCGCTCGAGGTACAGGTGCACGCGCTGCACAATGGCTTCCTTGGCTTCCTTGTCGTGCCTCCAATTCATCATCGTGCTTGCTCGGCTGCTCTCATTGTCGCTGCCATCATCCATATGGATCACCGTGCTATACGATTCCACCGGCAGCGTCGTTGTCGTGGTGTTGGCCGTCTTGTTCTGCTGCGATGCCACCAAAAACGCGTACAATTGCTTCGTGGCAGGATGCACATACGTGGCACCGTCCTCCACATCGGGGTGCGCGTGCAGCACGTCGAGCAATTGCTGATTTTCCCATTGCACGGGGCGGCAGCTGATCAATTCATCCAGGGGCGCGCCAGCTTCGGGGCAATCGGCCTCGTAAAGATGCTGCTTTTGATGAATGTTGCCGTCGGCCTCCATGACCGTCGGGAGCTGCATGCGCTGGCTGACATTGATGCGCAATGGCTTGTTGACCGCGCTCTTGGGCAAATCAGACATGTAAACAAGCAATTGAGGCCATTTGCTTGGATGCAGTACGCGCTCCAAAAACGGTCGGAGCGAACGCAAGTCGGGACGTCTCTCGTTTTCTGCAAAAAAGGGGAAAAGAGGAAAAAAAAAAAGAGAGAGAGAGGAAAAAGGAAGGAATAGGAGTGAGGATGCCGTTTTTTCGTTTTTTTTTTTTTTTTTTTTTTTTTTTTTTTTTTTTTTTCTTCTCTTTTTTTTTTTTTTTTTTTTTGCCACGTACCTTTGACGACAAGAATAAGGCCAATTGTCTCTTGTAGCGTCTCGTGGGGTGTGGAAAAGGCCATGACTTGGGCAAGCTTTGGATGGGAGATGAGCGCTTGCTCGATTTCCAAGGGGGAGATGACCTCGCCGCCGCGATTGATGATTTCTTTGGAGCGGCCTGTAATATAAAGGTAGCTGTCCTTGAAATAGCCAACGTCGCCCGTGTCAAACCAGCCATTGGCATCGAACGTGGTGTCTATGTCGACGCCTTCATACCCTTCAAAGCATGGTGGGCCGCGCACCATAATGTGACCAATGACACCGTCTTGCGCGACCATCATGCCATCGGCGGCAATGGCCATTTCTGGTCCAATGGGCAGACCCGACGAGCCTTCACAATCGAGATCATAGTCGCGTGGTGGCGCCGTCATGGGCATGCACTCTGTCATGCCATAACTGGGCATCACCACCGCATTGGGAAAGCATTCTTGCATTTGCTTGGCCAAATGCGGCGCCAGCGCACCGCCGCCATTGGAAATGATGCGCATACGGTGCCGGACCTTGGTGCTCAGGGCTAATTGCTGTCCTTGGGCCACAATGGCCTGATGTAGCGTCGGCACGCCATAATACCAGAATGAATTGTTGTGTTCGGCCACCGTTTCCCAAAAATCGAGCGCGTTGAACGTCTGTCATTGAGGAAAAAAAAAAAAAAGGGGAAAAAAAAAAGGGAACACGAAAAAAGGGGTAAAGTGTCAGGGGGTGCGCGAATAAACCATGAATTGGGGAATCGAGATTTGTCTTTTTTTTTTTTTTGAATTTGGTTGTTACCTGGAATTGGATCATTGCGCCGCCTGTAAAGATGGGGACAAAGAGGGAGCGGATGATGCCGCCGACATGATACAATGGCATGGTATTGATATTGATATAATCACTTGCGACGCCAATGGATGCGGCGACGCATGTGGTGGAGACGCACAAGTGACGCAGGCGATAGGGGACGCTTTTTTTCTTGCCGCTTGTGCCGGACGTCTGCAAAACAAGGACGGTATCATCGGCTTGGTTGAGCAATGCAAGGCCATCGTCGTCAATGACCAGGGGCTCGGCCAAGGGATCAGGGTGAAGTGTGAAGAAAATGTCCTTGTCGTGCTGCTTGTGTAGGCCAATCAATTGGAAGCCGTTTTCGCGCAAAATGCCTGGCAGGGGATCCGTGTTGTCAGTGAGGCGCGCCAGGGGCATCACAACGGCCTGGACATTCATGGTCTGATACGCATCGACCAATTCCTCAGGGGAAAGACTTGAATGGCAAGGGGTGCAAGTGCAATAAGAAATGATGCCAAGGAGGAGCACCGCCAACGTGGGGCTCTCGGGGAGGCAGGTGGCAACACGCGCCCCGCGAAACAGGTTGAATTTCGCCAGCGTGAATTGGTTGCGCAAAAAGTTATACAATTGTCGGTGCGTAATGTGGCCACGCGTCTTTGGGCAGATCAGCGCTGGCTGCTCCTTGTTTTGGATGAATTCAAGCAGGCTGTCCACTTGTAAAATACGACTGACAATCGCGCCCATGGACTCGACAGGCCGTTCGCGCGAAGTGCTGCGACTAAAGCCCTTGAATGTCACATCTAGCAGCTGCAATACATACTCGAAATTGTTGTTGGACGACCGCGTGCGTGCTGTCGATGTGTATTTGGAAACACACGTCGACACCGTGTCGATGGATTGGCTGTCAATCGAATCATGTGATTGCCCGTGGTGCTGCTGCTCATCTGCCTGTTGCATGGACATTGATGCATAAATAAGCGACGCGATGAGAGGTTAAAAAAAAGCAAAAAGCAAAGAAAAAAAAAAAAAGAGAGAGCAAATGGTACAAGAAAAAAAAAGGGTGAAAGACGCAAAAGAAGAACAAAGAAAGCAAGAAAAAAAAAGACCTATTTATTTTGGATGGTCGTGCGTCTCTCTGGTTCAACGCGCCCATGAGCTGGATGTGTGCTCTGCCGCTCTTTTTCTTTTTTTGAGAGCCATTTTGTTAAGGGGAACACAAAAAATAGATATTGTTTTCCATCGCGCGCCCCTTTTTCCCCTTGCTCCTCGTCACCCCCCTCCCCTCGCTGACACCCCCTTACCCTCATTTAGCAGACATAAGGTGGGGTTCACAAAAATAGCATAACAAGACGAAAGGAACACACAATCGATATGCATCCATCCCCCCTGGCAACATTTTTTTTAAAAGCCCAAGCAGCCCATCCCATCAAGAGAATGAAACGAGGCTTTAACAAAAAAATAATAATAAAAAAAACGCGTGTACAAGCCGAAATGCGCGCGGCGCGTTAATGTATGTTTTTGTGCGCCCTTGTGTGTGCTTGTGTGTGTATTAGGTGATCACCTATTTGCCGGCGGGGCGCCCATGTTTGCGTCGAGATGCATATATGGCTCAATTTGAGGACCACATTGCGTTGGGTCCAAGCATCATCATGTTTTATTTTGGGGGGAGGGAGGGGGACGCGAGAGGAGAGTAAAAATTGGCAGCAACACGGCGCCCTCTTGCTTTTTGATTCTTGTGTTTGCCATGATCTTTGGCAAAATCATGCCCGTCTCATCTCCGTTGGGCCTGTCACGCCTTTGGCGACATCAATTTTCTTTTTCGCTTTTTTTTCTACTTTTTTTGTGATTTTTGCGCGTCATCCATTTACTATTGAGCCCTGTAATGAATGCATCCTTTTGCAACTGCATTCAATAGCTTGGGTTACATTGTTACAATGGCCAGCCACTCGAATTGATGTGCTTCGCCCACGTGGAGGGATATTTTTTTCCTTTTTCTTGCTTTTTTTTTTTTTTAGAATCAGGGCGGCGATGGCCAAGCAAATAAACATGGCCGAGGGTCACCGATCATACATACAACCTGCTACACAGTGAAAGCTTCTGTATTTGGCTATGGACGCCAAATATGCTTAGTTTCTTTTTTTAATGTTTTGGCAGCCCGTCGTCCCCATCGCGAATCCTCATGCGAGTGGGCAAATCATAAGGGCGATGCGTGCAATGAGGCGCAAGACATCGAAAAAGGTGCAAGTCAGAGGCCAATGGCATGCGACAGAATGCGGCAGCAAGGCGGTGAAGGCTTTTTTTTTTCCCCTTTGCCTTATGCATCGAGATGTAGTTCTACATTTATTTGATGTCGATCCTTTTTTTTCTCTTTCTTTGTTTACAAAACAAGAAAATAGATCGACCTCCCTGAGCTTTTTTTTCTTCTCCTGATCCTCTTTTGCTCCCCCCTCCTTTTTTTTGGATGTTACGCTTGTCAATTCAGGCTTAGCCGCGAATGGGTGCACTTTGTGTGACACGCGGCTTCATGCCGCTCCCTCATCGCTGCCCAAAAGCAGGCAACGTCTTGAAAGACCGTTCCTTTTATCCATTTCATTTTGTGTGAGCTACTTTTGTCGCGTTGCAATGAGCTGACCTACCTTCTCGGGCGTGCTCCGACAAGTTTTGCACGTTTGCTAAGCACATTTCTTACCCACTTGGGAATGCTCAGCGCCACAACAACCAAGGTCGCCGCCCCATCCAAGCTGCACCGCCTCGCGTGCAGGCGCCGGCCCTTTTTCTTTCATATGGCACCCGTGAAACAATCTTCGTATACTGGCGCTCTTTCGAGATCAACGCGCGCTAAATGACATGCATTTCATCGTATCAGATGATGCTGCTAAAAAAAAAAAGATGCACCTGTCGCATTGTGCGAGCTTGTTTTTTTTCGTCTTTTTGTGATCATGCAAGCTACAATGATCGCTGTTGTCCATTTTTTGTTTTTTATTTTTTATTTTTTATTTTTCCTACGTCATCCTTTTGACCATTTTTGTCAGCGATCCAGTCTGGCCATCGGTGCTGCGTCTAGGCCAGAGAGGGATGACTGTTTCTGTTTGTGAATGACTATCATCGTATCAGGGGCGCGTAAAAGGGGTACATGCACGGCGCCTGATTGGCTGCAAGTCCACTTGCTTTTCTTTATCATGCGTGGCCATCTGCTGAGCGTGCAATGGTCTTAAAAAGTCGTGTTACGTGATTGACGTTGTGAAACACGTCAAAATGAGAAAAATCATGAAACAGCAGGGACACCGACAAAAGGGTCACCTCATCGTCATGGAGAATCGCGACAAGAACGGGGAGAACACGGGTCATCCGAACACGGAGAGGGAAAAAAAAAAAAGGGAGAAACAAGGAGGGCAGCGCGGATTACAACACCAAAAATTCAAAAAAAAATTGAGGTATTGACCTCTTTAGAGCTTGCGGCGATCTTGTTCTGAGACATGATCGCGCGTTGACCCCTTGTCACTTGCTCCTGGATCTCAAAAAGAAGGGAGTCAAGCCATTCCTTCTGTTGTCTTTTTTATTCAAAGAGGAAGAGTTGTTTTTTTTAAGCCGTCAATCCGGCTTTACTAACATCACCTGCAACTAAAAACAGGTGTGTGCGGGCGCCAAAAGTGATTAAACGGCTGTCTTGCAGGAGGAGTGCGCTTTTTTTTTTTTTAAATCTTGTTTCATGCTTGCACAGAACATTAGCAAGCCTGTTTGACGCGTTGTCTCTGCTTTTCGAACACACACACACAAAGAAAAGATGCGTTTTCTCTGCTCACAACGGCTCTTCCATGAAATATTGCTTGGATACCTCGCTTTGAAACAGATTGCAATGTTAGGAAAACACGCGAAAACGGTCTTTTCCGGACCAAAACCACCTTTTCCGGACCAAAGTCACGTTTTCTCTGCTCACAGCGGCTCGTCCGTGAAATATGCTTGGATGCTTGGCTCTGGCACAGGTTGCATTGGTAAAAAAATAAAAAATGCGCGAAAGCCGCCTTTCCGGATCAAAGCCGCCCTTTCGAGATCAAAACCGCGGTTTGACGCGACACAGCGCGACCCTCGGCGTGCTGACAGCCGAAAAAGGCAAGCGAAGCGCGTCTGATCGGCTGAATTTACCATGGCATCGCATTGCAGATGATTTATGGATTATTTTTATTGGCAAACGTCCCCCATTGACTCGTCCAGATGGACGTAGGACCATGTGAGGAGGTCGGACGCCATTGCACCAAGTCATATATGCACAATTGCCACCTCTTGCGTGACTAGAGAACGCCACGTCTTGGAAGCACAGGAAAAATAGATAAAAAAACAGGCATTTGGTAGCCGCAGCTGCTTTTTCTGGATGATTTCGTTGCCAAGCCTTCGTTTCAGTGGTTGATCCAGGACAGTGGGCAGGATGGCCAGGACTGCCAGTGGCAAACAGAGCGTGATTGGGCGGATCACGGGTTTTGTGGCTATTGTACGCGGAGATTTCCATTTTTGGAGCAACGAGCCGCTAGTTTGGCCGTTTCCTCACTTTCTCTTCTTCCTTTTTTTGTGTATACGTGTCAGCTTTCATCGTTCCTCTTACCTTTTGACTATGGCATATCCCGGCAGCTATGGTAGCCACGGCGGCTACCCACCCCCTCCACCTCAACAACAATATCCGCCACCTCCCCAGCAGCAATATCCGCCTCCTCCCCCTCAGCAATATCCTCCTCCTCCTGGACCACCTCCTCCAGGTACGACGGCAAAAGTGGTGGCAAGCAAAAACAATCAACTTACACGGCCGTTTTTGCTCGTTTTCTTGTTTTTAGGTTCTTTCCAGCAGTCGTACCCGCCTCCTCCTCCTCCTCCAGGCGGCGGCTACCCCCCTCCTCGTACGTAGACCGGCACAAGAGCTCGCGTGTGAATTTTGGGCAACTTTGCATATGTGCTGAGCGCCGATTTCTCACCCGATCTCGTTCTTTTTTTTTTCTTCTTCCTTGCATTGCAGCCTCGCCTTACCAGCAAGGCTACCCACCTCCACCGCCACCACCTGGCGGCCATCCGCAGCAAGGCTATCCGCCACCACCACCACCACCCAATGGCATGATGGACCCGCATTTCCGTCCCACTGATCCCACCTTGGCGCACGCGAATTATCCCATGCCCCCGACGTCATCCATGCATCAACCACCTGCGCATCCAGGTACACATGAAATGCCAGACGAACACTAGCACGAAAACGAGCAAGGGATGGGCGCGTGTTCATCGCCTTTTCTCTCTTTTTCTCCATTTTTGTTTTGTTCTTTTTAGTGCCCCAGGGCCCGCCTCCACCACCGTACGGCGGCCAACAAGGCGCGGATCAATACATCATGCACGTGAATCCCATGATGCAAAACATGCCGCCACCCAATTTCCAGCTGTCCAATTGCCAGGGCCGGAAACGCGCATTGCTGATCGGCATCAACTATTTCCGCTCGCGCAACGAATTGCGAGGTACAGGAAAAAAAAGACGCGTCTGCAAGATTCATGCAGTCATTGCGCGTCTTTTTTTTAATCGTTTTGCTCATCTATTTATGGCTTAGGGTGCATCAATGACGTGAACAATGTGAAAAATTTCTTGATGACCCTTTACAACTTCCGCCAGGTACGATCTCTTGGCGTCTGCGCCCCCTTGTGTTCCATGCACGAATACATGCAACGTGAAATTGACGCGTCTTTTTTTATCACCGCATCGATTTAGGAGGACATGGTGATCCTTACCGACGATCAAACAGACCCGCGGTTCATCCCGACACGACAGAATATGATCAGTGCCATGCAATGGCTGGTGCATGATGCGCGACCCAACGATTCGTAAGTCGCGATCGCAAATTGACAAAAAAAAAAAAAAAAGAAAAAAAAGGAGAGGAGGCGAGAGTTTGCATGCAGGGTAAGCACAATTGACTCATTTTGTGCATTTTTCCACAGATTCTTCTTCCATTTCAGCGGTCACGGCGGCAGTGTACGAATAGGAGCAATCCATTGGGTGCCAATGGTCACGTTTGATGACATTGTGTCTTATTTTTTTTTCCTTCAACAGGTCAAGGACGTGGATGGCGATGAGGACGATGGCAATGATGAAACGATTTACCCTGTGGATCATGAGCGCTATCCTGGCCAATCTGGCCAGATCGTTGATGACGTGAGTGCTTTTTGTCTCCTTTTTTTTTTTTATCAATTGGAAAACACTGGCTGACCGTGAATTTGGCTGAATAGGAAATGAATGCGCTCATGGTGCGCCCCTTGCCAAGAGGCTGTCGCCTGACTGCCATCTTTGACAGCTGCCACAGCGGCACTGCGCTGGATCTGCCGTATGTGTACTCGACGCAGGGCGCGCTCAAGGAGTCCAATGCCCTAAAGGACGCCGGATCCGGCTTGATGAAGGCGGGCATGGCCTACGCCTCGGGCAATCTTGGCGGCGCGCTCTCATCGCTTATGGGCACCGGCAATCGCGTCATGTCCGGCGGCAAAAAGAACAAGCAGTTACAGCAGATGAAGGGCTCCGAGGCAGACGTCATCATGTTCTCGGGCTGCAAAGGTACAATCGCTCAAAAAAAAAAAACATGCGTTCGCGTGAATTTTGACATGTCCCCCCCCCCTTTTTTTTGCCCGTGTAGATGATCAAACCAGCGCAGATGCCGTCATTGCCTCTCAAGCCACAGGTGCCATGAGCTACGCCTTTACAAGTAAGCCAAAAATCTACAAAATGGATCGATTTGCTCACTTTTTCATCCCTTTCAGCTGCCTTGCGAGCCAACAAGAACCAATCGTACATCATGCTGCTCAATAACGTGCGCACGATTCTTCGTGAAAAGTATTCTCAACGGCCACAGCTCAGCTCCAGTCACCCAATTGGTAAGTTTACGATCAAATCGACGAATCATTCCATTGTGACGCTCATCAACCTTCGCACCCTCCCCCCTTTTTTTTTTCTAGACACGAACCTTCTGTTCATCATGTAGTGGGTTTCAGCTTTTGTTTTCATTTTGTTTTCATTTTGTTTTTATTGTATTCTTGCCTTCTCTGTGTGAAAATAAACATTTTTGGTTGAAATGCGCTCAAAAAGGATACTAAAATGTGGATGATCGACGCGAGCTGAGCACCTGGGATCTCGTGTTTTGTCCAACAATTGCCGTGATGCCGTACATATGAACGATGATCGACATTTTCTGTTTACATTCTTTTTTGTTTTTGAGCAAATATCGGCATCAGGGATCAGGGTGTGTGTTTTCAATCATCACGGGACCGCCATGTCGACCAAGCAGCGCCCCTGCATCATTTCCTGTTCCTTTGCATCCCCTTTGCACTCCTCACCTCCGTCCCCGCTTCCATCCTCCGTCTTCATTCTTATTCCCTGTTGCCCCTTTCTATACTACTCCTGCGATTTTTACCGTCTCTCCTTGCGATCAGATATTTGTCCCATTATTTTGATGGTGAACTTGAGCCAGGGAATCCGTGATCCAAATCAATTTTCTAATGGCAACAGGCAAAGTCGCGAGTTTACCATGTTTAATCGGTTTTTGTAGTTTTCAAAGCAAATAAAAGCTTATGGACCGCGTCAAAGTAGGTCAGGGAACGTTGATTAGTGTACCTGTGAACGACGTCTGTGAAATGATGCGCAAAAACATACCAGAGGCACTGAGTGTGACACGTAAACTTTTTTTGAATATCAGTTTTTCAGTCATATTTTTTCCAATGGTAGACTTTGAGACTTCAAATAATACACAATGCTTTCAACCTGCACGAGGGACAATCAATCCAAACAAATTATGTATTGCATCGCTGTATGATAAAGCCAGCAATCTCGAATTGGTTTATTTTGATCGTTTAATGCCCTTTTTTACACGATTTTTGCTAGAGTCATCGCGCTGACAACTTATATATCGCAACATGCCCCGACTCTGATTTCTAGCTTTGGGTGGAAGAAAAACGGTAATCCATTAGGTAGCGATCGATAAAATTGCCATTGGTACCTTTTCAGTGTCTTTGAGCTACTTGTCGACAAACATACAAGTTTTCCAAGATGTAGACCCTTTTCCTAAAGACTCAAAGCCCTATCCTTCAGGTGAGCCAAACTTTGTGGCGCTGCGATTGTTTGATGCCGAGCAATGGATATTTTTGAAATCTCGGATTTTCCAAGGGGTACAGTCGAGGAACGGTCAAATTTGAGTCCTCTGATCGCCACGCCATGCAACTATATGGTAGATGGTCCTCTTTAACAGGTGGAAGCGGAGTAAAAACTCAAGGTCCAATGACTGGTTTTGACGAAAAATGGATTTGAGGTCTTTTTTTCCGCTCAATGCCATCTCGACGAAAAATGGTCATATCTTTGAGGAACGCACACCATCAGAAAGAGCATGCCTCGCAGCGTATGTAGTCATTGGTGATCTATGAAAAAAGTGAACTTTTGATATTTTTTTCTCGGTTTCAAAATTATACGCAATTTTCGACGCGTGATAAACCGCGTCAGACATCGTGCTACGCGCGCCTGTTCCTAATCATATCTATGCACCTGGATTGTCGCTTGTTAATGGACGCGTCGGGACGGCTCTATGAACGCGTTTTTTTCGTGCAATTCGCGGTTGAAATTTATGATAAAATCGTTCATTGCTCGTCAACGGACAATGGGACCGTGTTCTTTTTTGGCATTTTTCTTCGTTTCGCTATGCGATATCTCTTGTGGTCAAGTTACGTGTCATTCTGCGAATCTATTTTTTCAATTTCTTCTCGAGTGCCCAAATTGGTTCTATTTTTGTATTGCGTGTAGCGTCCTCGAATGCACCTGTGACAGCTGCACGACAAGATCTACTCGGGATTTCCAGCTCGCCATTTCACGTTACGATGGGTTTCGCCGCGCCACGGTGCCTTGGTCGGCCAGTCGCCACCAATTTTTGCTAAAATTATGAATTTAAAGTGCATCTCTGGACAAACGTATCCAAATGGTACCAAAGTTGAAACAGACGGCAAGAGGGAAATAAAACAAGCTATGGCAATTTTTCTCGACAAATAAATTACGTGGTTCACGAGAAAATTATAATTTGAGCAATTTCATTCTTTCATTTGCATTTTTTCATTTCACTAGATTAATTTTTGGCGCATGCTCTCCAGCTACTTCACCGAGAGCCGCGTGTACAGTATGAACTCACGCGCGCGAATCCTGGTCTTCTACAGCAGTAGTATGAACCTTGTTTTTTTTCGAGAAAAGAAGGACAAATGATTCAGACGACAATGATCTTTATAGTTTTAGACCACGACGCGACGCGCATCCATTATTTTTGGCTTCATTGAGACAAAAAAAAAAAGGGAATCCAAAATAATACATAGCCATTTATGAAGAGTCAGATGAAGAACAAATGACAAAAAAAATACGAGTGGGGCAGGTTTTCTAATTGAAAGAGGTGTATTGGAGCTGAATCTTTTGTTGAGCGGCGTGGCGGTCATAGAGATCGTCCTGGGAGGTGGGTTCGTGGGCCAAGAGGGCATTGGTGCTTTCCCTGTTGGCATTGTACCTATTATAGGCGGTGTTGTCGTTTGTGCTTGTTCCTGTCAAAGTATCCTCGTCGCGCGACGGCGCCTGCTGCGACCGCGGTTCACTGGGCGACGAGTTGGCAACGGGCAGCAAATCGGAGCGGAAGCGCAGGGCAAAGGGCTGGTGGCATCGTTCGTGGCCGAGGCCCGGGTGGTATTGGCGGTAGGCAAAGATGGCACACGCAATACCGAGCAGCGACCCGATGGTCACATCTTGCCAATGGTGGCGGTAGTCACGAGTGCGTGAAATCACCACGAGCAGCGCACCGATCAACGGAATGATGAATGTGAAGCCCTTGTAAGTGTGCTATGCAAAAAAAAACAATGAGAATCATGCGACACGACGGCTTTTTTCAGCGCCAATTGCTTACCCCACGTTCATCAAACATGCGCAGCTTGCCGGCAAAATAGAGAGCGAGATAACCCAAACCAGCAAAAGAGACTAAAAAGGAAGCGAAACCGATCAACAAGACAATCTTCCTCTTTTTTTTGTTTTCTTTTTTTTTTAAAAAAAAAACACGCTTACAGGAGGAATGGCCACTGGGAAAGCTTTTGAATCCGTCCTTCATGAGATGCGAATTGATGTCAGTAGAGCAGATGGTATAGTTGGAGAGGCCGAGTGGCGGGTCCTGAGCGTCCAATGGCGGCTGGCACCGATCCAAAAAGTCGGGCCGAGGGCGACCGACGGTGATTTTGATCAATTGCGTGAACACGACGCTCAAGCTAAGCGCGAGACACAAGCCGAGCACGCCGCTGTGGAAATCGTGCGTACTCCTCTTAATACCAAGCGAAACGATGGCAATGATAACAAATGGCGCCACAAAACACACCAACTAAGCACCCGCCAATAATAAAAAAAAAAAGTCGCATTGTTGTTAGTCGCCGCTCAGTTGGCATCGCAACCAACACGCAGATGCGACGCGTGTCGGTGTCCATTTCACAAAAAAAAGGGGGGGACTTACACCCAGCATCCACGTTGGCACAGCCTCATGTTCCGTATACGCGTGCATGATTGTCTTGTCGGTCAGTGAGAATTCGCGGTGGAAAGGCTGAGCCGCGTCCAGAGCGAAAAAGGCACCCGCCATAAGACACACGAGGATCCAGTCCGTCAGGTACGACAATATCAATTTGCGTGAGCTTGGGGTGCGCCACTCGGAATATAACATGCTTGATATAAAAAAGAAGCGGAAAAAGCAAAAACAAAGCAAAAAAAAAAAGGAAGGGAAAGGATAAAGGTTAATAAATAGGCAAAAGAAAAAAGAAAAAGAAAAACCAAAAGAAAACGAAGAAAAAGTCAAAAAAGAGGGGGGCGACTTGGCAAAACGGGAGACTCTAGCCTATTTCTAGGGAGGTCTAGAAAGGCGCATCTGCCGAAGCTCTGAAGCCATTCAGCCCCACTCCGCTGGTGACTGGTTCCACGGGTCGCAATGCAAAAAAAAAAAGCCAAGACACACCTGAGGCCCCGATTTGTGTCACCTCAGACCATGGCCATGTCTTTGCGGCTGCATTTTTTTTCATCTGGTTCCGAGCATGGTGCAACCAAAGCTGGGTTCAGGTACACAATCTATGAAAAGAGCACGTCATCAGGCAAAATAAGGCAGGCAAACCCTGCACGGTGTCGTTTGGAGCAATTTTGGAAGATTAAATCCACGGCCCGCCGCTGCAGCCGCATTGCGCAGCATTTCATTCAGCCACGCCAAGGGCCACTATCATCTGGACAATGCCAGTGGCACGCTACTGATCGCCCTGTTCCACGCCACAAAGAGTCATATTTTGCTTTTCACGTGCATTGGCCTCCAAAACTGAAAAAAATCTCGAGAAATTTTTGCGTTTCTCCATTCATTTGTTTGTATTCAAGACGGACCAGGCAAAGAAAATATGCTAGGAGCGCGTTTGACGCGCTTTTTTTCCGCGTTTTACTTGAAAAAAATATATGCTAGCGGCGAGATTTACTAATGGATGGATGGATTCTACTGGCAATGGGGAGACGGAGGGGGGATCGACGCGTTGGGTAGCAGATGACGTAATAGTGGATCGACTTGCAATTGCTTGAGAGCGACCTGGATATCATTGCGTTCGCTCTCATTGGTCCAGACGGCGCGTCGCTGCAGTCGCTGGTGCAATTCTTGTGTCTTTGTGTCCATGGCCTTGACGCGGCGGTCGAATTGATAGAACAGGACCTCGGCGATCTCCAGGATGGACGTCAGCTGCAGCTTGCCATTGAGCTCGTTGATATACTTTAAAATGTCGTCAAATTGGTCCATGGCGAGAATCTTGTCGCGGTGCTGGTGCAGGACGGCCAGCGCGACAAAGAGGATAAAATCGTGCGACAGATGGTCCGACCAGAGCACTTCCCATAGCCGGATCACGTCTTCCCAGTCGAATTCGCGTTTGAACCATACCAAAAGCCAGCGGAAGCAGAAAAACAAGTTGAGCGTGTCTGTCGACTCAAAGTGCTTGTACAATGGCATGTCCATGAACTGAAGAAGCGATTGCAGCGTCTTGAGTTGCCGGTGCATCCCGGATTGGTCTGTAAAAAAGTTGGATTGCTATGGGGAAAAGAAAAAAAAAGATGAGCATCCCATTTGTTCTCATGTTCCTTTTTTGGGGGAGGTGCTTACGACGCGTTCCATGAATTGGACAAAGCCCCAAAAAGCCATTGCTTCGTCGCCCATGCCGACAAACATGGGTGCGCAAAGATCTGACATGCCTTGGACATAGCCGAGGGTGGTATTGTGATAATTGTAAGTGACAAGGATGTCCTTCATGATCTCGAGATTGGCATTGGTGCCGACAGACATCTGTGGGTCCGGGTTAGGCAGCTCCTCGCCTTCAAAAATGCTGAGATTGCGGTCGGTGCGGTGCACATCCTTGTCAATCCTGTGTTTTTCTTCGAGGAATCGCGTGCCATTGCGCACCTCGAGGTCATTGAACCACTTGGCCTTGATTGTGTAATACTCTTCACTAGAAATAGGCAACAAAAATAATGGGGGGGGGGAAGGCGTCAATGGCCATGTCTTGGCTTTTTTTTTTGTTTTTGTTTTTGTTTTTACGCTTTGCTGCGCCGGATGGCCTCGCGATCGTCGAATGTGCTTTGCCAAGGATAGATGCCGAGCAAGAATTTCCACGCCTCGATGCGAATGTCCGGGTCTAGGCCGCCCTGGAAGATGCGCTGGCGGATGGTGGCCAATGGAAGCTTGAGCACGCCGTCTCTGTCGAAAAAGTCGACCCATTCCTCAGGCGTGATGGGTGCGCGTCGGGTATGATGTGGCAAAGGCTCTTGCATTTCAGGTGTGTCCTTTAGCAGGCGGTCGACAGCCTCGTCGGACAGCGGCTGGAGCGTGGTATCGGCGGCCCATTGTGTCAGGTAATAATTGGCCAAATTGTAGTCGTTCATCGTCTGCTGAGCAGCATCGTTGCGTCGCAATGCCTGCACCGACGAAGGCAACAGGGGAAACAGCGGTTGTGTCACAGGATGCTCCAAAACTTGTGCTATATCCGAGCCAAAAGAAAAAAAATGCCAAGATGAGCCTAAACTGCCCAATTGATCCCATTTTTCTTCTTTTTTTCTTCGTCTTCGTATGATGCACTTACAGGCGGCGTCTCTGGAAACACGCGTGATGCGTGAGAAGCGCTCAAAAATGTGCCATCGCGCTTCTTGGACGGCATGGAAAAAGGGGTCTGTTTCGGGGACAGTGGACATGGTGGAAAGGGAAGGGGAAAGAGGCATCGGAGACGACGGCGCAGCGACCGGCTGAGATGAGGATGACGCCTCTTGTGGTGACACAAGATACAAGTGTTGATCATCGGGCGCTCTATTTTGGATGAGTTGCGGATGAATTGTGTGTCAATAGACCACATCAGATCGATTTTTTTCTTGTTTTTACCTTTCAATATCGACGAATGCGCGCAAAATGTCAAGGATGTTATAACCCGGCCATGCATCAAAAGGATTGGTAGGCTGATACCACAGAGGGCGCAAGACGTCGCCTTGTTTCGTGGTGATGACAATGGATCCTTGCTGCTGACCAGTGGGTGGATGGATGTAGAGCGAGTGGATACCGTGTAAAGCGATGATGGTGGTCTCTGCATTGCCCATATGCATGGTGATGGCCGGATATTCTTGGTCGGAGGCGATGCCGCCGTCGAGTGACGTGACATAGTGCTTGTCAAGCGGATCGACGAGATGGTAAGGCAGCCATGCGAGGTAAAGGATGCGGTGCTCTGGCTCCATTGTGTTGGCCACAATTGTAAAGTAACCTTGCAGGTGCAGGTGATCCATGTGGAGACAAAAGGCGCTCTTGGCATAAATCAGGCGCACCTTTTGAGTCGGTGTCGGCGGCAAACTGGCAGCGGGCACTGGCGACTAGCAAAAAGAAAGAGAAAAAAGAGTAAAAAAGCAAAAAAGAGTGAAAACACAATCGATGAAAGCCTCGCTAAAGCCATACCATGGATATAGGTGAATAGTAAACTGGTGGAGAATCGGTCGTGGCACCACCCATGAAGAAGAAGAAAAAAGTACAAAACCGAGCTGTGGAAAAGAAAAGGGGTGAAAAAAAGGGGGAAAAAGAAAGGTGAGAGCGGACTGCCCCCCATTTATGGGATTTTCAAAAAAACTTGGCGACTCGGCTCAAATCAGCGACGAGCCCCAAGCGAAAGCTTGGCTTTTTCCGTCATTTGAAAGATGCCAATCCTGCCCAATTCTTGTTGAAAATCATGCAACCTTGTCTCATCAAGTCTTTGGTCCCATTTTAGTGCCATGCGGCCTCTTTTTTTTTTTTTTTTTGCTCCCCCTTCTTTTTCTTTTTCTTTGTTTCGCTCCTCTTTCTTTCATTTTCCTCTTTCCTTGCTCTTTTTAACACACACTCTTTTTTTCTTTCCTTTTTTTATCAAATCTACAATCATGGGAGCAAGCGTCTCGCGCCTGCAAAGAAAGCCGTCGTCGTGCTCCTCGCCAGTGCAAGAAAAGACCGACGCCAATTGCGACACCGACCGATCCACACTGACAACATCCTCGCAACACTCTGACACGCCGGCTTTTGAAAATACCACCTATTGGTTGCCAAAGTCTTATGAGGAACAAGATCGACTCATGGGTGTAAGTTAAAATAGCTGCAATGTGCTCATATCATCAATGCCACTGTCATTTGCCCAATGCCCAATGGCTCACACGCCAATGTTTTTTCATGTTTTATAGCAACATTTTGCGATCAAGGAATTGTTTGGAGGGTAAGGATAGGGAGACGCGTCTCGTCACGCTTGGATTGTGCCGACTCGCGGGCTAGCGTGCTGCTTTTGGAAAAGGAGGATAAAAAAAAAGGGAGTGAGTCCGTGTTGACCTCGCCTTTGGGCGTGATAAACATGTCATAGGATCACAATTGGCGATCCTGGAGTGGGGCTAGGCAGAAAAAAAAGGGCGTGTGCTCCTCGAAATCCAGGCAGCTGATCTCCATTGTCTTGCATTGTTTTTTTTTTTTTTGGAGTAGAAATGTGCTGCGTCATGCAAGCAAGGTGGTGCCGCTTGAAGATGGCGCTACCATCCTGGATGTAAGTTCATTACTTGATCTATGAACATGCTTAAATTTTAACTTTATCTATGCAGGTCGGCTGTGGGCCAGGTTCATGGTGTCTGGTAAGCCATTGGCAAGGAGAATGTTGCTCAGGGCACGCCTTTACAAACAAAAAAAAAAAAAGGGGGGGGGGGGGTTGGGGGGGTGAAGAAACGGGGTGTGTGTGACGTGGATGTTCCAAGGAGACGACCCATTGGATGGAAAAGGGGAGCTACGCAGAGCGTGGATCATGAACCATCCCACTGGTTGAGCTTGAATCGAAAAAAAAGTGTGCGTGCACTGCGTGCATGTCACGCTGATGCGGCAATTGGCAGCATGTTGATCAAGTCAAACAATGCCAAAAAGGAGGGGGGAGAAGGGGGAGAGACAAAAGGACAAGACGCGAGGACGGCACTCCCTCATCCATCAAATCGGCATCAGTTTGCGCCCTCTCCATCTCATCACATATGAATGCATCCTATTTTTTTTTATTAGGAAATGGCCACGGACTACCCCAATTGCGAGGTGTATGGCATTGACATCCACCCCACGTACCCGCAAAGCATCCGGCCTCCTAATTCCGTATTTATGCTTGCTGACGCGGTCGAGGGTTTGCCCTTTGCCGATAATACATTTGATCTCGTGCAGGTGCGACTCATGGTCACCGCCTTCAAGATCCAAGACTGGCCGGGGATCATCACGGACTGCATTCGTGTGCTAAAGCCAGGCGGCGTGTTACAAATGATTGAGCCTGATTACAGAGTAAGATCAAAACACGAAAACCGATGGGCACACTCACCCTCGCTTTATTTTGCAGGATTCCGGTGGTGGTGCGTGTCAATTGCTCGTTCGAACACGTAAGAAACACGTCGCGTCGCGCCCATTTCTTCTGAAATTCACATATTTTGCACTTTTTTTGTATGACAGTGATTCAATTGTGCGAGCATCGAGGCCAGAACCCCCACATTGGCGCGTGCCTTGAGACACTGATGCGCCGCGCGGGTCTGCTCATCATGGACTCCATGGCGCAAGAATTGGACCATGGGATCGACGGCAAGCTAGTGGCCGAGTGGACGTACGATTGGCGGTCGTTTGCTACCATTTGCCGGCCAATTCTTGAGCAGGCGACTGGGTTGACAGGCGAAAAGTACACCACGTTCCTGAAGCAGATCGAGCCGTCCATGAAACAGTCGCATTTCAAGTCGTACGGCTATGCAGTCAGTGCTCGCAAGCCATTGATGCATTAACTCGCTCATTTCCTTGCTCTGTTTTCCCTTTTTTTTTCCAATTACATATCCCGCGCTCGCATGCGACGCGCCTCTCCTTTTTTTTTCCACTTTGATCATCCTTGAATCGCCCGCCTCTCCTTTATTTGCGTCACTCGTTCTCTAATTCCATGGATACCCCCCCTTCACAACCCCACCTCCACACTGCCTAACTCTCACTCCCTCTTCTCTTTCTCTTCCTTTTGTTCATCCATCAATACGCACACGCTTTTTCCCCTGATCACCTAGCTTTTTTTTTCATCTGTTGTACATATTTTCCTCCTTTTTTCTCTCTTTCTCTCTCTCCCCTTCCTCTCAAGCCACGAATAATCAAAAAATAAATCCTCCCCTGCAGGGATGACAATGCCAATGCGAGAATGCGGGAGTGCAATTGGGTCAAAATGATCTAATGTTTATTTGAAATGTAAAATTTTACTGCGCCAGGGCCTTTTTGACAGCGTCGCTGACGAGTTTGCGATCAGCGACAGCGGGGTCCACGGTCCACGCCTTCATGATCTTGCCCATGTCCTTGATGCTGGTAGCGCCCACTTCTGCGACGATTTGCTGCACTTTTTCCTCGATTTCCTGCTGCGACATTTGCTCGGGCAGATAAACTTGCAACACCTCGATCTCCTGCTGCTCCGTGGCGGCCAGCTCCGGGCGGCCACCATCCAAATACTGCTTAGCGGAATCCTGGCGACGCTTGATATTCTTCTGGATCACCGACAAAAGCGTGGCATCGTCATTGGCGTCTTGACTGTTGCCGCCGGCTTTGCCCAAATACATCAAATCGCTCAGCACGCCCTTGACCACATTCAAGTGCGGCTGCTGCTTGCTCTTCATAAACGTTTTGCGATCTTGTTTCAATCGATCCACAAGACTCGCTACACACACACACAGTGCAAAAAGCAAAGAAAAAGAGGGAGCGATCGCATTGAGCTGAGCAAACACGCCATTGTTGGTACATTTTATCGGTCTTACCGGAAGTCGAGTAAAGTCGCGTGCGCGAAACGAGCGTCAAGGGACGCAGAGTGCGTTGCAAAAGGGAGGACATGGTGGAAAATGAGCAAGAACAACACGGGCAAAGCAAGATGTCCGACTTTTTTTATACGCCGCTGGCGCCCACCCTGCCAAATTTGTACCTGTCAGATCGTCGCGACATGGGTGGTGCACGCCGCAGTTCCCGGTCACGTCCCTCCTCCCATCCTTCACAAGATTAACTTGTGATCATTCAAAGACAAAAATCAAAACATAATTCAGACATTGCGCTGAATACGTATGATAAAGCAGCTGGATGAAATGCAGGAAATTGTGCATGCACCCTGTCTCACATGCTTTCTCGATTACACTGGCAAATTTCCTTTTTTTTTTTTTTCTCTCATTTTATCGCTCTCTTCACTTGACCGTCATCACCTATCTCATTTTGTGTCATCACAAAGTTTTCCGTGTTTCTCTCTAATTTTTTTTATCTTGCCAGGCGACAACCTCATAGTCGACCAGACAAACATCATCTCTTGGGCCAACCCAGATTGCCCACCATGCATCCCAGAAATCTCTCTGATCAAAGGTGTGTTCATTGTGAATAGACTGTATGCCTCTGGGTGCGTTTATTGCGAGATAAAGATATGTGATTATTAA
>KV441923.1:123797-144699 GCA_001650995.1 Gongronella sp. w5
TCAGCAGACCGCGGCTGCGGTTCGCAGGGATGTCCATGTCCAATTCCTCAAAACGCACCGCAGCATAATCGCTCTTGACCAATTGGCGATTCATGTCCTGCCGCAAAATAAGAAAAAAAAAAAAAAAAATCACTCCAATGAGCAACCCAATATCCATTAAATACTGCAAAAACTTACCTCTTTGCCTTCTACCTTGAGTGTCACGGTCTCGCCCTTCTCATTAAAGGCGCCAGCACTTTGCAATTCGTTGTTGCGGAAACCACAATGGGGGCATTCAAAGGCCATCACAATAATCTCCCTAAAAAAAGCAATTGTTTGAGTGAGTGACTCATTCCACATTGATTTCTGCGGCATGTCCTACTTGAAATGGGGGATCTTGGTGAACAAGAAACGAGTCATGCCCTGCAATCCAAAAAAAAAAAAAAAATGAGACGTCAGGTCTTTTACGCGCAAAAAAACGCTAAAAGCGCGGTGACATAAGGGGAAAAAAGAAGCACTCACGGTTTCCTGGCATTTCATGCACAAACTCTCAATTTCTGTGGGCTTGGTGTTGTCGTGCAAGTCGACAAAAAGGGGCTCGTTGGAGGACATAGCTGATCAAACGTAAAAAAAAAGTGAAGAAACAAGAAAGAAACGCTTTTTCAGCCCTCGAAGCTTCATTTTGAAAAAAGATGGCGGAGATTCAACCCTCGCAAGGTGCATTGCTGATCAATTGCCGCTGCCACAAAGCCACTCAATTGTAAAAAAAAAAAAAAAAAAGTCCAGCCTGTTCTCGCTCTTTCCGTCTTTTTACTCTTTGTTTCTAGAATGCCTGGTGGTCGTAGCAGTATTAACAAGTGTAAGTACAGGTTGTTTGAGCAGACGTTGTATCATTTGATGCACTTGTCCTTGTGTTTGCGCTGACACACGATTTTTTTCTTATTATATTTTATTATTTGCTTGTTTTAGCCAAGGGTACGAGCTTGAACTCCCAGCGTCGTCGTATCTCCAAGGTGAAGAAGTCCAAAGCTTCTTTTGAAAAGACTGTGCTTCACGGCAAGCAAGGACTCAGTGCCAAGAAGCAAAAGCAAATGGACCGCGCTATTCGCAACGTAAGTTTTGTCTGTTTTAGGCCCGAGTGAACCAGCTAATTCACATTTTTTGATTTGTATTTAGGAGCAACGCTTCATGGCTAGCCTTGGCATGGGCGATGGTCCCGAGGAAGAGATGACTGGTAAGCAAATTTTGAAAGAAACAAAATAAGTCAATTTTACTCATATTTTTTTTTTGTATCAGACGTTGTGCAAGCTGATCCCAAAAAGGCGCGCGTCCAAGTGATTGTGCCCGAGGAGGTCTTGGCTGCTGCCGCTGCTGGTCCTGGCACCACGCTGGGCGCGTCTGCTTAAAGAGTGCCCTTTCTTTTTTTCATCTCCATTTCCCACTTCATATCCATTGATTTCATGCTCCTTGTACATATTCATCTTTTTTATCTGCTGGATTAAACAAATTTACATCTACACGGCTCGTTCTTAATCTCGCTCGTATTGCACAATGGCAGTTTCTATGACGTGTGAGGCGTCCAGCTCATCTCCAGGATGGCAATCGCCTTGGCACACGTAAACCAAGATGGTGCCAAAGTCCATGCCTTGATTGAGCGCGTCCAGTTGCTGCTGCTTTGTGCTGGGGGTGGCGGGGGCTGAGGATGAAGCGGCAGCGTCCGCGGCAGGGAGGATGGACAAGACATTTGGCATCAATTGCATTTCAAAGACGCGTGGCTGGCCACAAAGCGGGCATGCGGGTGGTTTGAGGGTGTTTGTGTCGTGGAAAAGCAACGGTGTGCCTGCCCACTCGTAGCGGACACATTGACTGGGCTCGTGCGCGACACGTTCGGTGAATCGCTTGAATTGCTTGTCAACGCCGCGTGGCAACGCTTGTTTCTCGTAGGCCTCATTGCTCCACGTGCCACCTTGCTCCTTGGCAGCCGCATCGTCGTCGGCGTCGCCCTCTTCGAGGAATTGCTCCGCCATGTCGATATATTCCTGGTATTTGCTGATGTCGATCGCGTCACCCTCTTGCTTTGCCTCGCTCACGTCTTCATTCATCGTGTACAGGTACTCGCCAGGGAAAGATGGCAGCAAAGCCGTGTCAATGGGCACCGTCGGCTTGCTGGCCGCCGCCGGTGATGCCTTTTTCGCGCCATCTTGCTGATCCAGTGCCAAGGCGCCAAGGCGCTTTGCCAGTGTATCCGCAGCAGGTTCCGCCTGTGCCTTTTTCTCCGTCTGGGTCACTTTGCTTGCACCAAAACCTGGTGTGCCAAATCCACCAGACGTGCTTGTGGCACTTGATCCAAATGGCATAGACGACGCGCTTGTCGTTGATCCAAATCCACCTGTGTTTGCGCCAAACGACTTGTTTGCACCCCACACATCGCCCATCTACGCGCATGAAATTAAACACAAAAATAAATGTCAAGCTCTCACTTGTGATTATGCAAATTCGCGTCAAGTGTCCGAAAAAGCATCAAAAGTCGCGTCAAAAGTCGCGTCAAAAGCGTGTCAAAGCGCGTCAAAGCGCGTCGATGTTTGCCAGATGCGCAGCGGTGGCCTCCACGACCATCTATAAACGCGATACGTAGCTTCTCTTGTTGCTATTTTACCTGAAAACCTTGGGGAACACCGAATCCAGAGGAATTGCTCGTCTGTTTTTGTTGCTGTTGCTGTTTCTGCTTTTGTTGCTGCTTTTTCTTTTGTGCATCCTTTTTCTGCCGATCTTTCACGTACTCTGGATCAGCAAGATGCGAGCGAATGACGGCAAAACTAATGAAAAAAAGCGAAAAGTAAGCGAATGGCGTTTTTTTTTTCCCATCGCTTTTGAATTTACCTGCCGTCCTTGCCCATGCACTGGCGTCGATTGCAGCCGAGGACATAGAGGACACGGTGGAACACCGAGTCGGGCAGGGGCACATAGGTCTGACACAGCAAATACATCCATTTGCGGCACACTTTGCATTTGAAACAGTCAGCGTCCGGCCTCTGCGAGTCTTGCAGCCAGATCTAAGCACGATCAGATCATAGTGAGACGACGTGAACAAAAGAAAGGAAACGTGACTTACAGGCAAGCCACCCAGCTTCGTCAAATAGGGGTCAGTGTCGTCTGCAGCGTCAATTGGACCGTCAGGCACAGCCAAGAGCACCTGTTTCTGCTTTTCTTTGCCTTTAGCCATAGTGAAAAGGAGGAGGGACAGAAAAAAAAACAGTAAAAAGTAAGCGTAAAGAAAGAGATTGCCCAAAAGAAAAAGTTTGTCCATTGGAACGCGCCGCTGCCCGGCAATTGAGGGCGGTGGTAGGGCGCCGCTGCCTAATTCTACGTCCAATGCCCGCGGAGACGTCATGATGCCTTCGTGATCTCAGTGCGATCGCATTGTTTCAAATGCAGTTGCACAAGCCATCGTGCTTTTGGCAATTTGGAGGTCAATTTGAAAGCCGAAAAAGCCGAAGGTGAAGCCAAAAAAAAATAAACAAAGAGAAAAGACTGACACGCTACAAGGTGATCCGTAAGCAATACCGTTTGAAAAAAAAGGGGGGGGGAGAAACAGCCCGATAGCGTCAGTTTACCTAGAATTGCGAAATTTGTAAGCATTGCAGGCCTGATTATGCAGCAGCAGCAGTGATCAAAAGGGGAATAGAGGGGGGGTTGAGCCGGTAGCCAATGGGCGGTCTTCAAAATGAGCAAGATTACACCTGGCCAGCCACAAATCCGCTTTTGCATTTGTCGGGGCCATCACTCTGGAACCAAGGTATAAAAACCCAGCCGAGGAATGTGTTACTCTTTATTTTTGTCTTTCCCCTTTAGCAATTGCAACTTTTCTTTCCCTTCTCCCTCTTTTACATATTAGACTCCTCGATAGAATCATGTCTCCCTCGAAATCTTCCACTGGCTTTGGTACGCGCGCGATCCACGCGGGCATGAACCCTGATCCCGTCACTGGCGCCGTCATTCCTCCCATGTCCTTGTCCACGACTTTTAAGCAATCCGCTGCGGGTGTTCATTCCGTAAGTAGACCAAGGTTTCTCACGGGGGGTGAGAAAAAAAAATTTTCGAGCCTCGTGGTCGTACCTGATGCTCACTTTTTCGCTTTTTTAGGGCTATGATTACTCGCGCTCGGGCAACCCCACGCGCCACAACTTTGAACAGGCTGTTGCTGCTTTGGAAGGTGCTCAGTATGGCCTTGCCTTTGCCTCGGGCTCCTCGGTCACTGCCACCATCCTCAACACCTTGCACACTGGCTCGCATTTGATCTCCGTCAATGACGTCTATGGCGGCACCTACCGCTACTTTACCCGCGTGGCTGTCAACAATGGTGTCGAGGCCACTTTTGTCGATTTGGACGATGCCAACAACATCAAGGGCCATTTCCGTGAGAACACAAAGGTAAGAAAGAACAAAATTAGGGACAGGCATGGAGCAACGGGGATGCACTGGATGTCATTGCGAGGGAAATGAGCAGTCAAAGGAAGCGGATCACTCATTTTTCTTGTTTTTTTTCTCTTCTCCTTTCCTTTTAGCTTGTCTGGCTGGAGACGCCCACCAACCCGACGCTGCGCATTATTGATATCCAGGCTGTTGCCGATTTGGCGCATGCGCACGGCGCGCTTTTGGTGGTTGACAACACTTTTATGAGCCCGTATTTCCAAAACCCTCTTGCGCTCGGCGCGGATGTGGTTGTGCACTCGGTCACCAAGTATATCAACGGCCACTCGGACGTCGTGATGGGTGTTGCCGTCACCAACAACAAGGAAGTGCACGAACAGCTCCAATTCTTGCAAAACTCGATTGGCGCCGTGCCTTCGGCATTTGACGCGTACATGGCACGTCGTGGCTTGATGACCCTCGAGATCCGCATGCAGCGCCATGCCGAAAATGCCATGCAAGTCGCCAAGTTCCTCGAGAAGCACGCCCAAGTCGACGACGTCATTTACCCTGGTCTGCCCTCGCACCCCAACCACGAGCTTGCCAAGCGCCAGCAGCACGGCTTTGGTGGCATGGTCTCCTTCCGCATCAAGGGCACCCTCGAAAACGTCAATCGCTTCCTCGGAAAGCTCCAATACATCACCCTTGCTGAATCCCTTGGTGGTGTTGAGTCCTTGATCGAGGCCCCCGCCGTCATGGTAAGCACAAAGGAGCAACAAAAAAAGAAGAGGCGAATTGGCCCGGGCAATTGGCATGGAATTGGACGGAATTGACACTAGAGACTCATTTTTTTTTTTTTTTTTTTTTTGCAATTTTAGACGCATGCGTCTGTTTCTGAGGAGGACCGCGCCAAGCTTGGCATCTCGGATACCTTGGTGCGCATGTCGGTCGGCATTGAGAGCATTGACGACCTGATTGAAGATCTGCGTGTTGCCCTGGAGAGCGCTTATTAGATTTAGAGCCCCTGAAAACGTGACGAGTCGCGTCACGCTCAGTCCCAATTGCTACTGCTTCTCTTACATTCTATTTTCACGTCATGTAGCATCTGTCAATAGTCCATTATCACTCTGTCATCCATTTCCACATGTCTTTCATCAATAAAGAGCACTCGCATCCGCCCTTTGTCTCTGTCCTATGTGAAATTTTCAAAAACCTATCCAAGCATGCAAACGCTTGCATTGCCTCGACGCATTGTTTCTTTCAAAAGCAAACTTTGATCGTACCAAAACTTCCGGAGAAAATAGACAAAAGCATGCTTAAATTGATTGTTAGGCCACTTTGGACGAATTCTTACTGTTGACCTTGTCCAGATGGCATCCCAAATCTTAGCCAGTTGATGAACAAGACTGACGATTAACGATATTTGAGGGGTTTCATCAGTCATTTTTTACGTGCTTGGTATATCATTGAACATTTGATTTTTTCGTCATGACTTTTTCGATGGCTGCATTTTGACCTTGACATTTGAGCAATGTTTTCAATGTCCAACGAGAGGGGCACGTAGGTAGAATTAGATCGAGATCGCATTATTGCAACACCAGTCATACTGAAACAACACGATTTGGAGACTTGAATCTGTTTTACACTTAACTACCTGACCCGATATGGACTTTTAAATGACTCTGGATGCTCTGGCGTCCATTAGACTCGTGCCATGCAATAAGAAAACGGACATTTAATCAAGCATCTTCCGAGAAAATCGCGATTGAAGCATTTTTGTCATATTTAGATCATTCATCGATAAGTTCACCTTCTAAAAGGAAACATATTCGTCAGCCTATTCATTCCATGCCCTCTCGCTCAAACAAGCCCGCACTTGCGGCGCTATGATCGCTACATGGCGCGCAAACACCATTTTCAAAAACACGAATTTTCCAAGGGGTACAGTCAAGGATTTGAAATCAGCGAGTTTTTAGTTCCTCTGATCACCACGTCACTCAACCATATTGGTGCATGGCTCTCATTAACCGACAGAAATGCAATAAAAACTGGGGGTCCATCGACTGTTGCTCGCGTAAAATGCAATTTGCATCTTTTTTTCGCCTCAGAGCCAAGTCGACGAAAATTAGCCACAGAGCTGTAAAACAGATATCATCAGAAAGGGCACGGTATGCTGCGTACGTGGCCATTAATGATCAGTGCAAAAAGCCAGTTCCAGGCGGAAATGAATTGAGCAACCAGTTTGCGTGCGAAATTGGACGCCTGTTAAATCGCGTCAGACGTGGAGTTACGCGCGCCTGTTCCTAATCAAATATATGCATCTGGCCTTCCTCTTGCTAGTGGGCGCGTCGGCGCGGCTCTATTAACGCGTTCATCTCACGCAATTCATTTTTGAAATTAAATCTAAAATCGCCCATTGCTCGTCAAGGAACTGATGGATCGCGCTCATTTTTGTTATTTTCTTGGGTTTCTCCTTTCAATAATCCTTATGTGCAAGTTTGATGCAATTCTGAGGATTCATTTTCCAAAGTTCTTGTTGGACGGCCTGACAGACCAAATTTTTGATTTTCGCATGGCAGCCTCCCAACGACTTTTGACCGGTGCAAATCACATCCCTCTCGCGTATGCAGCTCGACGTTCTCCGATGCAATGCGTTTCAGGGCTTTGCGACGCCTGGTTGTCGAGTGGTGGGCCGATTTCTGCTAAAAATAAAGAGTTACAAAGTGCTCCACGAGAGGAAATCGCTCAGACGATGTCAAATTTAACCTGATTAATATCTGACTCAATAATCCAATGTTTTGAAGTTTAATGGTGATTTGAATTACGAAGTTGCGGAGAAAACGGATGCCGTCATGAATCGTAATACAGTATATTGAAAATCGACTTTCAAGGTATGCTAGCGCCCCCGAAAATGGTGCCGTCAGATACGCCGATCTCAATTAGCAAGTAAACCTGCAATAAAAATCGAGGGTCGATCAGGCCGTTCTCGAACAAACGATATTAAAGAAATTGTCGAAAAAAGCCATTTTCTTCATCAGTTTTGAGCGTATGGCGCTGAGACTGGACTCATTCCACAGTGACTCAACTGCTGCTTTCCACATGTTAAAAATGTTGTGGTTCATTTTCTCTGCTTCGAAAGAATCAAGTTTAGAAGTGCATGACTTGTGTAATCGGAATTTGCAAGGTTTCAAATGTCGTACATCGGGGGAGCAAACAATCAGAAAATACGCTGAGATGACTACAGTATTTGAAAAAAAGAGAAGAGGCGGCGATCAGCGCGCCAAAAAAAAAAGTGAGGAAAGAATCCAATTACGAGACGAGGCACAGGTTGGGATCGTGTTTTGCTTGCATCACATGGCAAATCTAATAAGAAACAGAAAAAAAGATATAAGAAAACGGATCCATGGGGAGGAGGCACGTACAGGAGACGCGAAACGGCATGTATTGACAACATTTTTCGTCTCAAAGTCCCGAGCAATGGGCGACTTGTCCAGACTTGCCGGAGTACAAAACGGCCATTGTACTTGTCATTGACCAACGGCATGATCAGTTCTTTTGGCTTATCGGTGTCGGCGACATGACTTGCTCGAGCATGCATTTCCCTTGGATTGTGCGCAATGCAAAGAGCGACTAGATGAAAAAAAAGGAACAAGGTCAAGTTCCCGCTTGTTCTCGCTTCACGCCCTCTTTTTTTTTGTACCATCTATTTCTCAGTGTCAGCGAGCGCCACGACAGAAGGGCCCATCCGATGGCCAGAGACGCATGTCATGGCAGCAATCGCCTTCAGCTCGCTGGGAGCCACGGCTACATGTCCATGTCACCGCTTCGACTCTTCAATTGGACAATCACGACAGGTGTCTTGGACGCCGTGTCCACCGCAGTCACAAACACATCTGGCCTCATCCAACACGCATCGCTAAAGTGCCGTGCTCAGGTACAGGCACCTTGTTGGCATCATTCAGCTGCATGACAATTGACCTCGTGCGAAGGTTCCAAATGCGCAATTCACTAAAAAAAAAATGTCATGAAGCCTTTTGTTTCCCCTCCCCCATTGACTCTCATTTCCATTCACAATTTACCCATCCAAGGCGGTGGTGGTCATGAATTTGCCAAAGGTGGGATCTGAACTAAAAGGCGTGCAAAAGAGACCACGTGGCTTTTTTTTTTTTTAAACGAGATTTCCGCGAGCGTGGATCGACGCGAAAACAAGGTGAAACGCGACTGATCAAAGTAGCCCTGGGCATCGTGTCCAGGTATTGGGGCGGTGGACGGCGTGGTAGTGGCGGAAGGAGACGAAGCAGGGCCTGGGGGGATGAGGTGTTGGTGGTGCTGTAACCCCGGTCTGGGCGGCATGACAATGGAACCAATGTTCTTGCGCGTGGTTTTGCCATCAGGCGCCTTGGACGCCATAGCCAGCGCTGTTTGGTCGTAAAAGTAGTTTGCGGCCGCATCCGACGTCGCGGCGGCTGGCAGCATGGTGTAAAAAGCGAGAGAAGACGCCTGTAGCGCGGACGGTGCAGGGTACGCGTTGGTGGAAGCCGACAGCGATGACGACGACGCCATTGGCAATGGCGGCGGTGAAAAATACGCGTGCGACGCGTTGTCGTGGCTGTGCTTGGGTTTGCGCTGCTTTTTATGTGATGCTGCGGACACAGGCTGCATGCTTTGCTGATGCAGCAGCGCAATCCAATGCTGCCGTTACTGTGAATTGCTGTCCAGCAGCCGACAATCTCGATCATTCCGCCGATCCAATGCACGCATCTTTTTCATGTACTTGTGCCGCTTATCACGATTGCGCTTAATCTATCAAAATAATAATAATGATAATAATAAACGCGAAAGCGACGTGTCAGAGGGCGCGCGAGTTTGATTTTCTGGCCTTTTTTTTATTTTATTGTTTTTGCTATTTCACCTGCTTCACCAGCTGCGCAATATTGCTCTAAGCCTTAGCCATCATTTGAATAGGCGTACCGTCTGCCAATTCGGACAGCTTGCGGTCGCTGTCTCTGCCACTGCTGCTGCTCGCGCTGCTGCTGTCTGAATCGTCATTATCGCTCGTTCCACTGCCTTCGTTCAGCACCACCACCGATTCAAACGGCGATTGAGATGAATGGCCCGCGCAGCCGTCGACTCTGCTGCTACTCTTGCCTAGCACACCACCCAAAATAACCAGATCAGCAAACAGAAAAGTTGCCGCAACGCGACAAACACTCGTTTCAAAAGGTACAAACACGCTCTCACAAGACAAAAGCCAGGCACAGACGCAGCGCACCCTCGGGGCTTACCTTTTTGCTATTGAATCAGCGTGGACGCACTAAACAGAGACGCTGGAAGCATGGGGAGCGTAAATCCAATGAAAAAAATTAGCAACACGCTGGAACCCGAAAAGAAAAAGAAGCTGAAAAAAGATGTCCAGTCCTCCCCGACGATCACCTTTTTTTTTTTTACGCGTGTCAGTCCTGCGGGCGGGGCCAAAAAAAAATTATCAAGAAAATATCTCCTTGTGTTTGCGCAACACGCCCTGACGAGTGGCAGCAGCACCATAAAAGCTTATATTATGATAGAAAGAGAAACCTATTATCTGTCGAATGAGAGCGGTTTTATCACGAATGCCCAACAAAAGCCTGTACAGTAATCAACATTTTCAAAAAAAAGAACTATATTGTAATTTTCTAGAGATCCAGCCGATGGACCGCGATTGGAAAAGCACTTTGCACAATGCATATACGGTTTCATGAAAATGGTCCTTCTGCAAAAGTTTGGCAGATAATCACGGCTGAAACGCGCATAATTTCAATAGCCGAAATGACAAGTCAAAATAGAACCTGTAGTGCAAGAAGCTTGGTCTTTGGCTAGGTGTTGGAATCCTCTGGTAGCTCTGGAAACTGTAAAAATCAGGGTCGGCAAGGCAGTAGAAAAAAAAAACAAGATTTGGCGGAAACTGTTCCTTTTGGTCGTAGCACACCAAATTTTCATTCAATGTGGACGAGGTTTGCACTGCAGAGAACCATGCGTCTTGGGATCATTTGACCTCTTCTTGTGCATCTCGATGGACAATGTCTATCACGACCATGCGTGGCATTCTTTTTTTTTCGCCTCTCTCGTATTTTTCTTCAGCACCAACGCCCCACAGCGTCTTTTCTATCTTATCATCGCACGCCCACAATCCTCACCTTTCAAATGGCCAGTCTCCTTGCCTGATGACCCTGCATATTTGCTTTCCTTACTTTATTGTTCTTAGTATTTTTGTATTTTTGCTTTCACTTTTTGCCAACCCTTGTCAAGGGAAGAGGAAAAAAGGGTCCCCCTCCTTTTTTTTTTTTTTTTTTTTTTTTTTTTTTTTTTTTTTTTTTTTTTTTTTTTAGAAGCATACCTTGTCCCATTCCCCTTCAATTGATATTCGTGCCTTGCAAATTCTCTTCGGGTCATCGTAGCACATCACCCAATTTCAGCTGCATCAAGATAGGACTTGCCCTCTGCATTGCCCAAGGGTTGTTGCAACATTGACTCGGCAAGTTCATGCCATTGATTCATTGCGAGCTTCTCTACCCCTATTTCAAGGGGGACATCATCGTCACTGCTTCCTTCTCCTTTTTTTTCTGCAGACAAAACACTTCTAGCTTTGACATCTCTGTTTCCATTTAATTCTTTCGTTCTTTTTTATTTCCTAGCACCCTATTTTCCCTTGTTTTCCGTTAGATCCAATATTACAAAATGATGAATATCGCGATAATTGTGTTTACACTTTTCTGTGCTTGCTCAGAAGTGGTGGATGCTGTTGCTTTGGGTGGTGAATGCGTGAAATCTCCCAACAACTGTGACAAAGGATTGGTGTGTCAAACAATCGCAGGCTTTGGTAGCATCAAGTCCAGTAATCATTGCGTATCGCTGCCAGGTGGGAAATGTGCTTTTCCTTTGGACTGTGTGAATGGGGTGAAATGCATCAATGGGCAATGCGACAACACTTGCACCACGGATAAAAGTTGCACTGGGGAACAATTCTGCAACAGCAACAAGAAATGCGTGCCAAAAGGTATGAATGGCGCCAAGTGTGATTCGTACAAGCAATGCAGCCAAAATGGTGCTCAACGCACTTGTGTAAATGGCGTTTGCCAATTCCATGGTGCTGGTGCTGGTAAACCTTGCTCAGGAAACAACTGTATTCCTGGATATTACTGTGATTTGAAGAGTAAAACGTGCAAAAAGTCGACAGGCGGCTGCTTGAATGATGCCGATTGTACTGGTTCTGCAGCACCATTTTGCTGCCCCAAATCGGGTCAATGCATCAAACTTCGCATTGATTGCTAATGGATTAGGTAGACCATTTGTGGTCGAGTCGACCAAATATGGTCGACAATAAAGTGCTCTTTTTTGAGTGTCCGTTGGGCCGACAAAGTCAGACAAAAGTGTGAGCGCGTACTTAAAAGGGTCCAGAATTATTTGCGCCGATTCGCTCTTCTTTTGCTTGTTCCTTTTTTTTTTTATCGATTTTTAAATATCTTGAACATTTTGTGTTGATTCAACGTCATGCCTGTTCCCAGTCCCAAGCTTGCTGCAAATGTGCGCGTCTCTGTGCACAAACGTTTTATCAAGAACAGGTTTGTTTTGAAGTCCAAGTACGAGTGGTCCACGACAGGCTTGTTTTTTGCCACGCGCACCTATTTTTTGCCGTCCATTTGGACCTAACAAGTTGATCCTCGGCGTCATCCTCGACGATGTACCCTAGTTACGATGGAGCTGTCAGGTGGTTGCCTAAAACACGTCAGGTCATTTGCGGAAGACGACCAATTCGTCGACGTACCCAACGATCACGCTTATTTGAGCGAAAACGCGCTAGACGTCCTCGACGAGACGATGAATATGCTCGAAGATGTCGAGGAAAGCGAGGACGAGATCGACCTGACACGTGATGTCCTGGAAGTACACGACAACAATGGATGGACGTAGCAGGGCACGTTGGTGGACTCGCGCTGAGTGGGTACCTAGTATCGGAACAAAAAAACGCGCTTCTCGATGCCCAACTATCAGCACGCTCAGGCATTCGATTTTTTTGTTCTTTCTGTCGCAGCATTTTTTTTACGCGTATCTTGGAGAACACGAATACCACCAATGATGCGGATCAAAGCATGGCCACACTGGCATTATGCCAGACGCTCTGGTAAGCATGAAATCGTGTTTTCAGAGATTAATTCGCTTGTGTCGCCGCTCGTGCCGCGAAAATGGTAAGCGTGGGCCGCAGACGCGCACTTTTTCTTGCTGTACTTCCTACCTCGACCGTCCAATTTTCTGACAATTTCATGTCGAGCATACGGTTCAACAGGATGCCCAATGACCCCTCAAATAATTCTTTGATCGTTTTCTTTCTATGTTTTTATTTATTATTTTTCATTGTGAGTATCAAGGTAAACATGCAATTAAATGTTCGACCATTTTTGGTCGATAAATTTTGTCCCAAACCCGGCATGATCAATCGCGCTTCAGCTCACCCATAAATGAACCAATACCCTTGAGAATTATTCTATATAACAATGAGATGTAAATTATTGTATTATAAAACATTTGAGCGAAAATGTTGATTCATTCATTCTCTACGATCACTAACAAGTCGACCACGAATGGTCGAGTTGCCTAATCTTTACATGTTATTTATTTGTATTTTTTTATTTTTATTTTTATTTTTATTTTTTGCTTGTCACTTTTTGCCATCTTTTATCAAGAGAGTTGGAAAAAGGGGTAGTTTGCCACCTCCTCCCCATTTTTTTTTCCTAGAAGTATACCTTGTCATACTCCCCTTCAATTAATATTCGTGCCTTGCAAATTCCCTTCGGGTCATCATCATACATCATCCAATTGCAGCTGCACCGAGAAAGGATTGCCCTCTGCATAGCCCGAGGGTGGCTTGCTACATTGACTCAAAAAGTTCATGCCATTGAATCATTGCGAGTTGATATTCCCGTATTTCAAGGGGGACATCATCGCCACTGCACCTTCCTCCCTGTTTTTCGACAGGCAAACAATTTTAGCTTTTGCATCTCTCTTTCCATTTAATTCTCTTGTATTTTTCTGTTGTTGTTTTATTTCCTTACCCTTCATTTTCCCTTGTTTTCCGTTTGACCCAATATTACAAAATGATGAAAATCGCGCTCATTGAGTTTACACTTTTCTGTGCTTGCTCAATGGTGGTGAATGCTGTTGCTTTGGGTGGTGAATGCGTGAAATCTCCCAACAACTGTGACAAAGGATTGGTGTGTCAAACAATCGCAGGCTTTGGTAGCATCAAGTCCAGTAATCATTGCGTATCGCTGCCAGGTGGGAAATGTGCTTTTCCTTTGGACTGTGTGAATGGGGTGAAATGCATCAATGGGCAATGCGACAACACTTGCACCACGGATAAAAGTTGCACTGGGGAATAATTCTGCAACAGCAACAAGAAATGCGAGCCAAAAGATATGGGTGGCCAAGATGGGTTTCCAACACACTTGTGTAAATGATCTTAAATTGTGTTTGCCAATACCACGGAGCTGGTCTGATAAACCTTGCTCAGGAAACAACTGTATTCCTGGATATTACTGTGATTTGAAGAGTAAAACGTGCAAAAAGTCGACAGGCGGCTGCTTGAATGATGCTGATTGTTCTGGTTCCGCAGCGCTATTTTGCTGTCCCACATCGGGTCGGTGCATTCAACGTCGCATGATTGTAATTAAATACAGGATAGATCCGGCAATTTCTGCGCGAATATTCTTTTTTAAACTGGCAAAAAAATAAAATAAAATTGTTTGCGTGCAAATCAGATTGGGCACGCGCAAAATGAATTTTCGGTGCGCGTCGCTACCTTGGGCACTTGCTTTTACAGTATCGCGTGCGCCACCAGAATGGACAAAATATTACGTTCATATCCCGGCCATTTTTTGGGTGTCCTCTGGATCGTGGTCATCTGGTCCTATATTTGAGTTAGTGAATTCTGAACACAAAAAATCAACGTTGTTAAGTTTTTTCAAAGATCGGATCACTACATCTTGAGAAAATGCATCTTGCGTGATTCAGGCCAAATCGACCCCGTGAAGGCTACTGTAACTCGCCGAGATCTCGACGCGATATCTCCAAATCACGAGCGCTTTTACCGCGTATGGCCGCTGATTCATCTAAAGTGACTCAAGTGTCAAGGCATTGAGCCGTTGCCGCCGTACGAGACCAAATGACTGTGATTTTACACCCCTTACGACGCCCATGTAACTGGCGCTTCCTCAGAAACTTGCTCACCTGATCCCAAATTTGAATCTGTATCTTGCGGATGGTACCAGTTTTCTGGCGATCACAAAATATTTCGAGACAGAAGTGCTGGTCTGCTGAGCTTATGAAATAGGCGACAGAATGGGTACAATGGTCAGAGGCATCCTTTGCGATAGCGGCGCGCACGTTGGCAGCGGCATGTGGACGGCCACCTAATTGGTCAAGGCTCGTCGAGTTGCGTTATGAGGCGGGGCAGTTAGCAGACGTGGTGCTGCCGATTTTGCAGAAACACAAAATTGGAGCCCGCACTTTGGTGACAATGAGAATTGACATGCAGAGCATCAGACGTGCGCGGTGCACAATGAAACAGAGCGAGTGGCGAGCAAAAGATCAACACGATGGCAACGAGAAGAAACAATGAAAAAAATTCAAGCATGGACGCAGTCATCTCAATGAAACCACACTACCACAGTTCATGACATGGCCAATGTTTGCTCTCGTTCAAAAGGAGCAAGTGCATGAGTGTTTATTTTACGCGCTCAGCTGCTGTCACAGTCTCGGCATTCTTTTTTTCGTTTTCGTTTTTTTTTTTTTCGACAACCATGGGCGAGGTCAGCTGTCCACCTTTGGCAATGGGTAAAAAAAAAAAAAAAAGATTCGGTGCCTCCCTAAGCGAGCACAATCAAAGTGACGCTTCAAGGGCGGTAATGCTGCATTTAAATGAGGCACCAAAAGGGTCAAAGGCAGGGGATGCTTCCCGTTTGCCAAATCAGGAACGCGACAGGCGCGATTTCTCTTTGTTCACTGTCGCGAGTAATTCATTGTCTGATTTCGAGGAGAAAGTATAAAAGAGAAATCGGCATCTTTTTTTTCTTTCTTTTCTTTGCTTGTTTTTATTCAATTTGATCCTTCCCCGCTTGGTGTGAATCATGCCCGTCGAATATCAATGTCCTTTGTGCCCCGAAGATAAAGACTTCAGTCGTCCTGTGCGCCTCCGTTCTCACCTGCTGCGACTTCATGACATGGATCTCCCGGAGCGTCCGGCTGGCGCCACTGCGCGCGCCCCGTATGGACAAACCGTGTTTGGCTGCTGCTCATGCACCGAGACGTTTGAAGACTCGCAGCCATTCCTCGATCATCTCATTGCCGCCCACATTGAGTAAGCAAAATACAAAAAGATGGGAATGGTGCGTCCTCAATTCTAATTGTTTTTTTTAAAAGGGCGGATGAATCAGATGATGGTGATGTCCAACCTGCTGCTGGTAATGGTCAATCATTTTATGAGGGGGTCTTGCTCGCCACAATCCATCTTTTGATTGCGCGGGACAATGCGCAAGAACGGATGCAAGTGGAATTCCATGAAATGCTAACATCCCTGGCGATTCTCTTGCAATATTTCTTTGGTCTGGTGTCAGGCTCTTTTGCTGGTGGCGAGAACCAACCCGTCGGCTCTCAAGACCAGGTCCCTCTCGAAGAAATGCCGAATTTTGGCCATCTGGACGGTGGCAATGAGCCCGGCGAAGCTTCTGGTATCGAGGAACTGCTTCACGATACGCTGGCTGATCATGGGGATCCATTGGAAGGCGCGGCGCCCTTTGTTGATGCGACGATCTTTGATGCTCAAGGCCCCGTACCTGCTGCTAATGCTGTTGATGCTGTTGATCCTGTGGTGGATCAGGTCCTTCCTTCTGCAAATGCAGACCAAGCAACCATTGGCAAGAATCTCGTGCGCTATATGGTCATGTTTATGATTTTGTCTTTCATCGAGCTCATTTATTTGGGCCACATTACCACTGTTTTGAAACGTATTTTTGATGGATTGGTTGCTAATAAAATCATCGCGCTCGTGGGACTTTGAGGTCCTTGTGGGCCATCTCCAATTGCGCCATTGAGTCTTTTGACTCAATTTCTACCTATTTTTTTTTGTCTTAATTTTTTTTGTGTAATTGTATTCTTTGTGCGTTAACGGACAAATCAATGTGTATTGCGCGCGTGCGACATCAGAATCCAACAATGACGCCGTTCTGGCACAATAAAACAAACAAAAAAAAAAAAAAAAAAAAAAAAAAAAAAAAAAAAAAAAAAAAAAAAAAAAAAAGACACAACTCATTATGATTCAATGGGCATGCACCATTTTACGAACAATTGGCATTCGAGTACAATTGACTATATGCCTTTTTTGTGCGACAATCTCCAAGATGCGCTCCATCGGGTCACCATTGGCATAATGAAAAATCGACTATTATGAAAATGATGTTGAAAAATACAAATGACACAAAAATGGCACTATCCTATCCACGCTCATAGTAGCCATGCCGCGCGCGTCGCTTCCATCGAGTAATTTTCTCCACAACAAAAAAAGTGACACGTAAATAGCAAATCAGGTACTTCATTGCACGCGTCAAAAGGCGCATGATGTGATTTTTTTTTTCAGGCATGTCGCAGCAATGATGGACAGTAAAATAAATTGACGTCTTTTTACTCTGCATCAAGTCGACGGGGACAATAAATGCGCGATGATTTTATTTCGGTGGCATAAGGCATGTGTTTCATCACTCAATGGCACAGATTTGCTAAAATTACAAGGATGGCGAAGCGCAACGCGCAAGTTGCTCCTTTTTTTTTTTTTTTTTACAACTTGGCATTGGGACCGAAGACCAGCTTGGCATCCTGGAGGATATCTGCATCGGAGCGAGCAGTGATGGGCTGGTCAAAGGTGGGGTCGTTGACGAATTGGGTGACGGCGGCAATGTCTTGGTCGTGGGCGGCGGATTTCGTCTCGTACGACCATGCGGCCTGTTCGAGAAGCAAGACGGCGCACACGATGCGGCCGAGGGCAAACGTGATTTGGCGCATGCTGGTCTCGAGGGCGACGCCTTGCAAGGATGCCGTCGTTTGCAGCGTCGTCTCCAATGCCTTTCCAATCTTTTGCGCGAGCGGCGCGAGAGACGCCGGGTGCGCTGCCTGCGCAGCCTGCAGCTTGCGCGTCATCACCTTGGCAACCGTCTTGAGCGCACCACCCTTGCTCTTTTGAAGCACGCGCAGCACATCAAGCGCAAGAACGTTCGTCGTGCCTTCCCAAATGTTGTTCACAATCGAATTGCGCAGTGCCTGGCCAAGGCCAACTTCCTCCATGTAGCCCTAATAAAAAAAACAGGTCAATTTTGCCCTGAAAAGAAAAAAAAACGAAAAAAAAACGCAAGAGGAAATGAACCATACCTGGCCGCCCATGGCTTCCATGGCTTCGGCAATGGCGTGCGTGCCGATCTTGCAGACATAGGCCTTGGCAATGGGCGTCAATAGGCGCAGCACTTCCATGTCCTCCTGGCTGTCTTGGCGCGTTTCAGTGCGACCAAGCAGTTGAATGGTATAGAAAGAGAACTGCAAGCCAGCGCGGAACGTCAACTCCAATTGCGCCAGTGTCGTGATGTGCAGAGGCGTCTTGTCCAACGTGCGCTGACCAGACTATAGTTGAGAGAAAGAAGAAAAAAAGTTTAAAAAAAAACACGCATCAATCGAGTTTTTTTTTCAACTAAATCGATTGAGATTTCGTACCTCACGCTTGCGCGCATAATCCTTGATGAGAGCCAGGCAGCGACGGAGAGCGCAGACGGTGCCAATGGCCGAGTAGACGCGTGTAATGTTGAGAACAGAAGCAATGGTAGCGACACCGCGGCCGGGGACGCCGACCATCTGGGCCTCCATGCCTGTGTACTCGAGCTCGGCCGTGGGCAGCGCTTTGGTGCCGAATTTCTCCTTGAGGCGATGCACGCGCACGCCGTTCAGCGACCCATCGGGGCGGCGCATCTTGGCAACAAACAACGCGAGACCCTTGCTTCCCTAAAAAGCATAAAAAAAAAAGCGCGTCAGGAACACATCCGACGCGTCGCTTTGCCAATTACGTGGCTTTCAAATGAACTATATTTACCGGCGTGACAAGACCTGTCTTGGGATCAATGACGCGTGCCAAGGCGACCGTGATGTCGGCGGTCGTCGCGCTCGAGAACCACTTGAAGCCTGTCAGCTTCCACGTGTTGGTCTTGGCATCCACCAATTCCGCCACGGTCTCGGTGCGGCCTATGCAAAAAAAAAAAAAAAAAAAAAAAAAGTGAGTCACAAAATCCATTAAAGGACGAAACGCGCGACTTACTGACGTCAGAGCCGCCAGGGCGCTCCGTCATGTGCTGGCCACTAAAAACCAAGAAAAAAATGTTCAATTACATGCAAATGCGAGTTTGAGAATGAAATGACGGAATTGAAGCCTTACGAGGTCCAAAACACCTTGGGATCACGGCTGATGAGGTGAGGATAAATCTCCTTTTTCATCTCGTCGGTGCCGTACAACTCCAAGACGCGGGCGGCGCCATCTGCGTGCATTAAAATAAAAAGGAGACGCGTTTATGAGCCAATTGCGCTATTTTCGCTTTTTTCTTTCCTTTTAGCACTTACCAGTCATGGAAAGTGGGCAAGAGTACACGGCTGAGGAGGGAGAATAGAGGTAGCTCTTTGCGAATTGGTAGATGCGCGAGTATTCTCCATATTTGCGCTCGTAGGCAATGGCAACCATGCCTTCCTCGCAAGCAGCATCATTCAAGTCCTTCCAGCCCTGTGACACAGAAATCTCATCGATGCGCCTTACAAAAAGAGTGGGACAATCTCACGTGAATTTGTGGTGTCGAGCGCTTTTCCGCTTTTTTTTTTTTTGCATTTTTTTTTAACATACCTGCACCACGCATCATATTGGCGCAAACGAGGGTAATTATTAGGATCCTCGGCGTTAGCGCCCATGACCTGCAAATCTATTGAAAAATGGAGAATACGTTGAGCACGTCGGCCAAAAACATGTTTTGTGGCGCATTTATTACCAGTGATCGCACGATGGCCTAATTGATGAAGGTCAGGCTCAATTTCGGTCATGACCTTGGCCGGCAGGTAGCGCTTTAGGATCTGCTGCAATGCAATGTCGTCGTCGTATTGGTTGGCAAGCTCAGGTGGCGTCTAATTTGCAAAAATAGGGTGCTTTTGATGAGAAACGGCCTCGTGCGACCAGTCAATGGATTACCTGACGGAATCCTGAGTCAGAGGTGGCTTTAGGTGGAGGCTGCGACATGGGAACAATCAATTAAAATCAGGGGAAACAGGAAAAACAAAAGGGAAAAGGGAAAAAGAGAGAGAAACGCAGAGAAAAAGGCAAGAGGAAAATTATGGAGAAGCTGAGATTTCTTTTTTGTTCTCACCCCACATTTCAAATGCAGTGACCAATTTCATTCTCACCGGCAAATCCACTTACCGTGCACGGCGCCCGCAATTGCGCGTTGCAAATCGCACTCCATCCCAATTGCCGGCAAACGAGCGCATAAAAGGACCTGCTAGTCCTTCCGACGCGTTGGACCCTGTTCAAAAAAAAGGGAATAGAGGGGGGATTTTTTTTATTCATTGAGGGTGATTGATTGACAAGAACAAAAAAGTGGAAAAAAGGGAAAAAAATAGATGGTTGACTATTGTCGTAGTGCCTTCAATCGCTCTGTCAACATGTCGTCCTCCTCCTTTTCCTTCTGCTTTGTCTCGTTGAGGACTTGGCTTGGTGCGAGTTGGCCCAATTCCTGATTCAGCTCGAGGCCGTGCTCGTCGGCAACTTGGTGCATAAGCGTCTCGACCTCGTTTTGCGGCGTCGTCATTGTCGTCGTGCCCGCCATCGCACCTTCCATGTAATCTGTCTGCACGTCTAGGTCTTCGAATTGCGACTCAAATTTATCCATCACCATGGAAATCTGAAATAAAAATAGATATGTCAGCTTGTGATCTGGTCTTGGCGCTCTCAAACGTGCTCCCAATGCCTCGCAAGCCGTACCTTTTCCAAATTCATCGACTCCATTGCTTTGTCCATGCCCTTGACTACGCTTGCCATCGATGTCGTCACCTAAAACAAATAAAAAATAAAAAAAAAGCGCGTCAATCGCAGCTTTTCCCTTCTTTTTCTTTCTTTTTTTTTTTTTTTTTTTTTTTTTTTTGTTGCGTCGCTGCGGCGCCTTGGCGTACCTTGCGCATGGTGACAGCGGTCTGGACACGGCTTGCCACAGCGTCGATGCGCGATCCGAGGCGGAGCAAGTTGAGAGCCTCGTTCTTTTTCCGGATGGCATTGGCGGCGTAGATGCGCGCACCTTCCATATTGCCATCTTGGATGGCCTAAAGGGAGAGACACAAAAAGTTACCAAAAAAAAAAAAAAAAAATGCATGGCCAGCCCGGTTCAGGGGAAAAAGGGCAGCTTGGCGGGCTTACCTT
>KV441923.1:144761-159319 GCA_001650995.1 Gongronella sp. w5
AATTAAACCAAAAGGGAGAGACAAAAAAAGTTACAAAAAAAAAAAAAAAAAAATGCATGGTCAGCCCGGTTCAGGGGAAAAAGGGCAGCTTGGCGCGCTTACCTTCTTCAATTTAGCCTTTTCGGCGGTTTCATCCTTTTGGCACCTCTTGGACTGCTTGGTCAGTTGCTTTGCTGTGAACTGGAGATGACAAGTGTGAGCGGTGAGCGTGTCAAATGTGAAAAACGAGACTTTACCTTGAGCTGGAATAGATTCTCTATAAAAAAAAAAGGAAAAATAGGGCGTGTGAGCACGCTGAAACGACCATGGAGCTCACGTCCACGTACTTTCAAGGCCACTCATGGTAAACTACTATGTACACAAAGAGAGAAAAAGTCTATACAAGGAAAAGAACAAGTAAAAAACGAAGATAGGAAGAGAAAGGACCAAGACGTGGATTCCGCAAGCGGATGATGGAAGTGACCAAGAGCGGCGTCTTAATTCGTCGGGCAAGGTGATCTGCCTTGTGCCTGTACGGCTGCAGCGTCATGTGCGCGTAACAAATAGACATTTTTATTACGATGGACAAGGTCTAGAGGGAAAAGTAGTAAATGTGAGGCCAATAAGCGGATGCTATAGTACAGCCTAGGTCCAATTCATCCTTTGAGAGCCTGTAAAAAAAAAAGATGGGTGAACAAATGGAAAAAATTGGGCACCAAAACACTTTTTGCGCGCGTTTATGTGTACCTGCAGGCGCTTCTGCATCAATTCTAGTTCGGGGCCTTCCTCTTCCTCCGACTCCTCTTGCGCAGGTTCCTCGTGCTTTGTCTCCAGGGCAGGGCCCACCTGGCCGGCCTCGCCAAGCATTCCTGCAGAAACGAAAAGGGGATACGTGAGCAATCATGGTTTTTGCCAAGAAACAAACAAAAACAATCTTACCGTCTGTGATCTGGAAAAGCACCTTGCTGACCTCCTCGTCCGCCTCTTCTTCGAGATCCTCGTCATCCATCATTTCCATGGTATCATTGATCATTTCCTCCATCAATCCCGCCTTGGTCATTTCCATTGACATTTGTTGCATCGCCTGCGACACCTCGGGCAGTCGCACAAGCGAATTCACCATCTTCATGACGTCTGCGCTCTTTTGCAACGTGCCGGCCACCTTGATCGTAGCTGCAACATATAAAAAATAAGGGAATGAGCACCTTTTCATGCATTTCACACTATTAACTGTACCCAATTGATGTTCCAATTGCATGATGATGGAGTTCATTTGGGCCTTGCTGGTGTAGAGTCTGTCCTTGTGTCGTTGCGATCGTATCAGCTCCTTGGCCAGCATTTTGCACACTTTGACGTCCTTTTTGGCCGCTTGCTTGATTGCCCGCTTGACTTTAGCCTCCTCGCTGTCAATTGCCTGGATTTGCCTCTGCACCGCACGTTGTTGCTGGCGTAGCTCCTGTCGCCACTTCTTGACCTGGTGTTTTTGTTTCAAAAAAAGGGGGTTTTAGCGCAATGGCGACATAAAAAAAGAGCGTTTTACCAGCTCATCAGGGGATTTTTTGCCAAAGAATTTTTGAATGTTGGAGAGAGTGCTTGCCATGCTATGTATTAGAAGGGATGCCTAAGCTCGTAGAACAAAAAGATGGCGAATGGTGGTCAAAGAGAAGAAAGAAGGAAAGAGAAACGAAAAAAGGAATTGGGGGGGGGATGAGCATCGACAAAAAGAGTCAATGCAGCAACAATTTGCACTCCGCTTTTCTTTTTGCTCTCTTTTTTTCCCGTACAATTTGTATTTGAGCACTATGGAAGGAAAGACGATGGTGGTTACAGGCGGTGCGCGCGGCATTGGCAAGGCTGTGGCTATGTCCTATCGCGCCCGAGGTGCAAACATTGTCATTGGCGATATTCTTGATAAAGACGGACAGACCTTGGTTGACGCTATGAACGAAAAGTAAGCCTTTTTTTTTCTGCGCGTTGCCCGTGCTCGTCTCATTTTCTTTTTTGAGGGCTGGTGAACGCATCGCTTTGTATATTCATTGTGATGTCCGCCATTACGACGACAATGTGCGCCTGTTTCGTGCGGCAGAGGCTGCTTTTGGCTCGGTAGATGTGCGTGAAATGCTGATGTCGCACATTTCCATCACTTGTCTCATCTTTCTTTCCCTTTATAGATTGCATTTCTCAACGCCGGCATAGGCGACACGTCCAACACCATCTTTGCGCCTCTGGACGGTATGTCAATTGTGCTATGTATTTGCAAAATTGCGAAAAATACACAAAACAAAAAAAGCGCGCGTTTCTTAGTCAATCGCTCATTTGCTCTCCATCTTTTTTTTGACAGATGCGCTTGAGAGCAAGCTGTTTGATGTGGATCTAGTCGGCGTTGTCAAAGGTATGTGATGTAACGAGCCAATTAAAAGCGAAAATGACTGAAATGGCGCGTTTTTTTTTTTTTTCTGTCTTAGGCACCAAAGTCGCGCTTCTTCATATGGGCAAACAGCCCAACGGAGGATGCATCGTCGTGACAGCGTCCACATGCAGCTTCCAGACCCCACCGTAATGTTCATTGGACAAATTCAGCGCAATCTAGTGGATGGAGTCGATCGGACAATCTCACTGTCTATTTCCTAGCGCTTTGTCTGCTTACAACAGCGCCAAGCACGGCGTAGTGGGCTGGGTGCGCTCGCTGGATTACATGCCCAGTGTAAGAAATGCGAATTCTGTATGCTTTCCACTTATTTTTCTAGATTTTGCTGATTTAGGTGTGCAATGTGCGCATCAATGCCAGTGAGTGAGCAAGATTTTTTTTCAGAAATGCCACGTTCTCATTTGTGTTTCCATTTGGCTGCCAGTCTGCCCTGCCTGGATTGGTAAAACATAACCCCGTCATCGCGTCGCGCTGGCTCATCTGTTTTTTTTCCTTCATGTCAAGATACGGAGCTCTTGGATAACTTTGGCAAGCGAGGCGAGGAGCCTTACTGGAAGGTAGCGGACGCGCTGCCACGCGCGACAATGGAGTCGGCCATTGAAGCCGTTGATCAATGCGTTCAAGACGCGTCGAAAACAGGTAAATGCAATGGGAAAAAAGGAACGCAAGGGCTACAATTCTTATTTTTTTTTTTTGTTCCAGGTGAAACACTGCTTGTGCTGCCCGATGGTGTGCATGATTACCCGCGTCCACCTCCTTTTGGTAAAGAAATCACACGCACATGCGCAAAAAAGCTCAACATTTCTTTTTTTCTTTTTTGGGTGGGCATAGAGTCATCTCTCAACGACGACACAAAGAAAGCTCTGGAGGTGTATGGTCCCGAGATGATCGAGCGATACAAGGAGGAATTGAACAAGGCGATTGCCTTGTACGAGATGCGAGACACTTGATCATGCGATTTTTTTTCTTTTTGATGGAATGAGTAGAGAATGGAGGGGTACAATGCCCATTTTGGATGGAAGTTGCTGACAACCGTTGCCGCGCGCGGCTGGAGGGCGGCGGCCCGTGAATAAACCCCGCCGGGATTGCCGTGAACTGCGGATCGCGCCGCAAGATGCCTTTTTTTTCGCGTGTCGCGGCGCTGGCTGCCGAGAGAGGGAATTGCGGCGGCGTCCGAAACCTAGCTCTTTCTTTTTTTCCATGCGCCAAGAGTGGGAAACAAGATTGTCTGATGATTTCTCACACGGAGGGCACGTCCATGCTCAGAAAAAGTGGGGAATTGGAGTGTCCCACGCGTTGAGCAACTTTAAATTGCGCTTAAACCCGCTCCAAGCGGCCTTCCAAAATATAAAAAAAGCGGGCAAAACGGTGCCTGGTTTTTATTTCTTGCTCTTCTTTGTTTCACACGTCGTTTTCTTATATTTCTCATCAGTATGACTCAAAGTTTGGAAGGAAAAGTGGCTGTTTTGACTGGCGCGTCGCGCGGCATTGGCAAGGCTATTGCCGACGCGCTCGTGGCCAAGGGCTGCAAGGTCGTTCTTGGCGATATTCTTGACAAGGAAGGCGAGGCGGTCGTTGCCGAGTACAACAAGTAAAGAACACCTGACAAAAATCAATTCACGCGACACGCGTGCTCAATTGCATCACAATTTAGGGATGGCAAGCGCGCTGCATACATTCATGCCGACGTCACCAAATACAATGACAATGTTGCCCTGTTCAAATTTGCTGAAAAGGAATTTGGAGGCGTCCATGTAAGGGGAAATGCCCGTATTTTTGGTTTTCTCACTTTTTTTTTGTAGATTGCCGTTTTGAATGCTGGCATCATTAATGGTGGCAACAATATTTTCACTGAATTCGATGGTGAGTAGGATGGCGCGACAAAAAAGAAAAAATGAGGGAAAGGATTGAAGGTCTGATTGGATTTTTGTCTCGCTTTAGATGAGCGCGATGCCAAAATGATCGACATCAATGTGACGTCGGTGATCAAGGGCAGCAAAGTGGCCACGCTAGCACTTGCGCGCTCCGGTGGCGGTGTGATTATCCACACGGCGTCCATTGCCGGATTGTACTCGTCAATCATGCATCTTGCGCCGTACACGGCGTCCAAGCACGCTGTTGTCGGCTACATGCGCTCGTTTGACCTGATGCCGGCCGTGTGCAACGTCCGCATGAATGCCATCTGCCCGTATTGGGTGCAGACCAATTTGCTCGACGGTCTGAACCGAGGCACCGCCGACAAGGACCCCATTGAGAAACTCGTCGCCAATTCGCCCCGCACAAAGATCGAAACCGTCGTCGAAGGCGTCATGACGCTCATTGAAGATGAGACACGCGTTGGTAAGGCATTAGCTTTCTCGCTGACCGAGGAACACATGATGGACAGCGCACTGATCCTCCTTTTTTTTTTTTTTGTTCTTTTGGCGCGCTCAGGTCAAACCTTGGTGGCTCTGCCCGATGGACTTACCGTGCATGAGCGTCCTGTTAGCTATGGTAAACAATTGATCAATCGTATCATCATACAGCGGATTCATGAAATGCACTGGAAAACATGGAAACGCTCATTTACCTTGTTGTTTCATTAGATTCGGTCAAAGTGCAGGATGCGGATGTGAAAATGTTCATTCAAGAGTCAATCATTGACTATAAGAAGCAGCTCGCTGAGGCTTTGGAACGCTATGAGGCACTGTAATCGTTCAATTGTGTAGCTCATGTGCAAATAAAGCAAGCATTGATGCCTTAGCTCTCCATTTGATCGCACGCATGTTCTGCAAAAGTCTGAAAAAAGCACAAATGCGACTAATTAGGCAAAGAATGGGTTTTCTGCGACGACTTTTTTGAGATGCTTTGCCAATTTATGAAATGTAAGGGGTGGTTTCTACTTGACTCGGCATCTACAATGCGATCATACAGTACGGTACTGCTGTATACTTAAAACAAGGTTCAGATGCCTTAGCCTGGCCTGGCAAGATGTGGGATCACTTCTGCTTTGCAAAATGTGGGTCCACTTGATAATATTTTTGATTTCCTCTTCTCATGAGCAATTATGGTAAAACCCGGATGTCGCCTGTATTATTATGTAGATGAATCCAAACTTCTGTTATTTTTGCAAATTCAGCACTGGATCTCGAAATATTCTGTGGATCGTGATGAAACTGGAGTCATTTGAAAGAGGCCCACTCGGGCGTCGATTCTCAATCGTTTGTTTGCCCGATGAACGACATTTTCATGCTTGCAAAAACCAATCAAGCATTTGAACAATCTTCTAACTCATTTTTCTCGACAACGAATAGGAAGATCCCCAATCTTTTAACGTGTCAAATGCCCCATTTGAATTTCTCCCAGATGAGTCTAGATTCACTGCGATCCGATCAAAACCGACGAAGAAAACATCTTTTTCGATTTTTTTGTTAATGTCGATTTGCTTGACAACGACCTAGTCCACCTGTAATTTTTATTCCAGATTTGCTAACAACAAGGTCCGGAGGCCTTGGCCTGGCCTAGCAAGATGTGGGGTCACTTCTTGACGTTGAATGGTGCTGGGCCACGATAGCCATATTTTTTGATTTCCTCTTCTCGTGAGCAATTACCATAAAACCCGCATGTCGACCGGATCTGAAACCGCAGCACTCGCGCGACAGCCATTTTTGGAATGGAACGACGAATGACCCCCAAGGTTTGCATAAAAGTGAATCGAGACAATCAAGCTCTCATTTCTTGTGATGTCCATCCAATTGCTGCAATGAAACCACAACACTCACACAACAGCCATTTTTGGGATGCATGAATGATGCGCAGCATACGGACCTATCGAGGCCCTTTTTTTTTCTGCAATGGAACCACAACCCTCGCTCAACGGCCATTTTTGAAATGCATGATGCGCACATTGACCCATCGAGGGTTTTCTGGATAAAAAAAAAAAAAAAAAAAAAAAAAGAAGGAGCGACTCCGCGCCGAGGTTTCCACAAAAAGTGAATCGACGCACTCATACTCTCGTTTCTCGTGATCTCCACCTGCAATGGAGCCACCACACTCGCCCAACAGGCATTTTTGAGATGCATGATGCGCAGCACACGGACCTATCGAGGTTTGTGGACTAAAAAAAAAAAAGCAGGAGCGACCTCCGAGGTTTGCGGAAAAAGTGAATTGAGACACTCAAGCTCTGCTTTCTCGTGATGTCCATCTGCAATGGAAGCACAACATTCGCCCAACAGCCAATTTTGGAACGCATGATGCGCACACCGAGCTACAGTATCGAGGCTTTTTTTTCTGCAATGGAACCACAACACTTCGCCCGAAAGAAAAAAAGCTGCTCGGCATCCATTGCCTATTTTGAACAACCTCAATTTTTTTCACGGACCGATGCGCAACAGCTTCCATGCCTTCATTTTTTTCACCAGCCAAACGCTTTATTTTTTCCATGAAATCAAGGATTGCTCGTCAACTAAGAACATTTTTCTTTTTTTTAAACGCTCCATGAGCATCCGACGTAAACATACACCTTCAGTGAAAATATTGGCCAAATCCTATTAGTACAAAAATCTAATCTCGGTAATTTTCTTGCCGATTTTACTATTTAAGAACAGGGGGGCAAAGCATCTAATGGGATGACTTGAAGCACGGCTTGCTTGGGGTTAAAATTTTGGCAATTTTTTCAAGGGGTACAGTCGATGACAGCAAAGTTAAGGTCCTCAGATCGCCACGCCATTCAACTGCATGGTTATGTCACCCCAATGACCGATACAGACGTACTAAAAAAGGGGGTGCATCAGCCGGTTTCCGCGTAAATTGCAATTTGCCTCTTTTTTTAGTCTCTCGTCAAAGTCGACGAAAATTTGTCACAGAGCTGCGAAACAGAGTCCAACAGAAAGAACTCAGACTACTACGTACGTGGATGTCAATGATCACTGCAAAAAACGATATCCGGGCAGAATTGATGCGAACAGCAAGTTTGCGGGGAAACTTTGACGCGTGAAAAACCGCGTCAGATCCCGCGTCAGATGTCGAGCTGCGCGCGCCTGTTCCTAATCAATTCCATGCACCTGGCGTGTCTCTTGATAATGGGCACATCAGCGTTGTTCTATGGACGCGTTTTGTCGTGCAAATCATGATTGAAAATAAATCTAAAATAGCTCATTGATCGTGAATGGGCAGCTGGACCGCGCTCTTTTTTAGCATTTTTAATCGTTTCACTTAAAGGGTTTTCATGTGCGTGAGTTTGGCGCAAATATGGAGACCTGATTTTCAATTTTGATTTTGGGACTCGTTCACGACGAAATCATGATTTGCGCGTGACACGTCCTTACTCTTTTCGACATGTCAAGACTTTGTACTGCTTGGCGTTCCTAGCCTGTTGCTTCACGGTCAGATGTGTTTAAAGGCAGTGCAATATCTGGTTTGGCGAGGTTCAGCTCAATTGTCCCAAATTCCGTTCTTTGGCCCATCTTCTCCCGACAGCTTGCCCAGGTTGAATCCATATTCAATGTCATTGGAAATGATTTGACGCTTGAGGCTCATTGCCTTTTGACCGTCGAAAAAGAACCAAAAACAAGCGCGTAGAGAGCGTTTTTGGCACGCTTTGGCCATTTGATTTGCATTCCGCGGCTGATAGCACGTTGTCGTCATCGTCACTCACGTTTCGTCGTTCACGCATTGTTTATATTGTTCAAACACTTGCTGACGCGCCTAAAGGATAAGAAAGAGGGCTAGCAAGCAGAAACACGAACAAAAAAACGAAAGAAAGTGGCGTGCAGTAAGTTTGGCATTGACGTCGTCGAGCAGCGTGGCCCGCTGTGAGGAAGTGGACGTGAATTTGAGTTGGTCGTGTGGCGACGGGCTCGACGCGGGCGGCTGAGGGTTTTGTTTAAGACATTTCGTGGACGCAAGTTTCCTTTTTTTTTTTCAGCGAATGCGGAGTGTTGCGCACTGTAGCCTCGTGTTCTGAAGTCAGTCACGCGCCGATGGCGGGCGAAATACATGGAAAAAAACGCAAAAAAATCGACCTGATCTAAAGGGACCCAAGCGTCAAATTGCTCAATACATCCTTTCAAAGCCCAAATGTTCCACTTTGGTATCAGAGAGCGCGCCAAGCGCCATCCATGCGTTTCAACGCGCAAGAAAGAGCGAATAGAATTGCGGCCAGGGCGGGGTCATGGGCTCCATGATCCAGAACGACGCGCATCACGCGTTTGGGCACCTAAAACCAATAATTTGAAATGGTGCACAGTTGGACGCTCCGATCAAATGATCCAGAATGACGCGTATCTACGCGTTTAAAAGTTGCGGAACCCCTCAAATACATGCATCCGTTTCATCTCAACTCGTGCACGCGGCAGCAGAAAGATTATTCAGTGTTCATATTGCGCCCGCCCCAACACGTGAGTCACCTCAAATGAATCAGCGGCCAAACGCAGTAAAAGTGCTTATTGATGGCCCTGCTACAGTAGCACGGGAAAGACGCGATTGTTCAATGCCAAGACCCACAAACCAAAAGTACCTCTATTGCTCCGAGTAGACCCATTGACATTAAAAAATGAAGAAATTTTTATTGAATAGCGCACCAATTTGGAAAGAATTTTTCGTTGGTGGTGGGGCTGGAGGTGGGCATGGTGTGAGGGGCAGCAGTGGAGAATGGGGTGGTGGTGACTGGGGTGGTGCTTGTCGAGGCCGGAAGGGCCTCGGGGTCGGGCTCGTCCACGGCCACGACCACGACCACGGGCTCATCCACGGCCACGGGCTCATCTACGGCCACGGGTTCATCCACGCCCACGGGCTCATCCACGCCCATGGGCTCGTCCACGCCCACGGGCTCATCCACGGCCACGGGCTCATCCACGCCCATAGGCTCGTCAATGTCATCGCCTTCCATGATGTGCTTGGATGCAAGTTGATGCTTGACTCTGAGATGCTTGACTGTTTGAACACTGTTTTTCAAGATCGACGAGCAAAGTGGACAAAAAAAAAATTGGTATTTTGGCTTCGAAAGATGATAAGACCTGTTGCCGCTTACGCTGTTGCCGCTGCTGTACTTGATTGTCGTACACATACTCGGTTGTCACCCCGTGGACCGCCCTGAGATGGCGTCAGAAATTTTCAACCTGTCCATGGAATGAGCCGTGGTTACAGAAAGGGCAGAGGTAGCCCGTCCACTTGGCGAGGGATATCCACAATGCCGTCTATTCAAGGATTTTCTCAGCACGAGACACGATGTCATTTTTTTAGTGTGTCTTACCAATCACAATCAAGTGGCAATGCGCAAACCTGCTATGTACATCGCGTAAATTGCGCGTCGCGAATTCAAGACCACGCCGATTGCACGGAAATCCATTCACATTGGAGTTAAAAATGAGAAACTTGCAGAGCAAGGAGAAAGAGAATGAAAAAAGAAAAAAAAAGAAAAAGAAAAAGAAAAAGAATGAAAAAAAAACAATGACCACGTGTGGATAATCGTGTGACCAGTGTGATAAAATGACCTTGAATGAAGCCGGTGTGGTCAATGTGGATGTGAATTTGAATGGAGTCGTCGATTCTTGCATGAACCTTGACGCTAGCGTATAAACTCCGTCCAAGGGGTAAATCAAAGCATGACCTAAACGAGGCTTCTTTCCAAACCGAGAGCACGGCGCGCCCTGAAGACGAAAAAAACGCGATCAGAGAGATTTCATTGTGTCAATGCATTTACATCATCTCTTTAAAATTACAAATTGCTCGTTGCTTCAGTGCAGAGCCACTTTCTGGGGAACGAAGCCTCGAAATGGCGTCGAGGGTAAGGGAGGCGACGGCAGTCTTGCATTGGTCAGGTGGAAATCATTTTTCTGTGTGGTCAAGGATGGCCACGACCCATTGTTTATGTTGTGACAATATTTAATGAAAAAAAAAAAAAAAGAAGGGGGGAAGGGTGTCAATCACCACCCAATATGGACATGATGCTTTTTTTCGAGCCTCGTCCCGGTGCTTGCTCTTTTTCTCCCAGATTTCCCGTTCGAATGGGGTGGATTTCGCAAGCGTGGCTTTGGGGATCTAGAGCGTGTGTAGGTCATTCTTGAGACCATCTAAAAAGTGAAGAGTGAGAGTCATAAATATGAAAAATAAAAATAAAAAAAGCAATTTCTTACATGGATGGTTCATGTAGGCGAATCAGATGCCTTCCAATCACTTGTACATGTCCTAATTTTTATCTCCAAATACCGCGGAGCGCGCCTAGCATTAAAAAAGCCCACCTGTCGCGCTCTAAATCTCACATTTTTGCGCCATTCTCACTTACATCTGCGTTTTTCCTGCTTGATACACATCAAAACGTTGATGGATAATGATGGGCGAGCTGTAGGATGGGCATCGGCGTGCCTGGCGAGCCTTGCATCCAGATGATTTGCACATCAGAGTGGAATTTTCGCCGTTTTGGCGGCGAATGGCCTTTTGACACGTTGAATCACTCTTTGTGTGGCGGCACGGTCAAAGCTTTCCTTTGTGTGGGAGCACGGTATCATAGCCTGGCTTTGTGCCATCTCCATCTTCCTCGCACAACGTGGCAGCTGAGACAAAAAAAAAAAAAAAAAAAAAAAAAAAGGCGTGCCATTGGCCAATCAATCGCATACCTGTGGGCAAGCTGTCGGAAGGCGACGATATCGGTCATCTTATTCAAACACGCGTTGGCGCGTCTAAAGGACAAGAAAGCGGGCTGGCAAGCAGAAACACACACAAAACAGAAAGAAAGAGGCTTGCATTGAGGTTGGCGTCGACGTGGTTGAGTAGGGTGCGGCCTTCCTTTTTTTGCGCAAAAACAGAGTGTCGCGTAGCTTCATGTTCTCAAGTCAGTCAGGTGCCGATGGAGAGTGAAAAATAAAAGGAACGATTTAAAAAGGTCCCAACAAATGTGCTCAATGCAACGTGTCGAAACCCACATGTTTTCAGGTCCACGCACAAGTGCACGCCAAGCGCCATCCACGCGTTTCAACACAAGAAGGACACGAATAGAATTGCGTCCAGGTCAGGTGTATGGTTTCCATGATTCAGAACGACGCGCATCCACGCGTTTAAACACTCTAAGTCAACGAAATGGCGCACAGGTGGACGGTTTGATCGAATGATGCAGAACGACGCGCGTATAAAATACCACATCCTTTCTTGCTCCGAGTTGATCCATTGACAGCGAAAAAAAAGTACAAATGTCTATTTATGGAATGACGCACGAATTTTGACAGGCTGTGAGAGTGCGGGTCCACTGAAATTAAAAAAAGGAGACCAAATGGGCGTTTAAGCCCCGCTGCCCTTTTTGCATGAATGGCGGCGACGACTGCGCCAGAAGAAGAAAAAGTGCGATGTGAGGCGACAATTTACTATTTTACCTTTCAATTTAGAGATCACATGTTAGAAAAAAAAATAGAGACATAGAGGAGCAAGTCACTGAGGAGGGGCGAGGGCCAATAAAGAAAGAAAAATCAGTGGAACAGGTATAGAGCGTGGAAAAAAAAAGGGAGGTGGTGCGAAATGCTCTTGCCATTGGTGCAGAGTCATTTTATGGGCACAATTTTTTTTTTTGTAAAAAATGGAGTGAGGCCATCCTTTACCACACCGATCGATGGTCTGCGCCAGATTAGCAGCAAGACGGCTGCCGCATCCGCTCAAACATGCGTTGGCGCGTCTAAAAAACAAGAAAAGCGGGCTGAGAAGCAGAAGCAAAAAAAAAAAAAAAAAAAAAAAAAAAACAGTGACGTTTTTTGATCGATGCGTGCTTTTGTGTCACAAGAATTGAAGTGACAAGAGGGTCATTGAAAAAAAGGGCACAAAAAGGAGACGCGCCGCTTTTATGCACTCCGCCCTCTTTTACTTTTTTTTCTCTCTCTCTCTTTATCTTTCTCTTTCTTTTTACTTCACTTTTTTTTTGCGTGCCCAGTCCTTTTTTTCTGCTTCTTTGTTCTCGCCCTTGATGGTACAGCGCTTGACTGGACAAGATATTCATTTCCTTGTGTGTAAAGCACGCGCGGTCCCCGGTGCGGCGACGGCCTTTGCCGAGCAATTCAATATTTTGCAAGGACGGCTGTTGGCGCTCGTTGACCAAAGTGCCAAGCTAGCCAGCGATCGTACACGCGTGGAGCAAGGTAAACAAAGCAAAAAAAAAAAAGAGATTTATCCATGTCCCTGACCATTATTATTCTTTTTTTAGGCACAGTGACGCATGATGGCGTGGAGCACAAGCTTACCGACGATTTTATCAAGGACGCGTTGTTCCTTTCCGATCTTCTCGATGTGAATGAGGTGGATGCTCTTGAGGTTTGCGAGCCAAGCAGCTTCAACAGCAGCTGCTGCAGATGCCAGTGTCTTTGGGTCACGCGGTGGATGCTGCGGTGCTGGCGCACCACGACGATCAATTATACCTTTTGCTTGCGCTTGAGCTTGTGTTGACGTCCAGCAAGGATGCGTCGCTTCCCATGGCCACGCAGGGTGTTTCAGCGGCTGGCACTTGAATTGATGCAGGCGCCTGTTGAAATTGACACAAATACGACGACGCGGCTGGCACCCAAGCTGCTTACGACGAGCGACGCGCTAAAGACGCTTGAAGCGCAGATTCGCAGCACCGGTGTGAGCACGAGCACGCCATTGACAACATATTCGGGTGTGCTGGGCACAAACATGACGGCCAAGCGATTGGCGCGGCTGCGTGAACAGCGGATGTGTGGCGCGCATCATGTACCACTTGGCGTCGCTGTTTGAACTGCCGCACGACGTGATCTTTGCGATTCTAGACCAATTGATCCTAATGGACCTGACCGAGGCCATTGTGTGTCATTGGATGGCTACCATGTTGACCATTCTTGCCAAAACACCCTATGTGGCCTTGACGATTCAGGCGCCCGATGAGAACGGCAGCCTGCTGACAGACGTGGTGTTCCTGAACGAGTTCCACCATCGCTTTTTGGCGTCGAAATGGCGAGTGCTTGCGCTCAGGGGCACGATTGCCCTGCAATGGTGCGCGTTTCTCGCTTCCGCACGCATCACCCACGACTCGGTCACCCACGTCACAGAGACGGCGGATTTGGATCTCGATGAATTGATGGACCATGCGCTTTCAACCGATGTGCTTGCGTTTTTGAACAATTTCGTCTTGTATTTCCAACAATCGAATGCGGATGCGGACACGGACCGACACAGCATCAAGGCCGAGGTGTTTGAGGAGCGTGAGCAGCAATCCATTTTGATGGACGACCAAAATCTGTTGGACGCCGCCAATTTCTCGCTGTACAATGCAAAAATCGAGCCGGATTTCCAGCCCTTTGTCCTCAACGAGGTCGAGACCATGTGCCTCGCTCTGATCTCTCGCATGGGCGACCACTTGCGTGTCATGCGCCTCCGGGAGGAAGACGAGTATCAGCAACATCTCGGCGACATCGACAATTTCGAGAGCTCTTCTAGTCCGGCCATTATGCTGGGCTCGCAAATGATCATGGGTCACGATGATGACCAAAAACAAGCGTAAGAAATGGGATTTGGCTTTTTTTTATCTTTTTTTTCCATTTTTTCCATTCACATTTTTTTTCTTTTTTTTTTTTTTTCTCAGAAACGAGGATGTGCCCTTTTGCGGCTTTGAACAATTCTTCACGCTTCTCGGCACACTGTACAGACGTCGTACCAATCACGGCCTCAATTTCTGCATTCAAGCGGACGACGCGCTCCATTTGTTTATGAAGAATGCCATGGAGGTGACACCCATGTCGACGTGCAGCGCGAGTCTGTACTTTTTCACTTCGATTGCGACGGGCGACGCGTGTGCACCGCTTGCTCACAAGCTGCTTGATGAGGCGACGGACCGGTCCAACATGGAATTGAGCCCATTGTTCTCGTGGTGCATGCTGTTTGCGTCGCTGCAATATTACAAAACGATGCTCAATGCATCGTCATTCATTGACCCGCGGGACGAACCATTGGTAATCCGTTTCCTGGGACTGCTCAAGCAAATGGTGCTTTACTCGCCTGTGGCACAATGAGCTTTTATTGGGACAAGAAAGGGACAGGGGACGGTGCGGCAAACAGGGAAATGATCAGGTAAAGAAAAAGGGAAAAAAAAAAAAAAAGGGAAGGGGAAGCGGCTGCTTAAATGGGCAGCCGATGATGGGGATTGCCCAGTCGGGCTTCCAAAGTGTCCGCGGCGGAAGCT
>KV441923.1:160543-186178 GCA_001650995.1 Gongronella sp. w5
GAAAAAAAAAAAAAAAAAAAAAAAAAAAAAAAAAAAAAAGGAAAGAGGGCGCGGCCAAAGGAGTGGGGTAACAGAAAGGGGCAGAAAGACAAGGCAAGGGCGGATGGTCATGGTGGCGTGAGGAGCGAGTGGGGTGAGGAAGCGAGCGATGCACGCAAAAGAAAAAAAAGGAAAAAAACGGTCAAAAAGGCGTGGCACATGTCGGGAACGCGGGGCGGATCCTGACAATTCAGGTGCAGATCATTTTAGGCCGTCGGTTTTCAGTAGGGTTGTTAATTCGAGCGAGCGAGACGAGATTCGCCTTGTCTTGTCTCGTTTCGACAAAATTTTGGGTCATCTCGATCTCGATCGAAATTCTCGTGGTCGAGATCGAGCGAGATTCGAGCGAGATTCGAGAATGTCACATGACAAAACTCGAGCATTTTTCTTCAAAACTTTGCCTGGTGGAGTGAAAAAAATCCACCAAAAAAGTCGACACAAAGACAAGGGTTGAACCTTTCACATCCAGAGTACCAAGATAAAGCTTTTTCCCATTGCACCACACAACTTAATCTAAAATGCATGATGAAACATTACTGTACACCTACCGGTAACCTAATCGGTAACCTAATTTTTTGTTCATCATCGAGGTTCGAGCGAGACGAGCGAGATTTTACATTCTTGTTAATCGAGACGAGCGAGATTCAGGTCGTCTCGATCGTCTCGATCTCGTCTCGAACCCTCGAGATTTTCGAGCGAGATTCTCGATTTAACATCCCTAGTTTTCAGGCCATTACCATATTCCAGTTCAATTCAGGTGCGATTCATTTCAGTTCTTCGTCGTCGGTTTCCAGGTAATTTCAGGTACAAATCGTTTCAGGTCGTCGGTTTTCGGTCAATTCAGGTGCGATTCATTTATTTCAGGTCGTCGGATATCAGGTCATTTCAGGTGCAGGTCGTTTCAGGAGGAGGTTGTCGTCGGTTTTCAGCTCATTTCAGGCGCGATCCATTTTAAGTCGTCAATTTTTTTCATCAGGTCATTTCATATTGTACTGTACTGTACGATTTGTACCTAAATCGTGAAATGAGTACTGACTTGAAATGACCTGAACTGCTGAAAACCGCCGACGGCGACCTGAAATAATGGATCGCCCTTGAAAAAATGATCTGAAAACAACCGACGACCTGAAACGATTATTTGTAGTACAGTACCACCTGAATGAAATGACCTGCTGAAAGAAGCCGAATTGACCTGAAAAAAGCCGACGACGACCTGAAATGAATCGCACCTGATTTGACCTGAAAACCGACGACCTGAAACGATTTGTATGATACCTGAATAGAGCTGAAATGGCCTACTGTATCTTGATGATAAAAACTGGCGACCTAAAACGATGGACCTGCACCTGAATGAGCTGAAATGAACACCTGCTGATGCCCGACAACCTGAAATAATTGACCTGAAAGCTGAAACCGACCTGCACGCTCTATGTTTCGTACAGTAAAAGTTGGATTTTCAGGTTTACGGTAGGTCATTCAGGTCGTACATTTCAGGCACTTGATGAGCCTGAATAAAATACATACTCAGTATACAGTAAATCAGGTCAGGTTTCATCATCAGGTCTTTTGTTTTTTCAGGTCGGGTTTCTGTCGAATTTTCAGGCAGAATCTTTGTGGCCTGAACCTGAATTTCCTCCTCAGCATTATTTCTTCAGGTCTTCTTCATTTCAGCTCATCCTTCGCCGACCCGGGCACCATCATGCATATTTGTGCTCAAGAAGACAGACCCGGCCGTCCGAATTTTTTTTTTTGCGCTTCTTTAAAAAAATGCCAAAAACCTCATAGAGAAACGTTTTAATTTTCTAATATTTGAATGTTTTTTTGTTTTTTTACATCTTGATTTTAACATTGATTTTAAATTTTGTTTTTATTTTAAATTCTTTTTTAAAACTCAAAAGTTGTACAATATTTGGTAACACGTATCCTTTTAATTTTAAATCCCGCTTAATTGTGATTGGTTGTTTCTTTAATATCTAAATATACCCACCTTGTGTTACGTTTCTCATACAGTATTTGTACAATACTAATAATTTTGCATTCATCTTGCCATCTGCATGGTCAACCCTGTTCAAAAATAGCTGCATCGGATTCAGCGCAAAATTTGCAACAAAAAATCTTAAACCCCGAAAGCGCTACGACCACTTTTGAAAAATTCAGGGGTCACTCAGGGATCACGAATTTCATTCTCAGAAAATGTTAAATTTGGAAAATTTCGAACTCCGGGTGATCAATGCATCCCAAACAGGTAACCCCGACAATTTGCTATTGACAAACAAAATGCCAGGTTGCCCCAACGTAAGAAAAATGTCTAAAGAGTGATGCATGAACGCCGATCGACTAAAGAAAATTGCCTACTTTGGTACGATTTTTTTTGCAAAAATTTCAGGTTTGAGACTTCCAAATTTGGTTGCGTGGATTGCATGGAATTTTTAATTTTTCCTATTTTTTATTTTTTTATTTTGCATTTTTTGTCACTGAGCAGTGGGCAGCTGCTGCGTGCGTGGTGAAATGAGCGAAAAATAAATGACCGATGCAAAAAATTAAAACCCAAGCTAGCGCCCTGCAAGTCATCCCATTAGATGCTTTGTCCCCCTGTTTTTTATTAAATATGAACTAAAAATCGGGAGTTGACTAGACAGTTGTCGAGCAAATCGCCATTGAATTTTTTGTTGAAAAAGTGGATTTTCTCGGCCAGTTTTGTTCAGATCGCCGTGAAACTTGTTGCATTCGGTGGAGATTCAGCAGCAGCATTTGACACGTTAAAAGCATCATTGGTTATTTTTCCAGTTGTCGAGAAAAGCAAGTTTGAAAAATTGGTTATTTTTCCAGTTGTCGAGCAAGTTTGAAAATTGATCCAATGTTTGATCGACTTTTGCAAGTGGGCAAATTCCATCCACCGGGCAAGCAAACAGTCAGGAATTGACACCCTAATGCGTCTCTTTGTCACGGCCCAGCTCGCGTCGAGTGGCGAACGTGCGCAAAAAGCGCGTGAGCCGACGTGCTCGAAATCATTGACGCGTAGTGGCGCGTCAATGGCGCGATTACGCGGAAACGCGTCCATGGACCCTTGCTTTTTAATGGATTTTCGTCGGTAAATCAGAGGTGGCTACCATGTGGTTGAATAGCGTCGCGATCTGACGACCTAAATTTCACCATTTTCATCTCGTCGACTGTACCCCTAGGAAAATCAGCCATTTTGAAACGTCATCATAGCGCGCCATCCAGAGCCCGCAGCTTCCCGCGGGTGGGCTCATTCGAACGAAAAAGCTTGGAATCGTTGACTGAAAGAAAACGTGCGCCTGTTGGTTGCATGTTTATCGACAAACATCCAAAATTGGATAAAAACGCGCCAATCTTCATTTTCTCTCCAAAGTCCACCTAATTCGAGCGCGTCTTCTCTTTCTACATGATGAACTCAAACGCGCCTCGCGTGTCGGAGCTTACGGCATAGGATTTGAGCGCGCCCCAGGGAGTAAAAATGAACAAAAAAAGGAAGAACCAAAGTTAATTGTCTCTTTTTTTTCGTTCCTCGGTTTGCCCTATTCTTTGAAGATATGTTTTGGTCTCATTTTATCTGCTCTTCCAGGTCGTAAGACTTTTGACTGCGCATGATGAGATAAGCGGCAAAAAGAGGCGTCTGGCGCGGCTTTAAATTCGCAAATTCGGCCTTTTTCTTATTTTTCTCAACAAGTTATTGTTCAATTCTAGAGAACAGAAAGGCGGATGTTCTCTGGACTTGTCACATCAAGTGTGCTGATTTTGAGAGCAATTGAGCAGATCAATGGGGGTAAAAATAAGAAACCATCGCATTTATACTAAAGGAGTGCCCTTTTAGCATCTGAACGTGGTTTTTATGCAGGTGCGCATGTGCAAAACAAAGTAAAAATGACGGTGAATGGACATTGACGAGGTTAAAATGGATGAGTTTCTAATGATTTTAATGCTTGATTTAAAAAAAATGCTTATTCTACATGAGGCAGAGGCGCGACAGAGACATTCATGTGTTTGAACATTTGCACGAGCTTTGCCTCGGTCTTTCCGCGATTGTGGACGAGCGAGATGACTTTGCCTTGGCGTGTGGTGCCGTCGGGCGCGAGTCTTCCTGTGCGGCCGGCCATGTGGAGGTAGCTGGCCACGGACGGCGGTTGGCCCAGGATAAAGACATGCGACACGTCCGGGAGGTCGACGCCGCGCGCGGCAAACTCGTTGGCGATCCACAGCGTCGTTGGGCGTCGTCCGGTTTTGCCATTGTCGTTGTTTCCGGGCATGTTCGTTGAAATCGCGTCGTTGGATGCAAACGTGGGAGCATGGAATGCATCGCGGATGTCGCGCACAATGAATTGGTGCGTGTCCAGCTCCAGTCGCTGCTGAATATCCATGTTGCTTTTGGACGCGTGCACAAAGACAATGGCGTCGCGCATCACCGGCTGCTCGAGCTCTAACAAGATGGCCAGGCTGCCCAGCATCTCGTCGGACAAGTCATTGTCGTCGCCGTCCGTCTTGTCGCTATTGCGGCCGCCGTGCGCACGTCGCTGCTCGCGCTGTTGCTGCATAAGCAAGGTATAGTCGAATTGGTCGATGGGCGTCATGTTGCGGATCGAATCGTGGTCGAGCAGCAGGCAATGATGCTGGACGGTGGGGAGGACTGATGCTTTTGTTGGGAATGATGATGAAGAAATGGAAGAAATGGACGACGAGGCAGCTGGTAGCGCGTCGGCGTCGATAAACAGCGGATCGTGCAGCCATTGCTGTTCGCGCTCCAGCCAGTGGCGCAGCGGCCGGTTGAGCGTGGCGGACGCGACAATCAGCTGCGGCTTTTGTGTCAATGTCGCTGGCATGAGCGCGTCCAGCAGCATATGTGCGGGTTTTGGGTGTTTTTGCCGTTTGCGGTGGTCACGCAGCGGCGCGTACCGCTCCGCTCATCCATCCATCCATGCGGAGCTCCTCGCCCGCCTGGACCGTCTGGAACGCCTTGAGGCCCAGCTCGCCGCGTCAGGTTTTGTCTCCAATGACCCCAATGTCATTGTCCGTGCCCCTGGGGCCGATTATCTTCCATCGCCCCAGATGCTCGAGCTCGTTCCTTCCCTGGAATTCGATTTCTTCGATTCCAAGCTCGATGAGTCCGAGCGGCGCAAGCTCCTTTCCGCCGTCCCTCGGAATTTGGGTCGAGATCAAGAGCCTCCCAAGCTCCCCGACGCGCCAGTGGGTTCCACAGCCGCCCGCCACGCCGATACAGCCCTCCGCGATCTCCAATATCGCCTCGTTGGCCTGGCCCGCCCGTTGGACTGGTTCCTTTACCAGTCCATCCATGCCAATTGGACCCCTGATCAATTGTTGCTGCGATCGCAATCCGTGGTACGCGAGGCCCTCACCCTTTTGGCCGACGTCGCGTCGCACGTGTCTGACGTGCGCATCCAGGGCTTGCTCGCGGACGCCAAGCTCCCCAAGGCCCAAAATGATAATGTCCTCATCACCAACGAGGAAATTATCGAGCTGGCATCGGCTCGTCGCCGACTCCAAGAAGCGCTTCAGCCCCCCAAGCCTCCTTCCTCGTCCAACAACAAGAAAGGCAGGTCGAAGCGCCGTCCAGCTCAATCTCAAGCCAATGCTCGCCAAGCAATTGGCTCTCAGCCATCGTCGGGTCCGTCGGATTCGTCGCAATCAACCTCCGACGCGTCCTCATCATCGGGGTTTCGCGACCGTGCCACGACCAACAATGGCCAACAACAGCGCAAGCAGCAGAACCCGCGCCGCAATTAGGCGGTGTTGGGGGGCGTTTGTCTCGCTTTGCAGCAGAGTGGGACAAATTGCCCTTGCGACGCGATGCATGGCTTCTCTCCGCCGTGCACCGTGGATTTCAGCTGCGCTTCCTGTCGCCTCCGCCGACGCGCCTCGCGCCGACGAAGGACGACACCCTCCATCGTCTGCCTTTGGACGACGTCGTCAAGATAGACGAAGCCGTGGCCGACCTGCTCGCCAAGCAGGCTATCGAGGTGGTCTCCCCCCTCTCCTCGCACCCATTCGGTTTCCTATCCTCGATGTTCGTCATCCCGAAACGCAACGGTGGCCGCCGCCCGGTGCTCAATCTAAAAGCGCTCAACCAATTCCTGCCCAAACGCAAGTTCAAGATGGAAACGATGAGCACCATCCGCCACATGATCAATCCGGGCGACCATATGACCAGCATCGACCTGTCCGACGCGTTTTTCCACATGCCCATGCACCCCTCGTCACGGCGTTTTCTTCGCTTTCCGTGGCGGGACCAAGTGTATCAATTCCGCGCGCTTCCTTTCGGCCTGAGTCTCGCGCCTTGGGTGTTCACCAAGGCACTCAGACCGATTATCAAGTGGGCGCGGCGGAAGGGCATTCGTCTCACGGCCTATCTCGACGACTTGCTGGTGATTGCTTCCACGAAAGACCTTGCAATGACGCAGACCCGCCAGGTAATCGTGAAGATGGAGGAGTTGGGGTGGTTGGTCAACTACGAGAAGTCGTCCCTCACGCCGTCTCAACAGATCGACCATCTTGGCTTCCGCCTCGACTCCTCCATGATGCAGATTTCCGTCCCCGGGAAGAAGGTCCGCGCGCTTCGACGTCAGGCGCATCATCTTCTTTACAAGACGACCATCCCATGGACGGGTCTCGCATCGTTTGTGGGCACGGCTCTCTCGACACATCTTGCCAACCCACAAGCGCGGTTTCGGACGCGCCATCTGTTGCACCAATTGAACGCGTATCGCCATCACGAATCACGCCATGCCTGCCCAATCTCACCCTCCATGAAAGGCGAGCTTGTGTGGTGGGTGTCTCAGTTGCAACGATGGAGCGGACGCATAATGCTTCAACCGCCCCCGACCACCCAGATCTTCACCGACTCCTCCGACAACGGATGGGGGATTGTCTCTCACGACCAGACATGGCAAGGGACATGGTCACCGGCCCAACGCAGCCTCCACATCAATGTCAAGGAGCTGCTTGTGGTGCAGGAGGCCCTCGCCCGCCTGGATCCCCCGCCGGACTCGGTCATTCAGATCTGTGTGGACAACATGTCAGCCAAATCGTACCTGGACAATTTTGGCGGCACGCGATCGACGTTGCTCAACAGGATAGCCATGGCAATATGGCGCCATTGCTTCCAGCGACGCATCACATTGACCACTCTGTTCGTCCCGTCGGCTTTCAACCCGGCAGACGCGCCATCGCGGGCGCTCCAGACGGAAACAGAGTGGACTCTTCCACAGACAGCCTTTTCTTTGATAGAGGATCGTCTGGGACCCCACCACGTGGACCTTTTTGCGACGCCGGGGAACGCGCTTCTTCCCCGATTTGTCTCTCGCCTTCATCATCCCCGCGCTCTTTGGACGAATGCGTTCTCACGGTCATGGTCGACTCTCCAAGCCCTGAGGCCAATTCTCGTGCCTCCGTGGAATCTACTGACAGCTTCGCTAGCGCATTGGACGCGGGGCCGCCAAGCGGCGACACTCGTGACGCCCAATTGGCCGTCAGCCCCGTGGTATCCTCGTCTGTTGGCATTGACATCGTCCCCACCTCTGGTCCTTCCCGCAAGCGACGACGCGACCCACCCTCTGCACGCGCACACCAATCTGCTAGCGTGGTGATGCGGAGTTTACGCATTTCTTTGACTGCGTACACCTTTGGGGACGCGCACGTTTGGACGCCTTGAGCCCTCGTATTGGCAACAAGGTGGTCCGCAGGCTGCTTCGCATGCGCATCGAGTTTGAGATCTGGTGCCGCGACCAATCCCCACCCGTTGACCCCGACGACCCGCCAGCCGATCGTCTTTTGGATTTCATTTGGTCCCTCGCTCAAGCTCGTTCTTGGATTTCGTCCACAACCCTCAACGAATTGGGACACGTCCGTCGTCTGCTGCCCGCAGCCAAGCGCGCTGCCCTGTCGGTCGACCCCCAGGTCACCGAATTTCAAGATGATTTACGCGCAGACACCATCCAGCCCCTGAAAGATGGTTCGTACGACATTGGCCCCGCTATCGCCTACATCCGCGATCTCGGCGACAACCACGACATGCCCATGCGCGAGCTCGCGTACAAGGCGGCATGGCTCGTCGCCATGGTAGGTTTCCTGCGGCCCTCGGACATGGCGCGCATCGACTTGGCGCAGTCATCATTCCTCGCCCCAGCCCCGGTCATCCGCCTTGCCATGGTCGCGCCCAAGGAGAGACGCGGCGGCCGACGTTATGTCAAGGCTATCACTCTTGACAAACACGATGACCCCGTGCTTTGCCCCGTCCTGGCCATCCGCGCTTATTATGATCGTTTGGGTCGCCCGTCAACACGCCACCCTCACCCTGTCGACGACCGCATCTTGATCACGCCTTTGTTCCGACGCTGCGCAGGCAACCACGACGCGCCAGTGGTCGCGTCCACGATCGGACACTACATTCGCGGTGTCATGCGCAAGGTGACGCGCGAGCCGGCATCCTTGTCCGTCCCCAAGGCTCGCGCTCTCGGCGCCACGATTGCAGCTCTTTCCGGCACGCCCATTGACGACATCGTGGCACGCGGCGCTTGGTCCTCCAAAGAAATGTTTCAGCATTTTTATCGCATTTCTTCCTCCACGACGACCAATTTCTCGATGATCACTCTGGACGACACCCAGAGGGAGCAGACTGCGATGTGTCTTATCTCCTAACGCCCTAGCTTTAGCGACGGGCTTAAAATAAGACACGAGCAGTCTGCTCCGGTCTTCAACCCACCCCCCCTCCTTCTTTGCTTTGTTTCCTTTTGTTCCTTTTGCTCACTAGAAAAGATGAGTTGCATCCAGGGCGCTCACAAAAATCTCTTTTGCTTGTTCAATTAAATCGGAGAAGATTGAAAACCCAGAGGGAGCAGACTGCGAGTGTTTCATTTAAGCCCGTCGCTAAAGCTAGGGCGTTAGGAGATAAGACACATCGCAGTCTGCTCCCTCTGGGTGTCGTCCAGAGTGATCATCGAGAAATTGGTCGTCGTGGAGGAAGAAATGCGATAAAAATGCTGAAACATTTCTTTGGAGGACCAAGCGCCGCGTGCCACGATGTCGTCAATGGGCGTGCCGGAAAGAGCTGCAATCGTGGCGCCGAGAGCGCGAGCCTTACAGCCAAATTTTCAGCAATGCCGTGCTTCCCGACAAACCATATGATTGACCTTTATTTGGATTTTTATTTTTTTCTGAGAAGAGATAGAGGAGCAACATGTAAAAGTTTCGTGGCGCTGCGATGAGCCCTTGCTTGTTGACGACGAATTTCTTTTTTCAAATTTAGAAAAATAATGTGGGTCAGGTCAAAATGCATCTGGAGGGTCCCCAGCTTTGAGAGGCTCAGGTCTCTCAAATCCATTTGGCAACCTACACATTATTGGACATCTGAGAGTCATATCATTTGGTGCATTGACCCCATCTTTCTAAGCAAATCTGCAATAAAACTCGGGGGTCGATCAAGCCGTTTTCGAGGAATGGGCAATCAAAGCCAAATTTTAGAAAATGAAATTTCTGCATTACTTCTGGTCGTACGCCGGTGAAACTGGGTTCATCCGACAGAGAATCGAAATCTGCATTTATTGTCACAGCAGCACGTCATCCTTTGTCTTGTCCATTGCCGAGAAAAACGAAGCTGAAATGTTTGATTGGGTGTTGCAAGCGTACGAATGTTGCGCATCAGCGTTGCCGGGCAGGGATACTGTAAAATGACCCTCTTGTGCGTGTCTTTCCACTTGTAAGATTTAAGCCTGGTCGAATAGCAGCTTGACGCGCTAGAGACAAATGAATAGCAGCTTGATGCGCTAGAGAAAAAATTGTGAATTTATGGTGAAACGTCGATTTCCTCGTCAACGGCCAGATTGACCCCCGGTTTTTACTATTGTTCTGAAAAGAGAGAGACCAAAATGCTCATATGCCACAATTTCATGGAGCTGCAAGCGCTCGATGGTGCGTCACATCGGTTTTCCAAGAGGTGCAGACGTACGGTCACGAATTTTAACCTGGCAAAATGGTTCCTCGGATTCCCGTGCCATTCACCCACATGGTAGAATGCGTCCATTTGCCGATGAAAATACCATAAAACCCCGGGATCCATCGATCCATCGACTGGTTCTCCTAAAACCCCGGGATCCATCGACTGGTTCTCCTGTAAAATGCAATCTACTTCGTATTTTCGTCACAAGACAAAGTCGACAAAGTCTGGCCGAAAATCCTCAAAACGCGGCTCACAAGAAAGAGCACGGGATGTTGCGTATGTGGCCACCGATGATCACTTCAAAAAACGAGATCCAGGCAGAATTGACGCGAACAGGTTGTTTGCGGGATAACTTGGACGTGTGAAACACTGCGTCAGACTTTGATTTAAGCGCGTCCGTTTCAGGTCCACTGCGTCAGACTTTGATTTAAGCGCGTCGTGAATGTGTCGATGCAGGTCCAAGGACGCGCTCTTGCGTGCCATAGCGATTGGGTGAAACAAGGGGTGTGGGTGCGCGTTGCGCCAGGGCTTGTCTTGATCATGTTGAAAGCATGAATGGTTTTTTATTTGTGGGGTTCATAATATTGTCGCAGGGCTTGTTCATTGTGAATAGACTGTATGCCTCTGGATGCGTTTATTGCTAGATAAAGATATGTGATTATGAATGTTACTTTTTGGCTGCATGGCCCTGCTTTGGCTGCGATTTGTCCTCTAATGTCACGTGGCTATCCGCAACACCGCAAGGGCTCAAAAATGTGGAGGAAAGTGGAGATGCTGCGGGCGGTGTTTGGAATGGCGCGTGTGGACATCATAAAAAAAAAAAAGGGCACGGTCCCAGACCAAGGCTTTCTTTCCCTTCTTCTTGTTCGTTCTAGCCTTTTTTTTTTTTTTTTTTTTTTTTTTTTTCATGACGCATGAGTGTGGCAATCCGCTACTTCGCGACTGGGTGGAGGAGTGGATGATTGAATACCAGAGCATGCAGTCCAAGGCGTACTTTACGTATCGCAAGGTGGCACTTTTTGCTGGGTTGTCCTTTTCATTGAGACTGACGCCCATTTTTTCTCTCTCTTTTTGTCAGGCATTCACGTCGCTCAAGCAGTGTCCGACGCCTTTTGACCATCCAAGCGAGGCTGAGCAACTTCCTGGCATTGGACCATCAATCTCTGGCAAACTGACGAAGCGCATGGAGGAATATTGCGTTGCCAACGGCCTGCCCATTCCTATACGACGGAAAAGTAAGGGTCGCAAATACAAACAAAGGAGCAACAAGGCTTATTTCGCGCTTCTTCTTCTTCTTCTTTTTTTTTATCAGAATCACGGCGAGGACGCAACCAATTGAGTGCGACGGACGAGACAGCGAGTGGCAGCGGCACTGGCATTGGCATTGGCGCGGCCGTGCCTGCTCGACGTGCGCGTCCTGCTCGGCCATACGTGCCAAAGTACCGGAGCGGCGCGTATGCGATCATGCTGTGTCTGCTGGAGCTCAAGGACCAAGGGTTTGAGCATGCAGTCAAGGAGGACATTATTCGCCTTGGACAGCCCAATTGCGATGCGTCATTTGACATGCCAGAGACGCCCGGATCGAATTTCACAGCGTGGAACAGCATGAAGACACTGCGTGAAAAGAGCATGGTGTGGCAGCACGGCACGCCGGCGCGGTACAGGCTGACTGAGGCCGGCGAGGAGCTGGCAAGGCATCTTCGCGCCAACAAAGACGGCAATCCGATGTCTTTGCATAATCAAAGCAACAATTCCTCGCAAACGGACGAAAATACCCGGCAAGAGCAAAGTGAGCAGCTGCGCGTCAACCGGCGTGCCGCCGCCGAGGCAAGTCATGCATCGCCCAGCACGTCGACGCGACCATCCACGTCCAATGCGTGGCCATCAAGTGGTGGGGCTACATTGGGCGCGCCAGGCGCATGGCAGACGGCCATCCAAGGCGACCGAGGTCGTGGTGGAGGCAGTCGAGGCGGTCGGGGCGGCCGAGGTGCGGATGCGCCCACAAATGGGCGAAATGCGACAAATTCCACGCGCCCCACGTCGCAGCCGATTGAAACCACGACCATTGTCAATGGCCGGCGCACAACGACGGTGCGTCTGTCGGACCAGCAGCGCGATTACGAGGAAAACAACGACGAAGAGGTGGATCTCAGCTTGTACGTCCTCAACCCCGAGCAATTCCGGTCGTCTACCTCGTCTTCAACGCCTACATCACCGCAGCAGCAACGAACACGCGTTCCACCATCGTCTTCTTCGCGTCCCACGCCGCAGCCGATTGAAACCACGACCATTGTCAATGGCCGGCGCACAACGACGGTGCGTCTGTCGGACCAGCAGCGCAATTACGAGGAAAACAACGGCGAAGAGGTAGATCTCAGCTTGTACGTCCTCAATCCCGAGCAATTCCGGCCGTCTACATCATCTTCAACGCCTACATCACCTCAGCAGCAACGAACACGCGCTCCACCATCGTCTTCCTCGCGCGCAGCACATAATTTACCCATTGATACCGAAGGATGGGATTTGGAACCTGATGTGATGGACCAATACTTGACCATGCTTGAAAACGACCGCGAGGAGGAGGAACGGCGGCGCAATTCGCCTGCTGCGCCATCGCCATCACGTTTGCCCGTGTACGAGATCTCGACGGCGACTAATTCCGTTCGATCACAGACGCCTGTTCTCGACATGACCACCACGTCCCACTGCATCAGTCCCAGTTCCAGCAGGGAATCGTTGTCACCGTCCATTCCGCTCGCCAGGCCATCATTGCGCACGAACCAAGGCCAACAGCAGCAGAGCACCAAGCGTACACGAGACGACGAGCAAAATACACGCCCAAATGCAAAGCGCGCCGCCGGTACAGCTTCGAAAACAGGCTCCCCGGCGTCCTCGCCCCTCAGCCAGCGCGTTGTGCCCATTGCGTCTCGATCCAATCGCATTGAGCTAAATTTTGACAACGACGACGATCCTATGGATCATGAGACACGTACAACGTATGCTTCCCCGTCGCCACGCTTGCAATTGCCTGCACGCAGCACATCAAACGTACCAAAACCGCGAAAACCTGCATCCGCGTCGCAACCCATGAGGTCCGCGCCTTCATTTCTGGACACTGGCCTCGCTGACATGATGGATCTCGATGACGACGATATCGATCTCACCCTGCTCGGCCATGACACACTCGCCAGCATCGCGCCCACTCCTCCTGCACCGGTCTCATCCTCGGCGCCGGCCGCAGATCAAGATATCATTACATTGCTCTCACCATCGCCACCGCCAGCATCCACAAACAACACCATGTCGCACCTCAGCTTTGATTACACGTTCCTGGATGCTGACAACAACCATGTGCGCCACGCTGCTCAAGCCTGTGTCAAAATTCATCGTAAGAGAGCAAAAGAGAAAGGGGGAGGGAGAAAATGCAAAAAAAAAAAAAGTGAGAAAAAAACTACAAAAACAGAGTAATGAGCTCATGTCCGTCCTCTCCACCACCTTTTTTTTTTAGCGTCGGGCGTGGTGATGTACAAGATCAAGTACGACAGTAGCCAGGTGGCCACGAGCGCAGAGTATTTGGAGGAAGATCAGCGGAGCCAATGCACAGCCTTTGTGAAAGAGATATACATCGACGTGGTGTGTCCTGGGTTGCCGAAATCGCCGTGGTCCAACATGGTGGCGGACGATGGACTAGCGCCTGGCATCTGGCCGCCGCCGTCGCCCGACCGTGACGCGTCCAATTCGCAAAATCATACCCAACCGACGACAATTGGGCCATTGCGGCGCCAGACCACGATTACCGAGGCCGCAGTGCGATCTGCATCCATTGCAGCTGCACCGTCGTCCACATCCTCTGTGGCCACACCTTCTACACAACGCCCTACATCCTCCAGTCCAACGACTCCCGAAATTTCGAAGCTTGTTGAGGATATCCGCCGCGACGCACGTGCGTGGCAGCCGCAAGATTATCAGATCATGATGGTGTTGGATGTGCGCGAGGTCAAGATGAAAAACAATCGTGACTATATCCAGCAGACCCTCGCCAGCAAAGGTGTTCATGTCGTTACGCGTGCCATGGACCTGGGCGACGTTTTGTGGATCGCAAAACACCGCGCTACAAACGAAGAGCTCTTTTTGGACATTGTCGTCGAACGCAAGCGCCTCGATGATCTGCTCTACAGCATTAAAGATGGCCGCTACATGGAGCAAAAGGTAAAAAAGAGGGAAGAACGGAAAAAGGAAAGCAATTGACGCCCAAGATTGTCTCTTTCTTTTTTTTTATCTAGTATCGACTCAAGAACAGCAGCTGTCGCAAGGTGATTTACGTCATTGAGGAGTACAACAAGGAAGCATTACTCAAGGGCTCGATCAATGCACAGACCGTGCGCACATCCATGGCATCCATCCAAGCTGTCGACAATTTTTACCTCAAACGCACCACCAGCCTCGACGAGACTATTGATTATCTCGTGACAACGACCAAGATGGTCCAGCTGCTGTACAAGGTAAAAAAAAAAAAAAAAAAAAAAAAAAAAAAAAAAAAAAAAAAAAAAAAAAAAAAAAAAAAAAAAAAAAAAAAAAAAAAAAAGGAAAAAAAGCGAAAAAAAAAACGGGACACTGACTCTTTTTTTTCCATTTGGATTCATAGGACAAGGTACTGTACGAGATCCCACCGCGGCTTGTGAACAAGGAAACATACCATCATGCCAAGACGGCTCTGGACAGGGAGCCATTCTTGATCTCGTACAGCATGTTCAACCAGATGAACAGCAAGTCCGGCAGCACGACGCTGCGCGACCTGCAAATCCGCATGCTTATGACCATCCGCGGCATCAGCGCCGAAAAAGCCATTGCCCTCGCGCGCCATTATCCAACGCCTCAGTCGCTGCTGAAGAAAATGAATGAGGTCGAAAATGCCGAGGAGGGCAAGCGTGTCGCCATTGACGCCACAAGAGACGGCATCCAGCGCAAGCGATGGACACCGTTGCTCAGCCAGCGCCTTTGGGACGTCTGGGGACAATGACCCTTTTTTTCCCCTTCCCCCCTATTTCATCCTTTTCCCCTGTTCATTGCTTTATACCGCTCATCCTCCACACACCCTCGCTCTGTGTCTGTCCAAATGACTTGGCTAACTTGTAAATAAAAAAAATCAAGATCGTATATGGACCTCAGTGCGCATCATTTCAACAAAAGAGACAATGACATTAAAAAAAATGGCGAGGATGATGACATTTAAGCATGACCGCGAGCAAGGGACCCTGGAAAAGAAAGAAAGTAAAAAAAAAAAAAAAGGACTGGAAAACGCAACAAAGGCGCGCGCGCGGGTAATTGGGTGGCCATGCGGCCTTGTTTCTAGCCTTTTTTTCGTTTTACACATTGGTTTCTTGTTCTTTTGGGATTACACTGGGTGAGACGCCTTTCACAGCTGTGCACTGGTGTAAAGCAATGATCGTCGCCAAGAAACGAGCGTGGTGGGCAGCGAAACTCGGTGCGGGTTGTCATAGGGCATGCCGAAATGGCCCTGAAACAAGCATTTGAACTTCCGCACTAATTGACGCGTATAAAATTACGGAGTGAAAAGGGCACCACGACATCAGGCAAGAGTAGAAAATGGCCAGGGGCCAATACAGAATCTTGATTCTTCACGCAGGATGCTTTTTTTTTTTTTTTTGCAGGTCAAAGGCAAAAAAATACCATTTCTCTTTTGCTCGTTGTATGACACGGGCACCCCTTGTGCCTAATGGCTCGCTTTTTTTTTTTTTTTTTCTTTGATACGCTACTTCGATGGATACCGCTTTTTAGGCCTTTTATCTCACTTTTTGCATTGTTTTCGCGCACTCAATGTTCCCTTTCAATTGTGGAAAGCAAAAAAAAAAAGCAAGAGGATGCGATTGTAATAAGCACGGAAACGCGACGCGTCTTCTATGTGCACTTAAAGAAGAGCATTTGCTCGTTACGCAGGTCGTTTCTGCATGAATCTTGAAACTGTGTGATTGATGTTTTTGCGGGAGGTGTGCGTGTATTTTTGGACGTCAGAGTGATCAATACTGATAACAATTCAATCGATGTAGATGATTCCCACGCGAGTGATTGAAAAATGGCGGCTGCTTTTTTTGGTGGGTCGCCCTTTCTTTTTTCTTTTTTTTCTATTTTCAGCACCTTTTTCGCTCTATGTCGTCGTTGTCTTCCACATCTTCTTTTTTTTGGCTTTTCCTTCCTTGCCTGTGCCTGTTCTGGCCGAGATGGACTTGATTGTCACTCCTGTGGGCCGCACCAATGCATTCCCTGCGAGTCTGTGGCTGATGATCCTCACCTTGCTTAGCATCCGCGACCTGACCGAGGTGTCGCGCGTCTCACACGCGATGTTTTCTATTGCGGAAGGCTTTCCCATCTGACGCGAGGTGCTGCAGCGCATCCCGAGCTTCCCATTCCCGGCTTGGTCAGACATGCGCGTGGCCTTGGCCCACCAACGCGTCACAGGCATTTGCGAGCGGTGCTACCGCTCGGGTCCACGCGGCCGCGACCACAAAGCCATCCTGACATTAACATTTGCGGATGGCTCGCGGTCCAAGCAGCTCTGCCTGTGGTGCCGCCAAGACATCATCCGTGTCAATCTGGAAGTGGAGTCTGCGCAATCATGGCCATTCCTCGCCTGAGACCAAGAGGTCAATTTGCTTGCATTGAGCATGTGCCGTCTTTCGTTGAGCCAAAGTCAACAACAGCGGAGCAGCAAGTACCCACGAGACGACGATGTATGTATGTCCCAAGGCAAAGCGCGCCGCCGCCACGGTCCTCATGGCATATCGATCCAGCCCCATTGACCTGAAGTTCGACGACAACGACGACGAGGATCGAATTATCTTGCCTGCTCGCCGAACACCGACGTCAAACGAACCATTGCGGCGCCGAAACACGACCACCAAGGCTGCTGCGCGACTTGCATCAACTCAAAAGTCTCCATGGTATTGGCGTCTTCGGGGCGCGTGGCGCAATTTACCCTTTCTTTTTCCGTCCTCCCCTGTTTTCTCACTATCGCTCTGCATGTCTACAGACCTTGATTAAACTCTGTAAATAAAGGATTAAGATCATACAAGAACAATGGCATTAAAAATTGACGAGGATGATGACATTTAAGCATGACCGCGAGCAAGGGTGCCTGGAAAAGAAAGAAAGAAAGTAAAAAAAGGACTGGAAAAGGGGTGGCAAGGAGCAACAAAGGCGCGCGCGCGCGTAATAGGGAGTCGACGCGGCCTTGCTTCTGGCCATTCTTTTTTTTTTATTCTGGCTCTACATGTTTATTTCTTGTTCTTTTGGGGTTACACGGGCTGTGATGCCCTGCGCAGCTGCGCACTGGTGTGAAGCAACGAGCGTCGCCAAGAGGCGAGCGTTGTGGGCAGCGAAACTCGATGGGGATTGTCATTGGGCGGATGCACGGGTGCGTAGACCAGAGGTTTGGGCGGGTAATGGCATGGTGACACGACAGGGGGAGGAGGAGAAGTAGGAGAATGACGAGGGGCAGCAGCAGCATTCGTTCCAGGAGGCGATGGAGGGGGTAAAAGTGCTGCATCCTGCTGTTGGCTATCCTGCGCGTCGGGATGCGGCACATGCGCGGAGTTCGGACTTGCTGTCGACGTCGATGGTGCTAATGATGATGGCCGTTCGCGCTCATGTGGCACGGCTTGCTCCGAATTGGGAGGCACATTGTCTTTTTCATCTTTCTTGTCGTTTTTATCGCCCTCAACAGCCGAATCGACGGCCAAAAGCGTTTCTTTGCTTTGTTTTGGGTCGTCTTCGCGCGGGGTCGCGTCGCCTTGTAGGCGAGGCAAAGGCATGGGCGGAGGAGGAGGAGATGGCGTGGCCGCGGGTGGGCCGGCAAAGAAACGTTGCCGCAAGTACGTCGACGAGCGCCGGAGCAAGTTCTTGTAGCGCATTGTGCCTTGCCCACGCGGTGACGTTGTTGCGGGGCTGGCGCCACGCCGAGTCGGATGGCTATGGAATCCTGTCGTCGCCTTGGCACGCCGCTCAAACGGCTCATTCGCCAAATTCTCGCGCTTTTGTGGTTGCTCCGTGTATTTTGGTTGTTCTGGATGCTCTAGAGACTCTTGAATGTCTAGATGCTCTGAAGGCACGTCTTGCTGGGGCACAACTTGCGCGTCGTGTCCTTGATCATCGACAAAAATCGTGTTTTGTAGCTCGTCACCTGATTTTGTCGCAGCGTCACCGTGATACAAGAGCTGCCGCTTTTCATCAAACTCGGACATCAGCTCGTCAACAAAGGAATCAATCTTCAATGACGTCAATGGCAGCGTTGTCATGGAAACAACCATTTTCAAGGCAAAAAAATAGAAAAAAGAAAAAAGACGGGCAAGTAAGAAGAAGAAGAAGAAGAAGAAAAAAAAAAAAGAGGAGGCAAAGCCGATCCCAATAAAAAGGCAAGGCAACCATTATCGGACACTTGACTCCTTTTTTTCGCCCTCGCTTGTTGTTGTTGTCGCCAATTTTCGCCCCCCGGGGAGCAACCACGCATCACACGCACACAAACAAGATTGCATTTTATGCAGCTTATGCATCTCAATGAAAAATAAGCGCGAGACCGGGAAGGGGGAGGCGTCCAATTACCCAGGTACACTGAAAAACAGGATAAGCACGACCACATGGCTTTTCCTTGAGATATGAAGGGGGAAAGAGTGAGGCAATGAGGGTTTAATATGTTGTAATGTAAGCAATGGATGTCAAGAGAGGGAAAAAAAAAAAGAAAAAAAAAAGAAAGGGCAACAAGGAGGAGATCGTAAAAAAAGAGGCTGGCGCGTGTCTATGTGAATTTCAGCTTGCGGTATTGCGCGATTTTCTGTTGGAGCTTGTGCGCATTGTCCATGACCAAGTAGCGCGTCCAAAACATGTTTAACAATGCGGCCGAGTACATCACATAGCGGTAATACACGCCAGAGTGAATGAGAAAGTCCACTGAAACAAAGGAAAATGAACAAAAAAAAAAAAAAAGTCAAAATTCAGCCAGGTTACATCATGTGTCACGCTGTGCGTGCCGCCACGCCCGCGCCTTTTTTTCTTTTTTATCCAATTGGATCCCAGTGAATCACATTGGACGCCCCCAAAAAAAGCTTGATCCGAGCAAAAACACGAAAACTTACGAGCAGGCGGGACGAGGGTATAGTTGAGGTTGAGGCCAGACCACAGGGCACACACATGCAACACGGGGCTGTGATATGCCGCGTACAAGAAGAACGAGAACAGAGCCATCGACGGCGACGGCGCCAGTGTCACGTACCGCGGATTGTTGATCAGATACAATGGCACCACAATGTCCAGCACATGCTCTGTTGGGAAAGAAGAAAGAAAAAAAGATAAATCAATGGTCCAATTCTCACCACTTTTCATTGCCAAGAAAGCGCGTCATACCCAAATAAAAGTTAAAGATCTCCAAAAACATGTCGTGATCGCGCAAATCCGGGAAAATCAGCGCCAAAATCGCACCCCAAAGCGTGTAGTAATAAATGTTCAGCAGCAGGCGCGGTACCCACGGACGCGACTCAAAGGGCCACACCATCACGACAATGAGCAAAAAAGCACTAATGTGGCAAGGCTGATGTGAAGTAAAGGGGGAAAAAATCAAAATGAGCGCCCATGCATGAAGTTTTGTCTCAACCACCCCCCCCTGGCCGCCTCGGCCCAAAAGATGCCATTGGCGTATTCTTTTACCTGCATGAGGAACAGCAACGTGTCCGTGACAGCCTTGTGCACGACGGTGGTGCCAAACGAAAAAATCGTCGATGCTAGCAACAATCGCTCCACCCACGTCGCCTTGGGAATCGCGTGCACCGACGTCAACAAGCGGTGGTTCAACGTGCTACAAGAGAAGGATGAAGAATATAAGAAATCAAGAAGGGATTGTCACGAGCCACGCCTTTTTTTTATTTTTTTTTTGTCCCCGGTGTTGATCAGGCTCGCATGAGCCATTGATCTGCACTCCCCACCCTCTTCTCCCCCCGAAACTAAATTTGGGGATATGGGGTCGAAAAAAAAAACACAGCGCCAGTCAGCAACTTACTGCTTGCCAAAGGCTTGGTTTCCAAAATAAAACGTAAACGCAAGAAACAACGGCACAAGGAAGACCAGCTCCAGGCCATGGTGCGTAGGCGACACGAACCTGCGTTGTTGCAGCATAAAAAAAGGAGAAACAAGGGAGTCAGCACGAGCGCCCACACCCCCTGCTCCCCCCCCCGAAAAAAGCGTGTCGCTCTTTTCTTTTCTCGCTTTTACCAAGCACCACCCAGTGAGTCACTAAAGTCGGTCATATGGTGTGGAGGAAAGTCAAACGAGTATGTCTTGACGATATCACCCAGAGTTTGAAACATGGTGCTATTGGCCATGCTAGCCACCGTCATGAAAAAAAAAGAAAAAAAAAGGGGGAAAAGTGGAGAAAAAGAAAAAGAAAAAAGAAGTGTGACCAAGCAGGCACAGAAAAAAGAAAAAAAGAAATTTTTGCAGGCACTGGATTGCCATTGGCCCAGTTCCGAGTTTATGCAAAAGCCGGCCCCGCTTGACAGGCCTGCCTGGGGCTAAAATTTGCTCCGCCCAGCAAAAATCCGGTCCGTCTCGTCGGCTGCGACGCAGCTCAACCTTATTTCAATTTTTTTTTTTCATCGCTGTGTGGAAGCTCATGGAGCCGCTCAACCGCACGCTTGCAGCATGGATCCCCGTTCAATGGCAACGGGTAGGCGTACGTGAGAAATGCGATCATGAATAGCTGACCCATCGGCTCCTGTCCATTGTGACCCGTGATTCCCGGAGAGACCAATCACGTGCACCGTGCGGTGTGGTCATGGAATAACACTCATCGGCCAACCTGTCCGAAGGATTTGTCGCGAATCGCCCTTTGTACCCCATGACGATCGTGCATGCGCTTGCGGGTTGCTTGTGGGCGCCATCCACTCTTTTTTTGTCTCTAACAGAATGAGCATGGAATCCACTCCACAGGTAAAAAAAAATCCATTGCATCAATTCACGTAGCCAAAATCCCCAAAAAAGAAGGGCCATTTCTTTTTTCACACCAACCATTGGTTTGTCCGCAGCGCTCCACTGTGACACCATCATCTCAGCAAGGCACAGCAATGAATCAGCACATATCATACAGCGATGTGCCCTTGCGCATCCCAACCAATTGCCGTTGAAAATTCACTTGATGGGTGCAAATCGACGATGGCTGATCCGCAGCTCCCATAAAAAGCACGAGCCGCATCGGAGCGCGTAAAAAAAAAAAAGCCATCAAGCTCATGCGCGTGAGATCTTTGACTCCAAAATGAAAAAAGAACATCATACTGGCATCAAGATCATAACCTGGTGGATCGCGTGATACTGTACAAACATGATAATGCAATGCACGCCAAGTGATCGCGCTCTGCCACCGGCAAGCGCCATTCTAGCAGAGACAATAGAAGGTCGATGATGTTGAATTATCATATTGCATTTGTGACAATTCTTGAAAACAGTACATGCCGCGCAAACGGCCCGATCAAAATCTGGTTTTTTAATTTTTCCTTCAAAGAGAGACGTTAAAATAGCCAGATGGCAAAGTTTGACGATGATCGAATCATGATTTTACCGCGAAAAGATTTTTTCAAAAACGCGCTACAGCCAAATTTTCAGCAATGTCGTGCTTCCGGACAAATCGCATGATCGACCTTTGGTTTTTTATTTTTTTCTGAGAAGAGAGGGGCAACATCTACTACATGTAAAAGTTTCGTGGCGCTGCAATGAGTCCTTGGTGACGAAATATTTTTTTTTTAAATTTAGAAAAAAAAAGGTGGGTCAGGTCAAATTGTATCTGGAGGGTCCCCCGCTTTGAGAGGTTTCGGTCCAGACAAAGATCTCAAATCCGTTTGGCAACCTGCACACCAGGGACTTGAGAGTCATGTCATTAGATGCTTTGACCATCGCTTTCTAAGCAAATCTGCAATAAAAATCGGCGGTCGATCGAGCCGTTCTCGAGGAAAGAGCAATTAAAGCCAAATCTTAGAAAATGAAATTTCTGCATCACTTTTGGTCGTACGCTAGTGAAACTGGGTTCATTCGACAGAGAATCGAATTCTGCATCTATCGTCACAGCAGTACGCCGTCCGTTGTCTTGTTTATTTCCGAGAAAAGTGAAGCCGAAATGTTTGATTGGGCGTTGCAAGTGTACAAACGTTGTGCATCGGTGTTACCGGGCAGGGACGAAATGACATTCTTGCGCGTCTCTTGCCACTTGTACGTTTTAAGCATGGTCAAAGCACAACATGCCGCGCTGGAGATAAAATTGTAAATTTATAGGGAAATGTCGATTTGCTCGTCAACGGCCTCATGGACCCCCGGTTTTTACTTTTTTTCTGAAAAGAGAGTAGCCAAAATGCCAATATGTCAAAGTTTCGCGCGACTGAGAGCACCTGATGGTGCCCCATGTCGAATTGAAAAAAGCACGATTTTCCACCGATTTTCCAAGGGGTACAGTCACGAATTTTAAACCGGTGAAAATCAGGTCCTTGGATCGTCGCGACATTCAACCACAATATAGAATGCATTCATTTACCAATGAAAACGCCATAAAATCCTGGGCTCCATCGACTGATTCTTGCGTAAAATGCAATTCGCTTCATATTTTCAACACAATGTTAACGCGATGAAAACTGGTCGCAGATCCTCAAAACGCGGCTCATAAGAAAGAGCATGATCTGTTACGAACATGACCATCGATGATCACTTCCAAAAACGAGTTCCACACAGAATCTATGCGACCAACCCTTTTGCGCGGCAACTTGGACGCGTGAAAAACCGCGTCAGACTTTGATTTAAGCGTACCTGTTTCAAGTCAAATCCATGCACGTGGAGTCTCTTTGGCTATTGGACGCATCGACGCGGCTTCAAGGACGCGCTCCGGCGTGCCATTCGTCGGCAAAGTTTATTCTAAAATCACGAATTGTTTGCTAAGCAGCAGGCCAACCTCACTCTTTATTGGCATGGTTCGTGGTTTCTCCCTGCGCTGCCTCTTGTGCGCAAGCTTGGAGGAATTCTGGAGACCTATTTTTTCGATTTTGATTTTGGAGCTCTGAGATGGCCATTTTTTGCTTTGCGCTTTGCGCGCCTTCAACGTGCTGTAAGTCATCCCATTAGATGCTTTGCCCTTTGTTTGTTAGTGAATCTGCAACAAAAACCACAGGTCGACTAGACCGTTGTCAAGCAAATCGAAATTAAGGATTTTATTGAAAAAGTAGATTTTCTCTGTCAGTTTTGGCCATCCATCGATGAAACTGGTCTCTTTCGATAGAGATTCAGCAGCTGCACTTGATATATTAAAAGCACTGATGGTTGTTTTTCCAGTTGTCGAGAAAATTGCACTTGAAAATTACTTTAATGGTTGATCGACTTTTGCAATCGTGCAAAGCGTCCATCGGGAGTACAAATAACTCAGAATCGACTCTTGGGTGTGTCTCTTTAGAAGGTGCAAGTTTCACCACCATCGAAGAAATGGTTGACGATCCCGTGCTAGATTTGTGAAAAATACGATAGTTCGGATTCATCTGCAAAGCGGCTCATATGACTTTTGGTTCTGAACGTCCTACTTAAATCAGGCGCGCCGACATTGGCTAATGAGAAACTCGGGGGCAAGGTTCCATCCATGACTTTGCAATGTCAAAGAAGATTACCTTAAGTCGCATTTTTTTTAAATTTTATGACCACGATGTGAACTACCGCTGTTTGCACAGTATCCTAGCAACTAGCATTCGATACGAAGTGAATTCTGCGACTTTTTTGCCACGCCAAATCAACTCGGGTCAATCAGATGGCTGTCGATCAACGGATTTAAAATATTTGGTCGCATTTTGAAGCGTGTGTCACATAAGTTACCTGTCAAAATCCCCAAGCAGAGATCAAATGACGGCCAGGTTTGTCGCTTTCGATCGGAACAAGTTTTATCTGATGTGCTCAATCCAATTGATAACTTTCATCTGCGAATGCGCATTTTGCTGATTTTTTTATTAAAATTGGACTGAGGAACGATCCAAGTGACTTTTATTGCATTGACATCCTTTGTGTGATGTTTAGAATCAAATGCAATGGCAAGCCTTGCCCTGGAAACCAAATGGAAGCCTTTCGAGACATTTCAACAAGTTTGTCAAAAAAAAAACAGACGCGTCGTACACCGTGTCCTCCACAATTTATTTAAATGCGTGCTGTAATTTTACATTGCTAGACGCGTCACTGAGCAATCGTGGCCCGGTGGAATCTGGTCAATTGGTTGACTTGAGCAACCCACTCGAGCCGTTTGTATGACTAGAATTCGTCAATGCGCCATTGTGATCCTTTTCTGGGGCATTCTTTGTGCTCTCCTATTTTTTTTTTTGTTCGTGGTGGATCGGACAAGCTTTTTTTTTTTTTTTTGCTCGTGATTTTGCTTTATTTTCAATTTTGAACGTTTTTATGGCAACAACAATAGATACGTGCTCAATTTGCGCCGACCAGCCGCCCGTGGAGAGCGCGTCCAGGACGTGGGTGCAGTGCGATTCTTGCTCGGCGTGGTATCATGCCGACTGTTTGAAAATTTCCGCGACGCAAGTCAGTGACATTGATCGCTTTCACTGTCCTAAATGCGAGGCGAAGCACGGACCAAGCACCAGTACGCGTAGAAATTGAGCAAAAAGGATTGTCCCGGACGAGTGTCGCGTTTTTTGCCTCGGGTTGCTTACAGTTTTTTGGGCTTTTTTTCCCCGCTCGCCCCTTTTTTGAACCAGTGAAACCCGAACGGCGCAAGTCGCAGCGCGAAAGCACCAAGCTGAATTACGCAGACCTGAACGAGGGTCTTTCGGGGGATGAGAAGATTTGGGGCAAGGTGTTGAAAGCCAAGACATTTGCGGCCGACAAATTTGCGCGCTTCAATGGCGCCGATGTGACGCTTGCGCGTCTGCGTAAGGGTGGGATGACCGAGCCCTTTGTCATTGAAGATCCGGCGGGACTGGGCATGGTCATGCCGCCCGCCAGCACAACGGTGTCATCCATTGCCGCGTCTGTTGGTAAAGAAACGCGCGCATTTGCGCTTTTGTTGCCATGCGCTGATCCTTTGTTTTATCCCCTATCATAGGCAAGGACATACCCGTGGAGGTGATTGGTAAGCGAAAGAATTGGATGCCCGCCAACGAGCCGCTCACGCGTCGCGTTGGTTTTAGATGTGGCAACACAAGCGTCGTGTCCTGGCTGGACCATGGAAAGGTGGGCGACGTACTTTGAGACGGCCCCGGAGAAGCGCGATCGCATCCGCAACGTCATCAGTCTTGAAATCAGCGGCAGCGAGTTTGGCAGCAAGATCGTCCGGCCACAATTGGTTAGGTAAACAGCCAAAATCCAGGGAAAACAAAAGACAAAGCTGCCATTAAATACACGTTTCCTTGGGTCTTTTAGGGACATGGACTGGATCGACCAAGTGTGGCCTGCAGAACTAAAACCAAAAGAGTATCCCAAGGTGCAATTGTACTGCCTGATGGGCACGCAGGACTCGTACACGGACTTGTAAGTCAAAATTGACGCGCAAAAAGCATGCAAATCTCACATGAGTTGCCTTTTTTTTTTTTTTTTTTTTTTTTTTT
>KV441923.1:186188-216426 GCA_001650995.1 Gongronella sp. w5
TTTTTTTTTTTTTTTTTTTTTTTTTGCAGCCACATTGATTTTGGCGGCACGTCGGTAGGTGCCCTATTGATTTCAAAAAGGTATTGCATACTCATTTGTCATCTGTTCCACTGTTTTTAGGTCTTTTATCACATTGTGCGCGGATCCAAGGTGTTTTACTTTATCGAGCCGACCAGCAAGAACTTGAAAAAGTATCAGAAATGGAGCTCGTCGCCGGATCAGTCCGCCACGTTTCTGGGCGATGAGGTCAAGACCTGCTATGCGGTCCATTTGCAAGCTGGCAACACCATGTATGTTTCAGATCAAGGAAGAAAAAGAAAAAAAAAAGCAAATGGAGCGCCCTGACCCCCTCTCTTTTTTTCATTCCTTGCTAGGATCATCCCGACCGGCTGGATTCATGCTGTCTATACCCCTGAGGACGCGCTGGTGATTGGTGGAAACTTTTTGCACGGACTCAACATTGGCACACAGCTGCGCATCTACGACATTGAGGAGATCACCAATGTGCCTGCCAAATTCCGCTTCCCGTTTTTCAAGCGCATCCACTGGTACGCTGTCCAAAAATACACAAAGATGCTCCAAGGTACACAAAAAAAAGTGCAAAAAATAAGCCTACAAGAGCTCAATTTTTATTTTTACGCGTAGATGACGCGTCTCAGCTTTCCCTGTATGAGTTGCAAGGCTTGACGGAGCTTGCATCATGGCTTCAAAAAGAATTGGGGTTGGATGATGTGGACCACGACGTGCCATTATCGATTGCACGCCCACATGCACTTATAAAGGATCTTTTAAGCGGCATTGAGAGCGCAACGGCTGCGCTCACAGCGGCCAAGCGAGGCAACAAACAGACAACAAGCATAGGCAGCGGCGGCAACACCAGTGAAAAGCCGCCCGGCAGCCCTGTGATCAAGCTCAAACTCAAGATTTCGTCATCGCCGACACCACCGCTGCCGCCACAATTGCATGATGCCGCGCCCAAGCTCAAGAGAGCGCCGCCATCACCACCGTCGACCGCCGCCACCGCCACTACTGCCGACAATGACGACGTGTACTATTACAATGACGATTTTGACGACGAATTTACGGACGAGGACCTGCCCGACAGCGACGATCAAGAGTATGATGGCCAAGAAGTGGACGCGCCGGCATCAGGGACCGCGTCAGGGGCTGCGGCCAGCAAACAACCCAAGTTGATGACGACAAGGCGCAAACGACGAAGAAAACATCATGATAGCAGCAGCGATGATGACATGGGCTCCTCCAGCAAGCCCGCGGGCAGTCGCTCACGCTCACCATCCATCTTTGGCGCGACAGCCGCCAAAAAGACCAAAACATCCTCTGTGAAACAGCGACTCTTGGATAGAATGACGAAAAAATAAAAAGAGCCCCCCCTTTTTTGCTGTACCCAATTGCCCTTTATATGCCCTTTATTTTCTTTATGTGAAAAAGTGCGCGCCAAAGCCTAGTCCAGGCAGTGGAAGAAGCATTGTGCGGAGCTGATTGGCTGAGCGGGAAGGCGGATCATGTCCGACGGGGCAGAAAGAAATTCAAAAGGCAGGTGCCTGTCCCAGATTTATTTTTTTCCCTCCTCTTTTTCTTTCATCTCTAAAGGTAACGTCTCGTGGGCCATCCATCCATCCATCCATTGCCACGCTTGCATCCCATTCATCCATCCATCCGTGCATCAAACTCATCCATTGCTACTCTTTCTTTTTAGAATGTCTGCCGAACTTGCCATCGTGTACGCCGCTCTTATCCTCCAAGACGACAACATCGAAATCACCGTAAGACAACCATTTTTTTTATTTTTTTTTATACTTGGTGCAAAGTCTTTTTGGCTCAAACTTTTCCTTTCTTTCTTTTGCGTTTTTATAGGAGGACAAGCTCCAAGCCCTCGTCAAGGCCGCTGGTGTCGAGGTTGAGCCTATCTGGTTCTCCCTGTACGCCAAGGCTCTCGCTGGCCAGAACCTCGCTGAGCTCTTGACCAACGTTGGTCAGCCCGGTGCCGGCCCTGCCGTCGCTGTTGGTGGTGCCGCTGCTGGTGGTGCTGCTGACGCCCCCGCTGAGGAGGCCAAGGAGGAGGAGAAGGAGGAGTCCGACGACGTAAGTCCATTTTTCATCCTTGTGGTGTCTCGTAAAAGTCCCTCAAAAATCGAAAAACGATGCTCACCGCCATTCTTTTTTTTTTTTTTTCTGCAGGACATGGGCTTCGGTCTCTTCGACTAAACTATGCACATCTTTTCTTGTCACCGCACATAATAAAAGACGATGTAATTGCACCTTTGATCACTCTACTTTTTTCAAAAAAAAAAATGGCCAATTGTGTGTTTTGCTTTGGTTTTTTTTTGCCGTTGTTGCGCTGCGTTTTGCAGCTGAACCAGCCATTTGCTGCGACGGGGCAGCGGCAGGTCTTTGAGGCGGAGTTTGAATGATCATAAAGATGTGGCGGGGAAAAGGCATCATTTTTTTCTTCCTCGTTTTTCTTTTCTTTTCTCTTCCTTTTCGGCATTACTTTTATTTCTTTTTACGCCCTTTCTCTTGACCATGGGAGACAATGAATGGCACACGGTGAGCAGCAGCCACCACAAGGCGATTCCATCGTCGTCGGCCGGCGGGCGACGCCGGTCCAAGGCGCACGTTGGCGGTGGGGGGCGATCAGCGCCGCGATCGGTACCAAAGTCGCTCCCAAAGTCGCTGTCCAAGTCTATGCAGGGCCTGAGCATGGCGTCCAAATCGTCGTTTGCCGAGAATCCGTTTTTGCTGCCCGAGGAGGACGAAGGATCGGACGATGACGATGATGCGTCGGATTCGAGCGACAATGACGACGACGCGGAGCCTGTGCCGGCGTATCACATTGCCTGCGTGATCAGCTGCCCATTCGATGATTGCAGCGCCGTCGCGCCCTTTCTCGATACCACCACACTCGTCGCGCATTTGAAAAACGAGCATCAGCTCACTTTTAGCAATCTGCACCACATGTATATGGCATTGGACCCGTACCTGGCGCGCTGGGCCGCCATCCTGCGCGCAGACCCTGCAAGCAAAAAGGACAATGCCACCTTTATCGAGGAAGACAATGGTAAAACAAAAGAGAGAGAGTGAGGGTGCAAAATCTCATCCATTTGCCATTTTTTCTTACTTTTGTGGTTGTAATTAGTCTACATGATTGGCCCACACAGCTCTGACCTCGATCAATCGATCCGCGAGGAGATCCAGCGCATCAAATTGAATGAAATTTTGGAAATCCAGCAGCGCGAGCGCGACGTTGACTCGCTGGCGCCTCGCAAATGTCTTTTCTGCAAGATCGTGTGCGAATCGAGGTAATTGGATATCCTAGAACGACGTGTCAGGCGCGCAGTGAATCACCGACACGCATCATTTTTTGCTAATTTTATAGATTTCCCCTGTTCAAGCACATGTTCAATGAGCACAATTTCAATATTGGTCTGTCCGACAATCTAGTGAACGTGGATGAGTTTTTGAATATGCTAGAGAGCAAGTTGACCAAGTAGGTGACCCATTGCGGGGAGGGGATGCGCAAAAAGGAAGAAAAAGCGCGTCGTGCTCATCCTTTTTGATGTTTTTGCCACAGGTTGCAATGTTTGTACTGCGAAAAGACGTTCACCAGCCCCGCGGTGCTGCGCAAGCATATGCGCAAGAAGAAGCACTTTAAGATTGCGGCCAAGAATCGCCAATATGACCGCTTTTACGTGATCAATTACCTGGAACCCGGCAAAAACTGGGAAACCTTTGAGCAAGACAACGACGACTCGGATGATGGCGGCAAAAAGGAAGAGTAAGAGGTTTCCTCGCCATTGCCATTGGCCACCGGCTGCACGTTCTCGTCTCACTTTCGTCTCTTTTTTTCTTGTTTTGTAGGTCGTGGGCAGATTGGGAAGAGGATGTGTCCGAACCGACAATGTGTCTGTTTGACGAAAAGGTGCTGCCTAATCCCAAGGACGCACTGACGCACATGGCGAGCGCGCACGGATTTGATTTGAACGCGCTGCGCAAGGCCAAGGGCTACGACTTTTACAAGACGATTGTGCTGATCAATTACATCCGCCACCGGTCGTCGCTCAACCAATGCTTCTCTTGTGGCGAGACCGTGCCTGAGTTTGCCAAACTCGTCCCTCACATGGAAATCAAGGGTTGCCTCAAAGCCTTTGTTCCCGACGACGCCGAGTTTTGGAAGGATCCCAGGTATTTTTGACCCCCTCTTTTATGAGACTAAGTTGGCTAATGATGCGTTTTTTTTCATCAGGTACATGCTGCCCATCTATGAAAACGACCCATTGTTGACCGGGTTTGACGATGATGACGAAAGCGACGTGGAAAAGGACCTGTTGCTCTCAGACGACGAAGCCAATCGCAAATACGTCAACCAAGTGACGCAGACCTTGTCTCAGTCAATGGGCAAGAATCCATGATGCCTCCCTAGATCCCTTCCGCATAATATACTCTTAATTATTCGTGAAAAAAATAAACACGTTGCATTGCCATGCCCAAGCCATTGTCCAATGGAAAATAATGAAAAAGTCCCGCATTACGCGTCGCGCGTCGCGCCATTGGCGTTTTCTAGCGGCGCCACACGGTGATCAACTGGCCTGTAAAGCGAATATTTATGGAAAAAGAGGGGGATATCAAGATGGGGTGGGCGAGGGAAGAGAAAAGGTTCAAAATTCAAGGTAAAATGAGAGGCGGGGGGCCCAAATGGGCATTTGCATTTGCGAAACTTGGGGTGGTGGGGGGAATCACTTTGCAACAACAATGATCAAGGCCAAGACGGAGCCGACAATGGCAATGATCAGCAAGAAGCAGCACATGTTCTTGCGCGCGCTCTTTTGATGCCGATTGGCGACCGTCAGCTCCTCGGCAGCCTGGCGTGTGTTTTGCGCAATGTTCAGGACGTTGCCGTAAATGCTCTCTGCAATAAAAAAAAAATGTTAGTCAGGCTCAAAAACATGAATTTTTTGCCGTCATAGAACATACGAATGCCGTTTTCCTGCTCATTGACCAGCATGCCGAGGTCACGGAAGATCTCGTTTAGCTCGCTGATGCCCTGCTCGATGCCTTGGATCTCGCCCTCGCGCTCGGAAATCAGCACCTCGTTGTACTCGATCTCGTTGTCCAGCGCCTGCAGCTGAATTCGTCGTTGAGTGTCGTCCACAAGTGTCTGCTGATCGTCCACCATGTCGTCCTCCTCGGCCCTAATGAACATAAAAAAAAAAAAAGATTAAGCAAATCATTGTAAAATCATCACAAAATCAGCCCGTTTCCTATTTGTCGGGTCGCCCCAATGCCCCTTTTTTGTTCAATGCCATGAATGCCATTGCCTGCCATGAAAGGCCATAAGAGACTTACGCAACCTGGGATTGAAGCATAGCGGTCGTTGCCTTGGCCTTGTCGACATATTCGCGCTGTTTGCTTGCTGATACTCGCTGAATCTTTTGGAAATCGCCAAGCACCTTTTGAAAGTCCTTGGACAGCTTCTGCTGCTCAAGCTTGCGTTGTCTCTATAAAAACAAAGAGCCATTGAAGGCATGTCAGTGGATCATTCATGACCTTTTCAATCCTTTTTCGAAATGCAATCACGTACAGCGTTGCCGCTGGCGCCCAAGGGGTATTGCGCCAGCTGTTTGATGTCCTGCGTCGCGTCACGGATGAGGTCGCGCGTCGCTTCGGTCGTGTCGTGACTATAAAAAGAAGAAACAATGAATGTGAGCGCCTTTTGCTGCAATTTGACTGATGTTTCAATGGCACGGCTGGCCAGATTTTCACGTACAGCTTGTTGCGGACGTCGGCGGTGTCGCGCGGGCCACCCAGGAAATTGACGAGACGCTCTATGCTGGTGATATTGCCATTGATGTGAAACACTTGCTGCGACACCTTTTGTACAAGCGACTTGTATTCATTGTCTTCGTCATCTGTACAAACAAATGAGAAAAGAGCCGTGTGTCAGACCCAAGGTGCCGAGAGTCTTGGCGGAGCGCGAGAAAAAAAAAAATAAAAAGGTAGGGGCAAACTTACCTGGCAGCTGAATAGCGCCTTGGCGCGGGGCACGCAGCGAGCCGCCGCCCGAGCCGTAGCCTTGCTCCAAGTCGTTAAAGGACATTTGTACAAGAAAGAGTTGGGATTTGAACGGGGGGAAAAATAAACGAAAAAAAAGAGAAGCAAAAAGCGCAAAAAAAAGTCGAAACAACAAAAAAAAGGCTGCCCTTTTTTGGCTGAACGACTCTACAATCGACGCCCGCTGGCTCCTGGTTGGTCAGCTGATGCCCTTGGGATGAACCTTACTGCCCAATGCTGCGCCGGCCCTTGGAATATCGTCATTGCTGGCCACAAAAATTGTCCATGTGCAATGTATCGTAGCACGGAGCGCAAACGAGAGCACCAATGCCTTTTAGTTACAAATTCCGAGGGCATCGCGTCGGATGTGAGTCAATTCATGCGTCCCTGGTTCTCTGCGCCAAGACTATTCAATGATCATTCTCACTTTCAAACGATTTCGCTGTTTTGATGGCGCGCAATGGTCCAGGAACACATCCTTGATGTATATAAACCAGAATTGGCTGTCCAAGGATGATAACTAATCAAAGAATTTGGCTAGGAAACAATCGTTGCAATTCCAAAAACTTCGAATTTGTGCTTGATTAGCGATTTTGACGTGGCAGCTGTCAAATGTCTGACGTGGCTGTGCATCCCAAATATTGAAACATGCTTTGGACAGAAGTTCGTCGCTTGTGATGCAACAAAAACAAGAATCGATAAGAAGGTTTTCAAAAGCACTGCGATCAGAGCCTTTTTATTGTTTTTTGGTCATTGATCAATAAATTTACAGTCTACAAAAGCCAACTGGGCTCTGGGACGATTGCTCCAAACTTTCTCGTTCAAACGAGCCCACCCCGGAGACACTACGATCACTGGATCGCGAGCAAACACCATTTTCGAAAGTCGCGGATTTTCCTAGGGATGCAGTCGAGGATTTGAAAACAGCGAAATTTAAATCGTCAGATCGCCACACCATTCAACCACATGGTTATGTCTCCACAGTAACCGATACAAATGCAAGAAAAAAGGGAGTTCATCGACTGGTTTCCACGTAAAATACCATTTGCGTCTTTTTTCGCCTCAAGGAAAAGTCGACGAAAATTGGCCACAGAGCTGCGAAACACAGACCATCAGAAGGAGCACGTTTTGCTGCGTACGTGGGTGTCAATGATAACTGCAAGAAGCAAGTTCCACGCAGAATTAACGCGAGCAGTTCCTTTGCGGGGCAACTTAGACGCGTGATAAACCGCGTCCAACGTCGAGCTACACGCGCATGCTTCTCATCAAATTCATGCAGCTAGAGTGTCACTTGCCGGTGGACTCGTCAGCGGAGATCTATGAGCGCGTTTTTCCCGAGCAATTCGACTTTGAAATTAAATTTCAAACTGTGAATTCCTCGTCAATGAGCAGGTTGATCGCACTCTGTTTTAGCATTTACGGTGGTTTCCCCATGCCCTTCTTCTTGTGTGCATGTTTGGTCCAATTCTGGAGACTCATTTTTTCATTTTTTGTTTGGGCGCTCGATCCGGCGAAAATAGTGTTTTGATTTTTGCGCGTGCCAATAAGCTTTTGTAGCTGCAAGTTGGACCCCGTTCAGCGCATCTCGCTTGTTTATTTACAATTGAGACGCGTTTGAGGGCGCCCACGTGTCTGGCTGGCGAATCAGTGCCTGTAAACAGAAAAAAGACCAAAAGGCCGATTTTGACGCGCACCCTGTCTCGTATCGTGCCAATTTCTCTATACCAGTCATGGTCTTTTTGTTCTTGTTTTAGAATAGAGGTGAAATCAGGGCGCTCGGATGCGTAGTATGTGCTTTTAATACGAGCTTTATGATATTTTGACAAGTTTTTTTTTTTTTATTTTGTGTGCGCAGGCGACTCTTCAAGTTCAATGCGTTGCATGGATATTGTCGCTGCCAATTGAATTGTTTGGGTATTAATATACTCATTTTACAAGCCTATTTGTAGATTGAAAAAGAATGATTTTATAAAATGGGCTCGTTGGAAAGGGGGTTCAGGGGAACAGAAAAAGTCATGAATTCATGCGAGCGATGTCTGAGCTCCAATTGGCCACTGTGGCTGGGTTTTCAAAAGAAAAGTTGAAGCAGGAGCACCAATTTTGATTTTTCTCTTTTTTTTTTTTTCCTTCTCTCACTTTTTTTTTTTTTTTTTTTTTTTTTATCAACATGCCGAAAATACCTGTGCAGCCCTCGGATATCAAGAACAAGCAGAAGCGCGAGAATCTGTATAATAAGCTCAAAGCCGAGAAGGCCAAAAAGAAGAGTGAGCGACGAAAGCAGCTTGCCAAGGAGGAGGCTAAGAATCCCGAGCTGAAAGAGGTAACAAAATTGGTTGCTGTGGAAGCCACCGAGACGACTTTGGGGTGATATTCATTATCTTTTTGCTTTAGAAACGTCTTCGTGAAAATGTGCCTCGCACTCTGGACAACACCCGCGAAGAGGACGATACCATGGTCGATAATGACGACGAAGAGGTTGCTTTGGACGAGGCGACCGACGAGCTTGCAAGCTACTTTAGTGGCAAGACCCCCAAGATCGTCGTCACCACAAGCAAAAAGTGCACAAAGGTACCTCGTTTGACGAAAAAGGGCCGCAATGGCGGGCAAAGTGGGCAAAAGACTCACGTTTAGATTTTCTTTTATAGATGACCTACGACTTTTGCGCCGAATTGATGTCGATGATGCCGAATGCTCAGTTTGAAAAGCGAGGAAGCAAGCACGAATTGCGCCAAATGATCCAAATTGCCAAGGACCAGGAGTTCACCGACTTGATTGTCGTCAATGAAGATCACAAAAAGCCAAGTATGTGAGCGTTTACCATTGTTGCGGCTGCGGCAAAAAGTCACGAGTCATTCAACAACACCCCATTGACCTCCAATTGACCTCAATTTTTTTTTCCTTTTTGTTGTAGATGGTCTCACGCTGATTCACTTGCCCGATGGTCCCTCTGCCTACTTTAAGTTGACAAGCTTCACGCCTCCTGGAAAGATCTCGGTAAGAGGGCAATTGGGGACGACAAGGAGAGCAAATTGCGTGTTTATGAGCGTTTTGGATGTCTGATCGAGCTTTTTTCTTGTAGAACCATGGCTCTGTCACTGAGCACCACCCCGAGATCATCCTCAACAACTTTAATACACGTCTTGGCCACACCGTCGGCCGCATGTTCCAAGCCTTGTTCCCGCAGGTGCCCGAGTTCCAGGGCCGTCAATGCATCACGTTCCACAACCAGCGTGATTTCATCTTTGTGCGAAGACATCGTATGTCGTGAACCCCAAAGAGAGAGAGAGAAATACGCGACAAGCGCGTCGCGTGGCACACAATTGGCGTCGAAAAGCACGAATTCTCATTTTTTTTTTCTATTTTTCTCACTCCAGGTTATATTTTCCGGGACACGGACAAGGTCGGTCTGCAGGAGCTTGGCCCCAAGTTCACGCTCAAGATGAAGTGGCTGCAAAAGGGCGTGTACCAGCGCGACGGTGAATATGAGTGGTTCTTCAAGCCCGAAATGGAGACCAGCCGACGACGATTCTTCCTGTAGTATGCCCCTTTCTTCCTCCTTTTCTCATCTTTATTCTTTTTGCATCCATCGCATCATAAATGTCATTCACAATCACATATTGGCCTTTTTTTTTTATCGCGCATCTTTCTCTCCTTTTGCAAACTTGCGTTCTGACTCCCACCTGTTGAAGTCACAATTGCAATTTTGCATGGGCCATGGCCTCTGAAAAAGCGGGCAATGGTGTATGCGCGCCTGTTGTGCAAAGGACATAAGGAATGGGGGCGTGTGTACGTGTAAAAGAGCGAATTTATATAGTACAGGGTGATTTTCGTCATGTAGAATACTTTGTGTCGAGACCCAAGGAGTCGATCAGGTCCGCAGACATGCAATAGACAGGATTGACCGGTTTCAAGCCAGGATAGCCAAGCAATGACAGGCCAGCAAGGCCAAACACCGTGTGAAACACGTCCACCATGTCCCCACGTCGATCCGAGATGCCACCTTGGTCGGGGTCCTATACAAAGAGGGTTGTCAGCAACAAAAAATAAAAGGCGGGAGAAGGGAACACGTGTGCCATGCGTCTTTTTCGTGTCCCATCGCGACTTTTCGCGTTTTTTGACGCGTCTTTTCCCGTGTTTTCATTTACCTGTGCAGACAGGATGAATTCAGTGAGCTTGTCCTTGTCGATCCAGCTAACACGACCCAAGATGGAGAGCGACGACAGAACCCACCATGAGTAGCAGACCTAAAAATGAAAAAGGCGAGAAATTGAGCAATTGCGCGCGCAAAAAAGGGACATATCACGCATTCGTACATCTTCCAGCTTTTCTGGGCGGCCATTGAGGCCCCCGTTCTTCAATTGGCGCTCGCATAGCCACCAAGCAAGGAGGTCTGTGTCGACGTGATGAAGGGCGTCGGCAATGGCTAGTGCTCCGAGGCAGCAATAGACTTGAGCGGCGTGTGACTCGCTGCCGGGCCGGTTGCCGAATGCACCGTCGTAATTCTTGCACTTGAGAATCCACTCGACAGCATTTGGTATATTGACGGCATCCAGGCGCTTTAGCAGTGAAAGCGCATTGAGCGCTACAAATGAGAAACGTGAATCTACCTCGCCCCACACGTCACCGCAAAACGACCCATCCTCGTTTTGACGGCTCGCAATGACTATAAAATCGAGTAAAAAAAAGAGACAATGAGACGAAGGCGCGTCCAATTGCAAAAAAAAGGGCCATTGGAAGGCGTTTTGCCACGTGGGCGGCGCAAATCTTACAAGTGACGACCTTGTCAATATCGATTTGGTCGATGGCGTCGACGGTGATAAGGATCTGAATGGCGGAGAGGGTGTAGAGGAGGTGTGAGTCGTGGTGGGTGTGGCCGCCAAAGCCGCCGTCGTCTCGTTGTAGGCTTCGCACATAGTCGATGACGCCGTCCCTGGGCAAGGCGTCCTTTCTGTGCATCAGGTCGAGCGCCGTCAGGCCCCAATAGAGGCCACTGACACGCAAGTGCTCCGTGAGCCAGTATTCTAGGTCCTCCTTGCGGTGGTCCAGCGACTGAATATATTTGACGTGCAAGTCCACAAGCAACTCAGTGGGCACAGGGTCGTCCATAACGTATAAAAATGAACAAAAACGGGAAAGAGAGGCGTCAAAAGAAATAAAAACGGACGGGGCGGGGCTCTCCATTTTTCTTTCTTTTTGCTTTCCTTTTTCGCAAATGGCCCAACCCACGCCCCCGCTGGCAAACGCCCTTCTCAAATGCTTCAGCGACTTTTATCTCGACGCCAACGAGCCTATGCGCGCGCTCGTTCTTGCCAGCGACACGGGAGGTACGCCAATTCAGTCTTTTTTTTCTTTGCAGAACGCTCTTTTTCTGATTTTTTTTTTTTTTTTAGCTGTGCCGATCGACAAACTGCTGACCGTGGACGTGGTCGCGCGTCTTGCTCCCTCGCAGCAGGAAATTGACAAGGCTGTGGTCGAGTTTTGCGCCAGCAAACTGGAGGTACAGTCCATTGGCGCTCATTTTAGTGCCATTTCGCCTTCTTACGCGACGCGTCCTTTTATTTTTAGATTGTCGATCATGCTGTTCGCCGCGTCAAGCCATACACCCACAACAAGACGATCGAGCTGGACGATTGGTCCATTTATGTGGTAGATGGCAATGAAATAAACGAGGGGAAAATGGCTGATTCTTTTTTTATTTTTAGGAAAATCTAAAAGGCCAATACAACACGATTGACAAGATCCGCGACTTGTTCACGGAGCATGTCGGTCTGGTGTCATTTGCGCGCTTTCCGAGCGACCAGCAAGGCGTTGCCCGCGCAAATGGCATGTGTTTTGTCGAATTTAACGACAAAGAGCACGTTCAGGTGGCCATTGACATGTTCAACTCGTTTGACGATCATACCCTCGAGTACAGCACCAATGAAAAAGACCCCACAAACCAGCAGCTGCGCGTCATGTCCAAGTAAATCCATGGGCAATCACGTAAAAAAGAGCGCGTCATGCTTATTTTTTCTTGTTTAGGCAGCGATACAATGAGTTTGAGCGCGAATATCTAGAGATCAAGGAACGCGACGCGGTCACCATCAAGGGCATCTGGAGCAAGCACAATCAGCAGAATGAACAGCAAGAGTCGGCATCCAATGTCCCTGTCAAAGCGCCTAGCAAGAGAAAACGTGGTAGCACCGATGCCAATGGAGAAGCCGATGCCCAACCAGCAAAGAAAACGCGTGACGAAGACACCGCAACAGAAACTTACCCAAGGCACATCATCGCCCTCGTCGATCATATTCATCCGAAAACGACAAAGACAAACTTGACGGCAAGTCTTGCCAATTTCATCCCTCGAGGATGGCGCAGCTCACTTTTTTTTTTTCGTCCTCTTAGGCTCTGTTGAAGCAGTCTGGCGCTTCTGTAGCTTTTGTCAAGTACAAGAAAGGCTTGACACGCGTAAGTGACACGCTTTTTTTTTTTCTCTTTTTTTTCTTACAAACACGCCTAACTTGCTGTTTTCTTTTTTAGACGCACGTGCGCATGGCATCCGAGGACGACACGGACAAACTTGTTGCATTCTTTGAATCCAATCATCTCGCGCAGACCGCCGGCAATGACACCAAGGGCACGAAAAAGGACGCGCCGAGCATGGAGACGATCACGGTGCGCGCCCTGGAGGGCAAGGAGGAGGAAATCTATTGGGAAGCTGAGAACTGGAAGCCGACCAAGTAATCTTTTTTAGCTTGGTGATGTACATAATTCCAATTCATACAATAAACAAGACAAAATTCACTATTGCATCCTTTTTTTAAGGCGCGTCCAGTCTGTTATTATTTTACGCGCATGTCTCTTTGATTCATGTTCTGGTCACCCAATTGGTCTCTGTGCGCGTCAATTGTACACGGATTTATTCTGAATTCATTGTCTACAGTGTGAACATTTTCAAATTTTTGCTTTTTGCGCCGAGTTCATCCATCCAAAGGACTAAGTTATGAAAAAAAGGACGTGTGTGAGATAACAGGGCCTACCCAAAAGCATTTCGTTTTACCAATTTCTTGCGGCCGCCCGGCGCGATGAGGACATTGATGACGCAGGTTTCCTTTGTAAGCGTCAAGCTCTCCTTGAGCGCCTTGGCGAGCTCGACGCGATTGCGCACGAGCCAGCCCTTGCCGCCGCATGCTTCGGCAATCAAATCATACCGCGTCTCGGGCGACAGCGACGTGGATGGTAGCGATTGTGTTTCGCGCGACGCCTCATAGTCCTTTTCGTCTAGACCGTGATAAATCCCGCTGTTGTTGATCACGATAATCAAAAGAGGAATGTTGGAGCGCACGGCCGTCTCCAATTCCATCGCACTGGCCCAAAAAAAAAAAAAAAAAGAAAAAAAAGGTAAGAATTTGCGTTTTTTTGATAAAATTGTCGCTTTGTACCTGAAACCAAAGGCGGAATCGCCGACAATGGAGACGATGCGGTGGTCCGGGTAATACACCTGTGCTGCAATGGCATAGCCCATGCCGACGCCCATGGTGGCACCCGTGCCTGCGTCGAGACGATGGCGCGGGACTTGCACATCAAAGTACGAGCGGCCAATGTCCATAGTGTTTGCACCCTCGCTAATGTAAATGATCCCCTGAGTGGGCAAGATGTCCTTGATGACGGTGAATGCCGTGTGATAATTGAGCACCGCTTGGTCATTGCCTTGTTTGCCGAGTTGGAGCATCTTGGTGACATTGCCCTTGGCCTTGGTTTGCAGGCCAGACAGGTATGCGGGGTCAATTCCTGTCGTGGGTGCGAATTCGAGCAATTGTTTCAGCGACAGGCGCAAATCACCCACGAGTGCGGCGGTGTGGGCGCCATTGTTGCCGACTTCCTCGGGATGCACGTCCAAATGGATGTATTTGACGTTTTCGGCCCAGCGTGGTGCAGCGCCATAGTGGAGAATCCAATTGAGCCGAGCACCGACGAGCACTACCACGTCGGCCTCCTTGAGCGCCTTGGATCGCGCCGCTGACACGCACAATGGGTGATTATCCGGTAAAACGCCCTTTCCCATGGGTGTCGGCAGGAATGGCACGCCCAATTGCTCAACCCATTGTCGCAATTCGTCCTCAGCGCGTGCATAGGCAGCTCTACAAGTAAAAAAAAAAAAAAGGAAAGAAAAAAAATAAGCAATTTGCTCCCTCATGATTATTTTCCCTGTTTTTCACTTTTTTTATACCCTTTTCCAATGACAATGAGCGGTCGGCGCGCATCGCGGAGCCAAGCAGCGGCCTGGGCAATGGCGGCAGGGTCGGCCTGCGAACGTGGAGCGATTAGCCGGTGTTGGGGTAACAGAGGTGCGATGGCATTGCGATCCTTGATGGCGTACTGGATATAATCGGCGGGCAAGTCCACGTAGGTGGGGCCGGGACGGCCAGCGGCAGCGGTGCGGATGGCCTTTTCAAGGACAAAGGGGATCTTGTCGACGCTGGACGGGCGAGCGGCGTATTTGCAATAAGGGCGGCACACCTCGACCTGGTCCAATTCCTGGAACGCCCCCATGTCCACCTGGTCCGTGTCGCACGACCCGGCGAGCAGCACCATCGGCCAGCAATTCAGCTGCGCATTCAACAGGCCGGCAAGCCCATGCACCACGCCTGGCCCGCCAACCGTCAAACACACGCCAGGCTCGCCGCTCAGGAACCCGTACACGGACGCCGCGTATGCGGCCGACTGCTCGTTGCGAAAGCCGATAAACCGGATGCCATGGGCTTGGCACGCGTCCGCAATTTCCACCACGGGGATCCCAACAATTCCAAAAATCACACGCACGCCAAGGTGCTTCAGTGTCAAGGCAATTAATTCCGCGCCTGTTGCTTGATGACTCATACCGACAAAAAAGACGTGTAAAAAAATGTAAGAGGAAAAAGAAAGTGGAAAAAATGAGACAGCGGACTGTTTCACCATTCCATTTCAGATGAGCAATTGACCGAAAATGGGCAAATATTTCAGCTGCCGCTTTGATCGCTCTCAACCTCTTGCAAATGGTGTGACCCCTGCCCCATTGGTGCCATGGTAAGCGATGGGAAAAAAAGCACAAAAAAGGGGGCTGATGGGCGGATGATCCCCTTCTTCTTCTTTAAACAAAAAAGTTCCTCTTCAGGGCATTTTGTCTAGCTGCGGGGCTTCAATTCATGCAGGTACAAGGCAAATTAAAAGGAACCTTGCCGCATCGTCGCAAGTCGCTCTTTTTCTCTCGAATCTCTTTTTTTTTTAAAGGTTGAAACATGATAATAGTCTGTGTTCTTGGCTTTTTGACTCTTGTGCATGCATCAACAGGTCCTGTGTTAGCATTTGAAAACAGCAATGGGCTCTGGACGTCCACTTCACCAAGCCAAACAACCCGTGTATGTTACTGTGTCCAAAATATTCAGACAACGAACATGTATGTCGCGAATTTAGGAACAGTGAAAGGTTTTTGGAGCAATGATTGTACCGGCAACTATAATACATACGACAGCAGTGGTGGTGGCAAAGAGTATTATGGCATGACGTGGATGAACAGCGTCTCGGTTGGTCCTTCTGGAAGTTCGTCAGGTCCAAATGGCTGTCCCACTTGTTTGAGCGAATGCTGGAGAACTCAATGACCCCGTTCCGAGAATCTATGTAAGCATGTTTACAAGATCTGTATGTTTATGGACTTTTTAAAATAAAAATGTCTGCCAAAGTCTATCTTGCCACTAAAGATGATGTGCCATCCCTTATCGTCATTGACATTGAATGCCAGCGAGCAAATGTACAGAGGCATGGTGTCCGGTGGCTCTCTCGATGCAAACGCGTACAGCAATCGTGCGCCTTACAGGGCGGAAAAGATCCCATTGCAGAGTCCCAATCGCGCGACAGTGATCGCCGTGGACGCGCTGACGGGCAAACACCTTTGTTTCATGAATTGTGAAATCGAAGATGGCAAGGACGATACGGTCCACCTTGAAAACGTTCACGTGCTGCCTCATGCGCAGGGTCGCGGCATCGGCAAGTTCCTTATGAAGCACTTATGCGAATGGACGCGTGCAAATGGATTGAAAAGATTGACGCTGCACGTTCTTGTGGAAAACAAGCGTGCCATTCGCTTCTATGAGGGTCGAGGCTGGACCTGTGATGGCCCTTTGGATGGCCCCACCATTCGTGGCCAAGTTATCAAGGGGCTATCGTATTCTTTCGCACTTGAATAATAAAACATCTCCAAATTGTTAAATCATCTTTCTTCTCTTGCTGTTCACCGGGCGTGGGCTGCTGCCCTGGAACCATTTGTATGAATTGTCCTCCAAAGGGCCTTGCGCATTGACCTTTTCCCCCAATCATTGATCTTTCAATTGCCGCTTGCTTGCCCGCCAAGCAAATTTGCCTAGGTGCCGGGGGGGCACAAAACATCTGGGCGGATCAAAAGTATAAAATTCTACCCTTTTCACATCGTTTCTGCCTATTCTTTTGTCAGTCTTCTGCCTTTTCTTTTGATGATGTCTGCTAAAATTCACTTTGCCACTGAAGACGATTTGCCATCTCTTGGCGACATGGCCATTGAGAGTCTGCGTGCCGCGTACAGAGGCATGGTGCCCGATGAGTATCTTGACGAAGACCTGTACAACAATAGGGACACGTATTGGGCGAAAAAGATGCCATTACAGAGCGCCAGTCGCGCGACAGCGATTGCCGTGGATGCATCAACGGGCGCGCATCTTGGCTTCATGATTTGCGAGCTCAATGACGGCGAAGACTTTGTCTACCTGGACCACATCCATGCGCTACCGCGTGCGCAGGGCCGCGGCATTGGCAAGCTTCTCTTGCAACAAGTGTATGAATGGGCGCGCACAAAGGGCTTGGAAAAGGCGATGCTGCATGTCATTGCGGAAAATGCGCGTGCCATCGGCTTTTACGAGAGTCAAGGCTGGACCAGCCAAGGCCCGTTTGATGGACCCACCATCCGTGGACAGGTTGTCAAAGCATTGGCCTATTCGCGCACAATTCCTCCTGCATAACAATAAAAGAACCACTTTTATTCCCCTTTTTTCATTGTTGATCATGCGGACTGCGCCACGACCCGGGTTTGTTGGTCATTACAAAGTCCCACGCCCTGACCCCGTTTTTTTTTGTTTTTCTCCTCATCGAGTCATCGACCCACCCAATCATCGCTGTCACCAGCTGGGCGTCAACCTAAAATAAAAAGATGTCAATCCGATGAATCGGACCTTCTTTCTCTTTTTTATTCTTTTTTTCCTCTATTTTTCTTCTTTTGATTACGTTTACCCCACACGCCAATGCCCATTCAATTGCGCCCTGCCACAGACAGCGACCATGACCTGCTGGTTCAGATTCACGTCGCGAGTTGGAAGGTCACGTACAAGGGACTCGTGCCCGACACCTTTTTAGACGACGAGGCGCACAACGAGCTAGATGCGCGGTGGAAGAAAAAGCATCCATTGCAGTGTGCTCGCATGCGGCACACGACAATTGCCTACGACGAGGCGTCGGGCGAGAGCGTTGGGTTTGTCTATGCCGAGTATGAGCAAGAAAAGGAAAAAGACATGGTCTATGTCGACCATCTGCATGTTTTGCCCAATTGGCAGGGGTGACGGGGGGCACAAAACATCTGGGCGGATCAAAAGTATAAATTTCTACCCTTTTCACATCGTTTCTATCTATTCTTTTGTCAGTCTTTTGCTTTTCTTTTTGATGATGTCTGCTAAAATTCACTTTGCCACTGAAGACGATGTGCCATCTCTTGGCGATATTGCCATTGAGAGTCTGCGTGCCGCGTACAGAGGCATAGCCACGGCATCGGCAAGATGCTGTTGAAAGATGCGTGCGACTGGACGCGCTCGCTTGCACTCCCAAAGATTTACCTGTACGTCATGGAGCAGAATGCACAGGCAATACAGTTTTACGAGCGCCAGAAATGGATCTACGACGGTGATCTCGAGGGCCAAATGTCGGGCAGTCTCACCGTGCAAGCCAGACGCTATGTGCTTGCTCTCTAGATTCGTTCAATAGAACGGACGGTGCCCCCTGTACAATAAAAAGCGCAATTGAATCGCCATTTTCCAACACCTCATATGTCATTGTGTGTTACGACGTCAGTGTCACGTTTTTGCATGACTTTTTCATTCTAGAGTCTCATATTCCATCTTTCGTGATCCATGTGCATTATTTAATATCATAAATTTTTTTTGAAAATGTAAAAAAAAAAAAGTGCCTGATGACTATCTCGATGAAGATGTGTACAACAATCGCGCGCCCTATTGGGCGAAAAAGGTCCCATTGCAGAGCGCCAATCGCGCGACAGTGATTGCCGTGGACGCGCTGACGGGCGAGCATCTTGGTTTCATGAATTGTGAAATCGAGGATGACAAGGATGACACGGTCCACCTTGAAAACATCCACGTGCGGCCACATGCGCAGGGTCGCGGCATCGGCAAGTTCCTTATGAAGCACTTATGCGAATGGACGCGTGCAAATGGATTGAAAAGATTGACGCTGCACGTTCTTGTGGAAAACAAGCGTGCCATTCGCTTCTATGAGGGTCGAGGCTGGACCTGTGATGGCCCTTTGGATGGCCCCACCATTCGTAGCGCCGTCTATCTGCACTAGACATTGATGCGACAATGACTAGTGAACCTGAAGCTTGATGGGAAACTCCTTGCAAGGCATTTGACAAAAGTTTCGAGGTGGCCAGAGAGCAAAACACGACGTCATACTGTTGGTTCGGCCCTGATGTCATTCAAAGCGTGTTTCCTCAGGACTGAGCCATCCGTTTTCTGCAAAAAATTAACATCGTTGACTTTTGGTGTTCACCATCCTCCATGTCAAATATAGGACACCGATGACCAAGTTTCAGAAGGTGTGCCTGTCAAAAGAGGTTATCATAAGGTCTTTTCTATTTTGGTGACGTATCATACGCGAAAAGGGCCCAATGTATCGGCACGAGTCGCCTCCAATGAATCAGGGGCCAAAGGCGGCAAAAGCCGTTTGTATTTTGGAGACATCATCGCGTTGAAATTTTGGCGATTAGATGTGCAAAGACTCTGAAAACTCGTATTTTCGATTTTGGAATGGCAAGCATTTTGGCTCGACTCTGCACGCCTGTCCATACTGCATTCACAAAGGTGAACCTCCAAAAGCGTGAAAAAAAATCAGCCAGCATCTCAGCAGGCGCCTGAGAAAATGCATAAAAGCACGTTTTCCATCCGTTTTGAACTTTTACACACAAATAAAGCATTTGATCCGTCTGTGATTCAATCTCAGTGGACAGAACCTGACGCGTTGTCGCGTTCTGTCATTTCGATGCCGGAAGTATCGCGCTACACTGCACAAATTTGCCTTTTTAAAACCAAACAGCGTGTTTTTCGGATTTTACCAGCAAGCCAGCCTGCTATGCTTTAAAAAAAATTTACAGCATACTTGCCCGCTAATGAAAAACGCGACACGGCATAAACTACGGCCCAGTGCTCAGGAAATTGGGACCAGATGGGCAAGTTTCTGATGAAGCGTCAGTTTAATAGGCGTAATGGGGGTAAATTCAACACCATTTGGTCTCGTACGGCGGCAACGGTCGAACGCCCCGACACGTGAGACACCTCAAGTGAATCAGCGGGCAAACGCGATAAAAGCGCTTGTAGTTTGGGGATATCGCATCGAGTTTTTGGCGAGTTAACCTTTAAGAATAGTGTTGATCCTGTTTTGGCCCTGAATTTATGAAAAATGCAGTTTCTCAGGACTGAGTGATCCGATCTCTGAAAAAACTTGACATTGTCGGATTTTTGTGCTTGTAATCCTCTAGTTCAAATATAGGACACGTTGAACAAGATCCGGAGGACGCGCCTTGCAAAGCGAGTAAAATTTGGTCCATTATGGTGGCGCAAGCGACAATGGCTCAATGTTTCGACGCGCAAGTCATCTCAAATGAATCAGCGACCAAACGCGGTAAAAGCGCTTGTAGTTTGGAGACATTGCGTCGATATCTCGGCGAGTTAGCCATCAGGGGTCGTTTTGGCCCTGATTTCATGCAAAATGCATTTCCTCAGGACCGAGTGATCCGATTTCCTAAAAAACTTGACATTGTTGGAGTTTTCTGTCCATCATCCTCTACTTCAAATATAGGGCCCGATGGGCAAGATCCGGTGGATGCTCCCGGCAAAAAGGGAGAAAAGGCCTTTTTTCATTTGTTTAGAAGCTTGATTTTTTTTGTCCATGGAAAAACTGGCGTTACGAAATTGGTAATTGAGTATTGGTTGTGCTGAAAGCACCTAAAATTCTAGCACCCAGGCTTAATAGCAACACCTCGTAACAACAAAAGCTACTCAATTGCTTATAATGCCTGATTTGAAGAGATATTACGATGGCAAATTTGCTTAGAGCTCAGATCTATCCATAAAGTCGCCTTTCCGCGACACTACATCAAGCACCTATGGTTCAATGGGCAATTTTATTAAACCACAGACAAGTCTCCCAATAAAAGATCCATATTTACAGCATGGTTTGCAATTTAGAGGCGCTCACCGCTTTTATCCAGCAGATGATGGCTTTGCGCCATTGACTGCTCGATCAGACGCAACTGCTGTATCGACAACGCGTGTTTAGCAGCATATTGTTTGCGTGCCATTGTGGTCATCTGCGGAGAATGAGGGTTTTTTTTTTTAAATTCGCCGTGCTCCGCACCTTGAAATTCGTGGTGGTCAGGCACACGATGACACAAACCTTGTAAAGTACGTTTTGTTTACCTCACGCGACGTCACTCTATGCAGCTGCGCACAAAATTTGACACAGAACATTGACTTGCCCAATATGAAGCGCGTGCTCCTTTTTTTTTTTTTTTTTTTTTTTTCATCTGCAGTGCCGTCATTTGTTTATTTGAGAGAGAAAAAATGGGACACAGAATACACAGAAACAGGAACATTTACACACAAAGCAATTCGTACAAGTACAAAAAAAACAGCCCGCATTCACCAAAAAAAATAAAAAAAACAAAAAAAACATAGAATAGGTGATCACACGGGTGTGAGGTCATGATCGAGCATCTGGACAAACATGTTTTTGATGAAGGATGACCACACGCCGCCGGTTGTCTCATTGTCCTCGTCCTGGACAAGTCGCTTCACAAAGTCGTAGTAGCTGTTTGGTGTCAGGTCGCGCAGGCCATAGGCTTGTTCTGTGGTGTACTCGAGGCTGTACTCGAGGGGTCTGTCTTTCCAGTGCGACGCGTGGTCCCATTCGGTGATGTTGGCGAAGAATTGGTCATAGCCAAGGAGTTTGGCATGGCTGGTGGAGTCGTCGGTGTTGATTTCATAGCGGAAAATGCGTAATGTTGGCAAATACACCGGTAAAACCGATGGCGACACATGGACAACCACTAGTTTGGACTCTGGTGGCATCGGGTGTGTATCGTCGCGCCAATCATCCTTGACGTCGTCCATGTCGTCAATCAGCGACGAATACATGCTGTGCAGCCAGCCAACATACTTTTCAATGTTGCGATTGATGCATAGCTCTGGGTCATGGCCATTGTCCTCACCGGCATTTTCGTCGTCGTCTTCATCCTCCTCCATAACATCCAAATCGCGTGCTGCTTCAGCATAGGTGTCTGCCAGCTTTTTTTTCGCGTCATCGGTCGCGTCGCCATAGAGTAAAAAGTGATCCATGTTCAAATGGCCATAGAGATGTCCCTGGATGATGTCTGCGTATTGAGCCGACAGCTGCGTGTAGTCTTCAAAGCAAGAGCGGCGATAATCACGGGGCGAGGGCGGCACATGGCCCATGACCAAGATCTTGACGCCATCGCGTCGAGCCCTAGCCAATTCGTTTGCAAACCACGTCATATGCTGATGAGCAAGACTGTGGCGGCGACGACATCCGCGGACACCGTCGTTTTTGCGATAGAAATACAGCGTGTTCATCGACAAAACACGCAATTGCGGCGCCACGTCAACGGCAAAGTAGCCGCCCTGCTGGAACGCCTTTTGTTGATTGTCTGGAATCCATGGTTGCCAGAGCTGCGAGTAAAAAGCAAGCAGGCCGCGATCGTCCTTTTCCAAGTAGTTGTGCGGATGGATGTCGTTGTTGCCAATGGCAGGCACAAGAGGAATGCGACGTGGGTCGCGCGCCGTCGGTGCAAAAGTTTCCATCATCATCTCTTGAATTTCCTCATTTAGGTGATAAATGTGTTTGCGCTTGCGCCGCCGCTGATCATCCCAGTCATGCCTATGACGTGCAAAAAAAAAAAAAAAAAAAAAAAAAAAAAAAAAAAAAAAAAAAAAAAAAAAGCCTGAGCATAAAATAGGCTTTTCTTTTCCCTTTTGGTACCTGCCTCCCTCTTTTTTTTTTTTTTTGCATCCCATGATCCCTCGACCGCATTGGCGTGTAACCCACACGCCGAGAAAATTAAAAGCCTCAGGGGCACGAGCTCACACCACCCTCACCATTGGCCATTTTTTGTTTTTTTTTCGATTTTTACCTTGCATTGTCGCCTGTCCAGATGACGAAATCGAGCTTGTCTCGCCATTCACGCTGAACCCAGTCGAGTGTTTGTCGCGCGAGCTCAATTGGGCTATCGCAATGTGCTCCTGGTGTGCCGAGCGTGCCTGCACGCGCCATGGTCATCGATGTTGAGCCATTGGCGTCCATGACCCGTTGCTGGCGCAGCATGTCGGATGCAGATGGAAAACGGTGGCAATCAGAGTCCACGGTGGCGCCCGGAAGGTACGATTCATCGATCTGCGAACACAAATTGCCATAAAAAAATAGAAAAACAAAGTAAGAAAACCTGTATGAGGTCATGGCAAAAAGGCGCACGCATCATGCAAAAGGTGTCGGAGTGCAGGGCAAGATGGGGGTCATGAGGTCGCGAGGTTTAGGAATGGATGCAAAAAGCAAAGGCAAGGGGCGCGATCCTTACATGCATATCAGTGATGTGCAAGAAATAGCCATAGCGCTTCTCGGTAGTGATGTATCGCTGCTTGTACCACTGGAGCGACATGACGGCGATACTCTGGATGGAGGATGATTCGAGCGGCCATGTCAACCAGAACCAAAAAGCAACGACAGCAAGGACCATGGCGGGGTAAAAGAGCCATCCGTGGATGGAAGAGCGTGCCATCATCATCTTTGACGAATTGAACGTGTGTGGGGTATATGAAAAGGAGGAGTAGAAGAGAAAATACGAATGAGATTGCACAGCAAGTGAAAGAAGAACGAAAAAGACGAGAGCAATACGACAGGTTTATAAACGTTTGTGGCGTGCCCTTGGGAGAGCCCAATGCTCTCTGATATCATTTCTTCTCCTTTTTCGTCGAGGCAGATGGTCCATGTGTGTGTGCCAAAAGCGGTCAAAAGCCAAGGCAAGGGCACATTGGTAAGATGGATGAGATAAATTGCAAATCAAGGACGCATGCGCAGGGTATCAAGGATGCCATTGGATGAGGATCAGCTAGTTTTTTGACATCTCATTCAGGGGCGATGAGAAATTTGTGCGTTGTGTTGCAAAAGTGAATGACATTGCCTGATGATCCAACCCTAAAAAATTCATGGCAAGGCGTGACCCCATCGCCTGTTATGTGCATCCAAAAAAAGAAGCGCTAGAATATGCAATAACCAAGAGCCAAGCGCCTTCTCCACGCTGCGCAGCCGAGCCAATTTGCTTGGTTCCATCGAAAATCAAGTTGCGATGCGCCCGTGTAACCTGTCTCCTATTTTTTTTCTTCTTTTTTTTTTTTTCTGGCGCCCATTCCAAGCCATCTCTCTGCACGAGGCGTCTGTGCCGAGGGAAGCCAACGAATAAAAATAAAAAAGGGCACATCAGGATCCGACCGTGCCGAGTGGCGCCCGGACGGCAGTCCTCTTTGCACTCTTTCCACCCCTTTTTACGCTATTTATCCGCCTTGCCCCGATTACTTTGGCCGTTGAGCTAATTCTATTTTCAACGATGGGTGTCAACCATTTGTCCACGAGATGCTGGAAGCGCCTTGGTGCCTGAAACGCGTTCGAAAAAGTACAAAGTGACCCTTTTTTGCTTCTTTTTCGTGTTTTGGTGGGTATGTGTCGCGTTTTTTTTTTTTTTTTTGGCAACAAACCTTGACGTAGCTTGGCAAGGAATTGGCCGTCCCTGCATTCCATAAGCTGTGTTTCAAGGAGGGAAAACATGGAAAAAGAAAGCTTATTCGGCGCGAGCATCAAAAGGGGCCGGATTTTCAAGTGAGCCACGCATCTATCAAAAAAAAAAAAAAAGATCGTGGGGCACATAGGTCTCACCAGCTGTGTGGATCAGGATCACGGTTCATGCATGGATGATGATTGGCGCACGTATTCACCAAACGGATAATACCTTCGGAGGAATTGGCATTTTTGTTCTCCTCTATCCCATATGAGCGCGAGGGCAAAAAGGACAATTGCAAAGTGGCAAAAGGAAAAAAGTGAACGGCAATTGGGTTCTGTGTCTCAATGGCCATCGCATCAAATCAAACCCGAAGCGCCGAAAAAGGCACTTTGCGGTTTAAATGCTTTTCCAAATGGAGAATTTCCTCGCTCAAAGTAGGCAATCACGGACGTTGGTTGGTTGGCGGAATCCCTGTCCTGTCCGCGGCTTGCCCGTCAGGCCAATGGCGCGCAGTGTGGGGAAACCAAAGGTGAAACGGGAAAAAATTGTGTATAAATAAACACGCCTCCGTCTCTCTCTTTCTCTCTTTTTTTTTTTTTTTCGTTCCTGCACTTGCACACTCTTCTTGTTCACCTCAAAACACCCACAGACACACTATGACTGCTAAGACTAACCGCGCTGTTGTCCTCCGCAAGCCTTTGGATATTGCCTTTGTAAATACACCTGGTGGCCCCCCTGCTCTTTAAAGCCGAAAGCTGTGCTGACCACACCTCCCTTTTTTTTTTTGCCTCGCAGGAAGACCGACCTGTTCCCGAGATTGGTGCTGGTGGTAAGCCTTTTTTTTTTTGCCTTTGTGTGGCGCGGGTGATGATTGACGAGTTTTTTTTTTTTTTTTGCTCCCCCCCAACAGAGGTTCTCGTGAATGTCAAGGCGACTGGCATCTGTGGCAGTGATGTGCACTACTGGTTGCACGGTGGCATTGGCACCTTCATCCTTGATGGGCCCATGATCATTGGCCACGAATCCGCTGGTGTGATTGCCGCTGTTGGCCCCGGCGTGACGCATCTCAAGGTCGGCGATCGCGTCGCCATGGAACCTGGTGTCTGCTGCCGCTTGTGCGACCAATGCAAGGGCGGCAACTACAACCTTTGCCCCGATATGGTCTTGTAAGGCGCTTTTTGCACCCATCAGGGACTTGTCAATGAACTCAATTGACCCAATTTTCCTTTTTTTTTTTGTGCCCATCGCCAGTGCCGCCACCCCTCCTGTTGACGGCACGCTCGCCGATTACTATCGCCATGCTGCCGATTTCTCGTTCAAGTAAGGACAAAGGAACTTTTTTTATATTTTCGCGAAAAGGCGTGCGAGGGAAAAAAAAAAAAAAAGAGTGAATTCTAACCTTAATTCCCCATTTTTAGGTTGCCCGAGAACGTGTCTTTGGGTGAGGGTGCCCTCATTGAGCCCTTGTCCGTGGGTCTCCATGCTTGCACTCGTGCCAATGTGACTTTGGGTCAGAGCGTGTTCATCTTTGGTGCTGGCCCCGTCGGCTTGTTGACCGCCGCCTCTGCCAAGGCCGCTGGTGCCTCGCGCGTCGTCATTGCTGGTAAGAATTTGACAAAAAAAAAAAAAAAAACGGGAAAAATGGGTTTTTGGGACCATCCATTCTTTTGGAACCGTGCGTGCGCATGCCAGCCATTGTATCCATTACCAATGGGACCCTTGCACAACGCGTTGTGGTCCAATGGCACGCGCGCGCATCGGCGTTTTGCATGGTCATTTTCGCCAAATCGCGTCCCGGTGCGAATTATGAACCATTGACTCACATTTCATCGCATGATAGACGTGAAGAAGGAGCGCTTGGACTTTGCCAAGACGTACTACACCGATGCCCAATACATCTTGGAGCGCCCTGAGCAAGGCGAGCCCAACATTGAGTACTCGCGCCGCATCTCGGCCAAGATCCTCGAGTCTGAGGCTGCCTTTGACGCCGTCTTTGACTGCACTGGTGTCGAGACCTGCGTGCAGACCGCTGTCTACGTAAGCAATCAGAAAACAACACACTTTTGGTCGAAATGGCGAAATTTACGCTAATTTTCTCCTTTTTTTTTCACCAGCTTACCAAGAACGGTGGTACCGTCATGCTTGTCGGCATGGGCGCTCAAGTCCAGACGTTGCCTGTGTCTGAACTTTACTCGCGCGAGGTTGACATCAAGGGTGTCTTCCGCTACAAGAACGTAAGAAATCGCTTTTTTTTTCCCGCCATTGGCGGTCATTTTGCTTGGGAGCACACGTCCATTGACACATTTTTCCCTCACTTTAGACGTACCCCAAGGCCATTCAAATGCTCGCTTCGGGCGCCATTGATGTCAAGCCCTTGATCACCCACACTTACACCTTTGACGAGGCTGTCAAGGCGTTTGAGCATGCCCGTGACGGCACGGACAACGCCATCAAGATCCAAATCCTGAACGAGTAGGATGGAGTCGTCCATGATGACTTTTTTTGCATGAATGCCCACCTGTACAATATGAATAAAAAATTGGGGATATCCGAGTAGTTTGATTTTTTTTTGGATTTTCTACGCGACACAATCAAGGAGAAAAACGTCCGTGTCGCGTGGTGCGGCGGGTCTCTTCACTCACACACACGCAAAGTGTACACACAGATGCGGCCATCTTTTGTTTTGTGTGACGCAACCCAAGCCCTCTTTTTTTTCATATAGCCGTTTTGTATGAATTTTTTTTTCAGGCACCCAACGAGAGGTCATGGCTGCCTGTGATGCGCGGATGACTCGTGGAGGGGGCGGGACCACAAGGGGCAGCTAAATTGAGACCATGTGCCTTTTTTATTTTCTCACTCTTTTTCTCTTTTACCAATTCTGACCCTCTTTTTTTGCACCGTCTTTTCTGTTTTTTTTGCTTTTTTTTTCATTTTTACCTCTTGTCCCTCTCTCTCTTCCCTTTTTTGCGTTATGACGGAAACCATGTCGCAGACACTAGTGGAAGAAACCAACCGATTCGGCGGAAAAGTCAAAAGTAAGCGTCAATTTTCGGCTGCGACAAGCTTTATCGTCCCGTTTTACGCTTGCTCATCTCGTTTTATTCCTGACTGTGTGTTTTTTTGTTGTCTGTCGAGTAGATCCTTCGAGCAAGGCGCACGGGCTGGGCAGTCCGACGTCGGCAACGGCAAACGACGCGCGCGCGGCATGCTACACGGTGATATTACAACCACAAAGCAATCAATTCCCGACAAAGACGCTGGAACTTCGACAGGGTGCGCAGTGCAAGATTGGAAGACAATCGGGCGCCAAGACCGCGCCCAAACCGCTCAATGGCTATTTTGACTCCAAAGTGTTGTCGCGGACACATGCGATGCTTTGGTGCGACGAAAATGGCGTCTGGATCAAGGACACGAAATCGAGCAACGGCACGTTCTTGAATGGCCACCGGCTATCCAAAGAGACCGAGGAAAGCGAGCCTGTTGCGCTGAAAACAGGCGATTACATTGAATTTGGCATTGACATCTTTAGCGAGGACAACAACACATGTAAGAGCTGCAATGGGGCAAAAGGGGAATCGCATGAGGGAGACGCCGCCAAAGAGGGAGAAGAAGGGGGACGAGGGGGGGGCAAATTGGAAACACAGATTGCAGATGCTCACTTTTTTTTTTTTTTTTTTTTTTTTTTGCCTTTATCAAAAGGTGGCCTGCCACATCTCCATCTTTAATCTTTCTCTGGAGCAGCTTGATCGCTCCATCTTGCAACAATTCAACGTCAATGCCGATTTCAGCCAATTTCAAGTCGATGTAAAACGTCTTTTCGAATGGTTGTCAAACGAGCCGAATTGACTTTTTTTTTTTGCCACGCAGCCCTACTTGTCAAGACGCAGCTCCATGTCATCCATGGGCGGGATCTCATATACGAGCAGCAATAGCGGCAGTGGCACGATCACCGCCACCAGCAATGGCAACAATTCCAGCCACAACAACAAATACCCGGCGTCATCGCCTCCCGCCACAAAGACGAAGCGCTCAAAGACCCTGGATCTCCTAGTTGCCAAGCTAGAGGTAGGAATTGGACATGTTTTTATGGTGCTGCGCGCCGGGATCTCTTTGCAAACACGCTGATTTGCGATTGGTTCTTATACGTTGCACTCAATAGGCCGAATTGGAGCGATCTCAGCTGCTGGAAAAGGAGATGAAGAACATGGCCACCAAGATCAACGAGTTGAACAAAGGTGCCGCTGGTGATCGCGTCAAAAAATCGGTAAAGCGTACCATTGTGGGGTTAAATTCACAAAAGTGCTCACCTGTTGCTCCTTTTTTTTTTTCTTCTCTTCTCCATTGCCAGAACCCGCTGAAATCAGGCGCTCCGACAGCAACTGCAGGAGGCGAACCAAAAGCAAAAGATGTATGATGAGAAAACCCGTTTACAGAACCAGGCCATCTTGGCGGCGCGCCAGCAAATCAAATCCCTGGAAGACGCGCTCCAAAAGAGCAACAGCATGACAACGAGCACCCCATCCCCGGAGGTTGTGAATGGCCTCCAGCACGAGCTGGAGCAGCTGCGTCTGCAGATTGACGAAAAGGAATTAAAGTGGACAAAGGACATCACCCAAGAACGCGAGCACTCCCTGGCCCTCGAAAAACGCTGCCTGGCCCTCGAACGCCAATTGCGCTTCTTTGATCACGGCACCAACGTTGGCACGTCTACCACCACCACCACCACCGCGTCACCCACCATGCCCAAGGATGCTGGCTTTTTTTCGGGCTTTGTGGACGCCCTGCAGGTAAAAAAAAAAAAAAAAACGCGACAACCCACGTCACATCCATCCCCTTTGTCGTCTCTCCCTCAATTCCTCATGGTTCCAATTCTCCTTTTTTTTTTCTTCTTATTGTTTTTGCAGGTGCGCTCCATACAATTGCTGCTTGGCATCTTGATGGCCATCATTTCCGCCTTGGTGTACCTGTTGATGCTTTGATTCAGGGTCAATTCAGTCGGCGCCACCATTTTCTCGCGCCAAAACGACAAGGAAAAAAACACGGCGCCCAATTTGGCCTTGTCATACGCTTTTTTTTTGTTGATTTTGCTTCGATACCCCCCATTTTTTCACTTTTATGCAGCCAACAAGACGTATACCCCAATGGATCAATAAAAAGGTTCAGCATTGGAGGCAAAACAACGCGATATTTTTTTGATTAAAATGGCATATGTACAATGTAGAGCAAAATACAAGCAAGGCAGCAAAAATTGACGGCGAGCGAGTGAGAAAAAAACAACTGAGAATCCATGGCGTGAGTAAATAAAGAAACAAAAAGCAGGCAACAATCCGGGGACGGCGATCAATAGCCGAGATTGCGCTTCCAAATGGTTTTTGTGGTGCTGTAGTCCACGTCATAGGGCGAATAGTAGCCACCGCCATAAGGTGTGCCTGGATAATAGCCGCCGTAGGAGCTGCCGTGTCGTAATCGGTTGTACATGTTCCTGAAAAAGCCAGGACGATGATAATAGCCACCATAATAGCCACCACCATAGGGCATGCCATAATATCCGCCGCCATAGCCACCATACCCGCCGCCATAATACATGGATGGGTACATCCCGCCTCGAAGCATGTAAGGCGTGCGATAGCCACCGCCATATCCGCCGTACATGCCCATTGGATAGCCGTAGCCGCCGCCATACACTGGAAAAAATGAGAAAACAATGGACAAAAAGCGTCAGCACTGCCTTGCGCCTCCTTCCCCCCCCATTGTTTACGCCACTTACTATTAGGATAAAAGGACATTCGAAAATCAGTCGCGTCGCAAGAGCGTGGAGGTTGAATTAGGGAAAAAAGGGGGTTGAACTAGAAAAAAAATCGAAACCGGATAGGTACGAAGAAAGCAATGGCGCGTGTGCAATGGATTGCAAAGAAGAGCCGTGCAAAAGGGGAAAAAATGGAAAGAAAAAAAAGGACAAAGCAAGCTGCAGGGAGCAAGAAAAGAGAAGAAAGAAAGACAAAAGAAAGGAGGCAGGCCCTGGGCTCCATTTTTTTTTTTTTTTTTTTTTTTTTTTTT
>KV441923.1:267599-287242 GCA_001650995.1 Gongronella sp. w5
GCGCGACCTTTTTTTTTTTTTTTTTGTGCAGTGTACAAACTCCGCGATCACACTTATTTGGGCGTCGTTTTTTGCTTTTGCTTCTTTTCTTCTCTTCTTTTCCAAGTTGGCTGTGTGTCTTTTGGGACTATCTCTGCTTCTCATTTGCAGAGAATGGGAAGGCCCGAGTTGCAGGAGGAAACCAAAAGGCTTTGGCTATGAGTTATTCTAATTAAAGCCGGTGCGCTCGCTTTATCATCAGGTCCATTCCCTTGAATGCTCATCACACAACCAGCTGTTCCAAGAGGCAACGTGGCGTTCTCCGAATTGTATCGCTTGACGTATAGACTGGACGTGGCGTTTTAATGTCAAGCAGGAAAAGGAGAAATGCCAGTGCTCTGTGCCAATCGGCGTGCCCTTCGTCGCCACGTTCGATATCCCGTCCCGTCCGCCGCGGGCACAGGGCCACATTGCGTCGAGGAACGTATATTTGCATGGTAAGGCGACGAAAAATAGCAAAGTCATTTATTGACCCCTTTTTTTCTTAGAAGCACGCGCTTCCATTGTCAATGTCGATGCCACGGTGCCCACGAGTGTTGCCAAGGCCACATCATGACCGTACCATCATGAGACGGCGAGAACCAATAAATCAATGGCTCGTAGACGTGTAGAAACTTTTAAAATAAACGCGTTTTCGTTTTTTTTTTATTATTGCGCTGCGCCACAATGGATTTCGTTTTCTTGGCCGCTTGTAACCATGGTATTCCAATGGCGTAAAAAAAGGTACAAAAAAAGAGCAAATGATAGTCGATTTCTAAATTATGCATTTTATACGCCCTTTTTCGGTCAATGATCCATGAACACCAGATGGGCACTGTATTTTATGGAATGCATTGCGGTCTACGACTTGAACGCTCGCAGGAAAACGGCTGCGGTGCCACTTTGATGGAGGATAATTAGCGAAAATGAGAATACAGTAAAAAAGCAAATTGTCATATTTCGCGTGATTTCCATCGTTTGGACTTTTGAAAACCAGGTCCATCGTGCTCGCTCACGACCTTGTATGCTGTAATTTCTACTATGTATCATATCATACTGCAAAAATCACGCTTTTGCGTTTTTGCTTTTGGAAAGCGTGTTTTTCAGACTTTGCCGGCCTGCTGTGCCTCCAGAAATTTTTTACAGACTGCTCGCCCGCCAATGAAAAATGCGTCACGACGCAAACTATAGCACAGCGCTCAAAGAGAAGCCGCTCAATTTTTTTTTTTTTTTGGACTCGAAAATGCCAAAAATAACTCCTATTCATATTGTTTTGCATTCATCCGTTCATCTGCATGGTCGATCCCGTTCAACAATTGCTGCATTGGATCCAGCGCAAAATTTGCAATAAAAAAGCTTAAACCCGCAAATTGCTACGACCACTTTTGAAAAATTCAGGGGTCACTCATACTGTAAAACTGCAATAAAAATCAGACGTTTATTAGACTGCTGTCGGGCAAATCGCGATGAAAAATTTTCATGAAAAAGTGAATACTGTATTTTCTCTGCGAGTTTTACCATTCATCGATGAAATTGGTCTCATTCGAAAGAAACGCAGGAGGTACTTTCGACACGTTAAAAGCGCCTTGCGTCGTCCAATCAGTTGGTGAAAACATCGAGGTTGAAAAATTTTGTAGCGTTGTAGTTGTCAGGCACGTCGTCCCTCAATGGATGTTGCTCTGCGCATCTGCCGTGATGCCACCTGTGTAGATGTGGAGGAATTCGCCGTCGTGGAGCTGGAGCCGCCATCCAAATTCGTCGGGCTTATTGTCTAGGCTATCGTGCGCGGGGGTCGTGATGGCCGGCAGCGACATGGTGGTATGAGAGAGTCTTCTTCTTCATCGTCATCGTCATCGTCAATGACCGAGCCAAAAAAGAGGTATGGATGGTTGCCAAGGAGCTGCTCTTGTTGGGAGGGTCGTAAAACGTGGGGCACACCATGTCGACGTACTGGTTGGCAAACAAAGTCATATCGGGGTCCACCTGCCTTTCCATGCCGCTGTCTCGGCGGCAGCGCATCATTGCCCAACAATTGTCGGATGGTCAGGGCAATCTTTTCCAGGTCAAAAATAACCGACATCAACAATGCCAGGTCATTTTTGAAGTCCTCAATGCCGATCAGCGACTTTGGAAAGCGTGCCTTGTCGATGCGACGTGCGCAGCGTCGTACGTAGAGATCAGGCTTCACCAGATGCACAAAGCCAATGTTCGCGCAAGGGTCATTCGTCTGGATGTACGCCGAGCTTGACGGCGACCTTAGCTTGTCCTCGACGACGAGTTGCAGGCTTGCCGCGCATTGTTCAAATTGTCTTTTTTGACTTCGCATGCGCCGCATGAGGAGGCGGCAGAAGACGTCCGTGCGCGCACAGCTTGTCTTGACCATGTTGACATATTTCTGCGTGAATAGTTGAGCCACTAGTTCTGCGGATCTGTGGCGTCATGACATAAAACATTTGTTCGCTCTACAATAAGCGGCAGCTGATGATCGCGGCGATGGTGGCAAATTCGCAGGTTTTGTCGGCCATGGCTGCAAATGACGCGTCTTCAAAATTGTCCTTCCGGGAGCACTTTAGGTATTGTTGGACCAAACATGTGTGTGTCAGGTCCAAGATTGACGATTATGAATGCACACACCGCCATCGTTTCCTGGTTCTCCTCGATTGCCACACGCGTATGATATTCGGCACCTTAATTTTTCATAATAATGAAGTCTGGGCTGGCAAAACGTTCTAACAATCTAATCTCTTTGTTAGACTTCCAAAAACTGCTCTTGGAGGGCGTAACGCGTCGCCCCTGAACGTAAAATTAAATTTAGAATTGACTTGCGTTAATTTTTCGTGCAGTCCTCTCCCAGTAAAAATGCAAAAAAAGAAAAAAAATCGCACATTCACCGCCAAAAATCAAAATCAGCCAACATATCGTAAAGTGCGATTTCCTCGACTTTTTACCAAGTTAATGGACACCGTGTGAGAACTTTTTTCGATTCTAAATTAAATTTTGCATCGGCTCGCGAAGCAAAATGACGATTCAAGCAGTTTTGAAGGCACTTCTATTAGAGCAAACAGCAAAAACTTGAGCTAAATCGCTATGTAACAAGTGGGTCGTTCCATTCACGTATTGGGAAGCTGGGATCACGTGCTGGCATTTTGGCGATCGCAAGAAAAGCAGGCAACTGTGGGAACAGGCTGCTCACTACCGCCGTTGCAAAGCCAAGGACGATCTTCCGGGCAAATGGCCACGAATGTGCATGTTTTCGCGGTTGACCATGGCAGTATATAGTCTACAAAATGCAGCAATTTAAACATTACATTGCCACAAGTTTCTACGCCCTCGATAACATCTAAAATGCTAGTTAGAGCATCATCGTGATTGGCCAAAATCCGGGTCGATGGGGATCGGCGTGACGAATTCATACTTTTTTTATTGCGTAATATAATTGGTACATAATTGTACGCCGCTCTGCTTGGCTGCCTTCAGGTCCCAATTATCCAAAAATGTAGAAGGGTCCGTGGGACATGTTAGCGTGTTGAGAGCGAGAGAAAAAGAAAGAGAAAAAAACAAAACACAACAAAAAACAAAACAAAAAATTAAGGAGGCTGGAGTCACATATTTTAATTGCAGTGGATATATACTGTACGCGCGTACATCAAAAAGAGTGTGAAATGAACAAAATGGCCTATCATAGCCTGCTGGTGGCACGTTGGTCAACGCGCTTTTTTTTTTTTTTTTTTTTTTTTTTTTTTTTTTTTTTTTTTTTTTTTTTTTTTTTTTTTTTTTTTTTTTTTTTCTTTTCCTCGTTTTTTTTTTTTTTTTTTTTTTTTTTTTGTGGCGGGCAAGATGCAGATTTTGCCTGCTGAGTGCAAAGTGTGTCACGTTCATTGAGTTGACGTATGTGAGTGCCTATGACATTATATCCCCAGGTTGTGGTAGAAACAGCCAAAACGAAAATTTATAGTAAGCCTTGGTCATCAGGCACAGCGACAGCCGCGAAACGCGTCCCAGCATGCCATGACAGGCTTGAAACCCCGAATGGGACTCATTTGGCAGCCGTCCAAAGTCAAAAAGGCGCGACATATGCAAATCAAAACTTTAGTCGTCGCGAACCTCCAAAACCAAAATTGGAAAAATAAGTCCCCAGAAATCCGCCAAACTCGCACACAAGATGAAGCGCATGGAGAAACCACGAAAAAGTCAAAAAAAAGTGTGAGGTCCGTCGACTCCACGACGAGCAATGTGTGATTTTCGTTTAAACTTTACATGCAAATTGCACGGGTAGAACGCGTGAATGTTGCCGCGCTGACGCGACCACGAGCAAGACATGATCCTTGTGCATGAATTTGGTGCGGGCGAGGAGTGGATACCACCCATTTTGACGCGGTTTTTCAACGCGTCAAAAATTATTATAAAAACGATTTCCTGTCTAAATGAGCTGGAGTTCATCTTTTTCATCGATCACGAGTATCCATGTACGCAGCACATCACGACATTTCTGATGGTTCTAATTTCCAGCCCCTACGACCATTTCTCGTCGATTTTGCCTTGCAGCGAAAATACGTAGCAGATTGCATTTTACGCCGAAACCTGCCAATGGACCCCTGGTTTTCATTTCATTTTCGTCGGTGAATGAGGACGTTGTACCATGTGATTGAATGGCGCGGCGATCTGACGACCTAAATTCGTCATTTTAAAAATCCACGACTGGACCCCTTGGCAAATCCGTCACTTTCGAAAATTGTCATTGCGCGCCATCCAGTGATCGCAGCACCCCATGGGCGAGCTCATTCAAAAGGTAAAAAGTGGAGTCGTCGAAACAAGGCATGTATTCCCCTGGAGATTGTAAAAGGTTGCAATGCATGGCTAAAATCAGTAAAGCAGCTTATTTTGCCGTTTTCTCAAAACTGGTCTAATCCACCTCTGCTTTTTTGTTGCACAACACGCGACAATGGCAAAAAAAGCTCAATAGATGTGCAGTGGGTTTGTTGCGCATCAGTTTGAAAGGCATTGGGCATTGGGTCAAAAAGCCAAAATACGTCAATTCGCGATTGCTCGCGTGACAGCGATAGGATCATTGTCACATTTGAACTCGGTGCCTACCATGCACATGGACAGCATTGCCCAAAACTTGACGATCAAGTGTCTATCACAAGAAAAGAAACGATTGAAAAACTAGAGTTTTATGGATTACGCCAAGCTAAACGTGACTAACATGACCGGCTGCCGAAAAAATACGCATGGATCGTTGAGCTTGTGTCTCCGGCGCAACCCAGCTCAAATTTGGGACCATGCTGGGCCAGTAAATGAGGAAGAAATCTTCAATAAAAGGCAAATCAAGTGAAAAAAAGAGGCCATGACCTATTCATTTTACTTGGCAATGACGCGTGCCTGCCCTCAAACAAATCAACGCGACGGCGTGGGTAAGAATACTCACTTCCCGAGATGAGCACTCACCAAGATTTTGGCGAATTACGACAAAAACATTTGCGCGACCGGTCGCATGCAATAAAGAGGAACAATAGAGGATGATTTTACTTTATTTTTTTTATACACAAGTGTAGCCACCGTCGATGTAAAATTGTGCGCCGGTGACATAGCTGGACGAATCGCCTGCCAAGTATACGACGGCACCGTTTAACTCATCGGGGCGACCGACGCGTCCCATGGGCGTCAGCTGCTCCCAAGTTTCCTTCAATTGAGGATTTGTCTTGAAAATATCTTGCAACATCTCGGTCTCCATATAGCCAGGGCTATGATTTAGCGAGAAAAAAATGCGTCAGCCCAGTGCTTATGCGTTATTTTGCCCATTTCTTACTTGATGGAGTTGACACGGATGCCACGCTGCGCCCATTCTTGCGCCAAGCATTTCGCCATCATGTTAACAGCACCCTTGGACGCGTTGTACTGCAAAGAAAAGAAAAAAGGATGCGACATGAGCATATAAGGACGCGCAAAAACAGAAAAATAGGCAACTCACGCCAGTATGAGGCTGGGGACGGTTGGCAATGGCACCAGACATGGAGGAGATCAAGATTATGCTACCCTTGGTGCCTTGCTCCAGCATGCGCCTATGACAAACACGGAAATCATAACACGTAAGCCCTTTTGATCTCTTTCTAAATTGGTCATCGCATAGATAATGCCTTACTTTCCGACGGCCTGAACACCGTAGAAGACGCCATGGACATTCACATCAAAGATGCGACGCCAATCATCCAAGTTGAAAGTCTAGAAAAGTGCGCTTTTGTAAGAAATGGGCCGTCATGAGTCTCCTTTTTTCGTGTTTTACCTCGGCCGGGCCCTCGATGGCGATGCCCGCGTTGGCGACAAAGATGTGGACGGTGCCAAAGTCGGCGTAGATCTTGTCAATGGCTGCCTGGACGGCGGTGGCGTCGCCTATGTCGGCCTTGTACGCCTTGCACGTGACGCCGTACTCCTTGGCGATCGCGGCGGCCGTGTCGTGCGTCTTTTCGCTCGACACATACATCAACGCCACATTGGCGCCGGCGCCGGCCAATGCCTTGCTCATTTCCAAGCCAAGACCTCTGCAAAGAAAAAGAAGTGTCAATGCAAACTTTAATCATTAGGGTGACACGATGCCCCTGGTTTTAATCATTTTACCTGCCACCACCCGTGACGATCGCGGTCTTGCCAGCAAGAGAGAACAATTCGAGAGACTTCATTTTGCTTGTACGTTGTTGTGTATGTGAGGAAATAAAAATAAAAAAAAGAAGTAGAAAACAGAAAGAAAATCAAGACGTTGATCAGAGACCGTTTAAAAAGGGATTAGAAACCCTTGGTCTAGTCGGAGTTGCGCTGTGCACAGTTTGGACAGAACCCGCTTGTCAAAAAATATGCGCACATGTGCAATCAAAGAGCCATTGGCGCGTGTCATCCTACCCCTACCCTTATTTTTTGTTGTTTGCCACATGCACCGGCACAGTGTGTCCATGGGCACGAGCTTTCATTGGCTTTATGCAGAGCTCGACGCGATCCTGTAAGTACTCATTGGAAAAAGAGCACAGACAGGCGCCATCGCGGCATCGATCAATGATGTCATCGACTGCCGTGTTGGGGGCGGACCTCTTTCTTTGGGCCCTTCTTTTTTTCTGCAAAAGTCGTGCCATTGGGCCTTCATTTAGGGATCGATCTTTTCTTTTTTTTGGCTTTGGGCGCGTTTGGTGGGCTGGCGGATCCAATTGGGCTATTCAATGCAGTCCAATAGCGGCTTTCCAGTCCCCTTCTCGTTCAACCGTTCAAACATGTCAAACACTTCAAGCGAGAGAACAATGATCATTGAATCACCAAAAAAAAAAAAAAAAAAAAAAAAAAAAAAAAAAAAAAAAAAAAAAAAAAAAAAAAAGTATACTTTTTAAAAAAAAAAAAAAAAAAAAAAAAAAAAAAAACGAAGAGCGATTTACTGCATAGAAAGGCTTGGCCAATCAATTGACGCGTCCTGGCTGTGGCACAGAGCACTTGCCAAAGTGACAGCTGTTTGGCAGGGCAGCGAATCACAAGGGAATGGCCATCGGAGCCAAAAAAAAATTTTCTTTAAACGAGGCAGGGGGTTCCTTTTTTGTGTTTTTTTTCCCTTCTTTCTCTTTCTCCCCTCTGTATATCCGGTTCCTCCAAGTCCTCTCTCTATCAAAATGGCCAAGAACACCCAAAAGCGCTCCACTCTTGCTGACGTTGTCACTCGTGAGTACACGATCCATCTGCACAAGCTTGTGCACGGTCGCTCCTTCAAGGCTCGCACTCCCCAGGCAGTCAAGGCCGTCAAGGCATTTGCCGTCAAGCAGATGGGCACTGAGGATGTGCGCGTGGACCCTGCATTGAACAAGGCACTGTGGGCCCGTGGCGTGCGCAATGTGCCCCATCGCATCCGCGTGCGCATTGCTCGCAAGCGCAATGATGATGAAGATGCCAAGCACAAGTTGTACTCGTATGTTACTTTTGTCCCTGTGGCTTCGTTCAAAGGTAAGGCATCATGATTCCCTCTCCCCCCCCCCCATTTTTTTCTTTTTTGCTTTGCTCTCTGTTTGTAGCTCTCTCGGTCTTTTTTACACCGTGATGAAAACAAACACGCTGTTGTGTAGTCAGCTGAAGCAGTGCAATTGGGGCAATGGAGCTTGATGGCTTCTTGCGTCTTTTTTTCTTTTTGGGCTCATCGCTTTTGATGATTCCCAAAGAGAAAAGGCGCAAGAAGCTTCAGCTTTTTTTTTCTCAATTGCCTGCGGATGGCGGCTTCCTGCAGTTGAAAGCTCAAGAGGTTGGAGTATCAATTGATCTCCTATCTATGACGTGCCAATTTGCTCATCGTGTCCCCCTGCCCTTTTATTTTTCTTCGTGTTTTTACGCGTAATTAGGCTTGGAAACCGCTGTTGTCGATGACGAATAGACAAATTTCTTTCATGGCATCTCCACCCCTTTGTAATATAGCATTTTAATTTAAAAAAAAAAATAATAAAAAAAAAAAAAAGATTGCATCGAACACGGTCTCGTATTTTTGGCTTTTCCAGGGCACATCCTTGACACACAGCGCGCGCAAGCATGCTCCTAAGGCTCGACGCATCTTTCTGATCTTGTAAAAGGATTCAATGTGTCAAAATGCGGGGATGTTTATTCAGTTTTCTATGTTTATAATAATCAGAAACAAGGGATGGGATGGCCATCTACTCGTCGTCGTCGCTGTCCTCTTCAGACTCTTCCTCGGCCTCGTTGAGCCATTCGATGAACTTTGTGGCGCGTTCGCGCAGCTTGAGTTCCTCGGCGGACCCGTCCTTTGACGCGCTCGTCGAGTACCAGGTCATGACGGCGTCTTCCTCAATGACATCGATGTTGTACAGGATCTGCAGCGAGCTCAGGAACAGTTTGCCCAGTGCCGCATTGGTCGCGCAGTGTTTCTAAAGCATAAAAAGCACGAGAATAAATGCATATTGGCGATTTTTCTTGTTTTTTTTTTATCGTACCTGCAGCAGTGTCAATGCATGGACCTGATCCTCCATCTTGTGGACGACCTTGCCAATGAGGGGCCCCCAGTGCATCATGACCTTTTTGAGGCTTGCGGCAGGGTTGGCGAGATCAATGTGATTCATGACGGCCGGTATCAGGACCTCACGGACATCCGAGTACTTGCCATTGCTGCTCATGCGCAGACCGGTGATCTCGAGGGCGGCCGTGTCGACGGTGTGGTCCTCGGCGAGCGAGCGCTCGATGGTCAGCGCAATCTCCTTTTTGAATTCCTCGGATTTCTTCGCGTCGTCCACGTCCGTGTTGAAAGCGCCGCCCACGGACGCCAGGTCGCTGTCGTCGTCCGACGACTCGCCCACATCCGACGCGCTTTCAGACAACTCGTGATCCTCGAGCACCAGGTCATTGATGTCGTAGGCTGCGACCAAAAAAAAAATGTGAGTTTCCGGCGCTTGATTCGTCCTTTTTTTTTTTTTTTTTTCCAAGGTGTCCAACTTGAGATTGCGCTCGTCCATGTCGTCGTCGTCACTGGCCAATTGCGTCCAAAAGTAAACAGGGGTATGATCGCCGGTCAAGACGCGGTGGTGATCTAAAACAAAAAAAAAAGTCGCGTCAAAAAGCGCGTTTAAAGAGGAGCGCCAGGCAAAACCTACCATTATCTTGATCATCCTCTTCGTCGCTGTCCTCAAACATGCTCGTCTTGGGCTGCGGGTGCAGGCTCAATCGCGAGTATTTAGAAATGTGGACATTGGGGCCGATGGTGACCTAAAATTCAACATTGATCAGGGAAACCTCTTTTTCTTTCTCTTTTGGTGGCTTCTTTTTACGTCGTTGGCGATGATGCAGCCGCGGTCAATGTTGGTATGGTCCAAGATGGTGACATTTTGGGCAAGGATGGACTGAGTGATGGTGCAATTGTCGGCGATGACGACGCCGTCCCAGAGAAAGACGCCGTCGAGCGTGACATTGTTGCCGATCTGGCAGTTCTTGCCAATGATGGAGCGGCGCACCTTTGTGTTCTCGCCAATGCCAGAGCCAGAGCCAATTTGCACATTGTCGTCAATCAGGCACGAGCGCGACAGGATGACGTCGCTCGCCTTGTACACGTTGCCGCGCATGAATTCATAATCGTCGCCGGGGTTCAGATTGGTCTCGGGCACAATGGGGAAAGCCCATCGGTTCAGGACGTGCATGCTTTTTAAGAAATAAGCAAAATGGCGCGTGTCAGCGACGCGCTTTTTTTTTCGTCTTTTTCTCTGCCATTGATTGTCATTGACTGTCTTTTTTTTACCTGACGGTGTTGTAGATGCGCTCGTTTTGGATGTGTGCAATATAAGCCTCTGCGACGGGGTGTGTGTAGATGGTCTTTCCGAGGATGTCCGAGGTGATGATGCCGTGAACAAAGTCGCGTCGCAGGCGCTGCCAGTCGAAATTCTCGGTGAAGAGTGCGGGGACCTCGACGGAGCAAATGTCGACACGGGGATCGACGAGGTCGTTGCGGATTTCGATTGTTTGGTGGTGTTCAAAGAGGGCTGGGGCGAATTCGATGCGTTCCTTCTTGGGCAGGGCCACGACGGGCTCATAAAAGAGGCATTGGCTGGAGTCTGGGTCGAGGACAAACACGCTGGACGCTTCGAGCGGGCGCGACGTGTGTGCGCGTGCGGCTTCCTTGACGACCATGGTCATGATCGCGTTCTTGTCCGTCTTTTTGCGCGCGCGGTGCGCCTCGATGGCCTTGTCCAGCTTGATGTTGGACACAAGGTCGCCGGACGTCAGGATAAAGTCGTTGCTGATCAATTGGCGCGCGTCCATCTCGCGAAGCGCGTCGCCCACCGACATCGCGTCCGGGCATGACACGAGCTTGATGTTCAGCTTGCCCTTGCGTTCCATCCATCGCGAATGACTATTTTATTTTTATAAAAAAAAAAAAAAGGGTCAATGGCAAGTTAAAACGCGGCAACAATAAAAAAAATTTAAAACACTTACTCGAAATAGGCCTTGATCTTGTCGCTATGCGTGGAACTGACGATAAACACGTCGCGCACGTCAGAAATAGCGAGCACCTCGAGCGTGTATTCGATGAGAGGGATGTTGCAAAGCGGCATAAGGCACTAAAGCGCGAAAAAAGCAAGAATAAGCACTGGATCGCGCGCAAAACGGGGTGGATCCAGTTTTTTTTTTTTTTCTTTACCTGCGGCAGCTCATGGCTAATGGGCAAGAACCGAGCATCATAATTGTCGGTGAGGATCACGGCCTGCAGAGGTTCAGGCACGTCTTCGCTGCCGTGCTGCTGGTTCTGAGGCTTTTTGTTCTTGGGTGGCATAGAAAAAAAAAGACAAGGGGGGTGAAGAAAAGAAAGAGTGAAAGAAAAAAAAAAAGAGGACTGGGCCACCAACTTTTTTTTTTTTTTTTTGACTCAAAATTGGTCATTTGGGGGCAATTTGGGGGCAGCGCGGGGCTTTTTGAGCTTGCTTTTGGCCATACAAAAGTGTACGAGGCGTACAAAATGGAGTAACAACCATCGACATTTTATTTCATTTAAAAAGGAGGGGGATGGGACCAAGGGAATGGGGAGAATTGGGTAAATTGGCGAAAGCACATGGAGGAAATGTTGTCTTTTTTTTCATTTTCCTTTTTTTTTTTTTTTTTCTTAGATCATCATGGCAAGGGCGCCCATCCTGCTGAGGGACATTTGTAGGCGCAGGCGCGAGCATTCTTGGTACACGTCCATGAGTGAGCGATCTTTAAATGAGCCCAAGCGCAATTGGCGCAGGAATGCGTAAAAGGCAATGACGGCATGCAGACGATCTGCACAATGGCGATCAATGCAAGCCCATTCATCAAAATACGAGATGCGGAAGCGGAAGGCAAGGACTTGCTCCATGGCGGACGCGTCGTCCTCATTGTCCTGGACGCGGCGGCCGCAAGTGGCGCACAACATGTACCCCTGATCGCCGGACAGATTGCTTGCCGATGCGCCGGAGGACGAGGACGATGACGCCATGAGGGAAGATGACGACGACGACGCGTCGTCGACATTTCCAGTGAATTTGTTCCATAGGCTGGGTCGTGCGCGTTTTGCAAGCTTCTCTTTGCGCAAGACACTGACGTGCTCGCGTACAAAGCCTGGCGGACACGCCTCGACAAAGCATGTCTTGATTTGGATGGCTTCAATGATCTTTTTGACGCCTGTCATCTTTGGCGTGGGGCCAAAGCGCAAGCATGGCTCAATGTCGTCGGCCATGCATTGCTTCATAAAGGGTAAGGCGTGCAATCTGCGCAACGACGACGATGTCGATGTGGCGAGGGCCATGAAATCCGAGAATTCCGTCAATTGCTTATCATCTTCAAACGTATCGAGTTGGACGGCGTCGAGCCATGCGGGGCGCGGATCGGTCTGGTGCAAAAGGGCCATGTCGAGCTTGGCGCGCGCAAAATAGGCGGCCGACGCGTCGTCATGGTCAAACGAAGGTGGTGTCGCATTGGCATTGGCATTGGACGCGTCGTCCGAGCCTGTGGCCACCGACGACGATGCACACGACGACGCCGCATCGTCCAATGGCTCTGCAAGGGCACTGTTGCTCTTGTTGCTGCTGCTGAGGCTGTGCCGGAAGGCATACGGCATGGTTTGTGTGTCGTCCTGGGCGGCCATTTGGTCGCGCAGGAGTCTGAGCTGATCGAGGGTGTGCTGGAGTGTGGCATTGGCGTCGTCAAACTCGGATTGGAGCCGGTCGACATTTGCCTGAAGTGCGATCTTCTCGGTTTGCTCCTGCTGGACCATATCGCGTGCCTCTTTGAACAAATGCTGGCCGAGATCTTCAATTTCGCGTTTGGCGGCCAGTTTGGCGTCCTCCATAGTCCGGATCTGCGCCGTCTCCTCGTTGTATTTCACGTGCAGCTGTTCCATGTCTGTCTTTAGCGCCAGGATCTCGTCGTCACGGTGCATCAATGCTTCACGCGCATCCAACATCCGCTTCTGAAGTGACATTAATTTGTTGGTGTTTTGATCGTGTTCGGCCATCGCCTCGAACAATTGTCGTTTGTTTTGTCGCAATAGCTTGGTGCGCTGGATCCGTGCCGTCTGAATGTCCTGCAACGCGTCAATAGGCTCGTCGCACATGGCACAATGCTCAGAATCCATCGACACTAGCCAATGCTGACAGGCACAAGGCCGATGCCCGTGCACCGTCGATGTCTGCCTCTTGGCCATGCTGCTCGTGCTGCCCCCCAATGTGCTTGCGCTGCTGCTGCTCGTGCTACTCATGCTTTGTGCACTGATAGTTGACGACGATAGCGAAACCTGCTGCTGCTGTTGCTGCTGTTGTTGTTGTTGCTGTTGTTGTTGCTGGACGCGAGATGACGGCGTCACAAGGGGCACGCCCGGCGCGCCCGAGAAATTCGACAGCGACAAGCGCGCCTTGCGTTGTTCGTTCTCCAACTGCGAAAAGAGCTGGTTCATATCCTTGGACGGCTGCAGCGGACTGATAGACACACTCATGGCAAAAAAATGATAAAAAAAATAAAAATAAAAAAAATTCAAGGACGTGGGGCGGGGGACACGAGGAAAAAAAAAAAAAAAGGAAAAAGGAAAAAAAAAAAAAAAAAAAAAATGAGGGGAAAAAAAGAGCAACAAATTCAAATTGAGCAATCAAAAAGGTAAAAATAGAAATTGGATCAAAACAGGGAGGCAAAAAAAGCACCCGCACGCACGAAGCACACACACACACACAATGTCATCAAATCACATGCATAAAGACAGACATCAACAAGTTAAAAATCTCTCTTTCATTTTGGGGATATACAGTGTATTTTTTGGCAAACAAGCAATTGAAAACAATTACGACGCCTTGCCAAGCGCGTCCAATCGCTGCACCAAATCCGAAATACGACCGTCTATAACGGCGACGTTCTTGTTGATCAGGTCTGTGTTCTCTTGCAAGCTCTGCGACAACTAGAAAAGGGTAACATGACGACCATGCGTGTCAGCAAAGATGCAGGGGGGGGCCACAAAAGCCTAGGAGGACGAGCCCCATGCCACTTTTTTTTTTTTTTTTTTTTTTTTTTTTGTATATTACCGAGTGAGACGTGGTATCCAGGCTTTTCAATTCATCATCCATGCGCGTTTGTTCTTCGGAAATGACTTTGAGTGTGCGGCTAAAGATGGCTGCCTCTGAGTGCAGGCCCTGCAGGGCCTTGAGGCGCGTGAGCAGCGCGGGCGTCAAATTGAGCAGCGGATCCACCTTTTCCATTGTGCTGAACAACTTGTTGACCTTGTCCTCAATGTCGTTGGACAGGTTGCCATGATCATCCTTGCTGCTGCCTGCACCAGAGGCAGACCCACTACCTGCGCCCGCGCCCGCCGACGCCGTCGATGCTGTCGCCAGTCCTGCAAGGCCAAAGGCATGGTCCTTGCGCCCGCCCGTCTTTAATTCATGGAGACGCTCCAATTCCGGCACCAAGACCTTGATGCGGCGACTGATGGTGTCCAGGTGCCGCGGCTGCGCAAGAAGCGAAATCTGCTGCTCGAGCTTGGACAATGAGTGCACAAATGACGTTGACGCGAGATTCGCAGGCTAAGGGGAGAGAGAGAGGGGGAAAAGGACATGGAAAAGTGAGCATGACGCGATGTCCTCCCTTCTTTTTTTCTTTTGGTGGTACCAATGCATCTAAATCTTGGCCAGCCGACGTGCCAATGAGCTTTTCCAATCGCGAGATGCGTTCATCAACGTCCGCGACCTTGATCTGCTTCGTGGCCTGGACGGCCTCGGGCGTATAATACAATTCGTACGTAATGCCCTAAGACCCATTGAAAAAAAAAAAATGTTAGGTGGGACCCGACGTGTCATCGCGATTCGAGAGGCCATACCTCCTTGTTTGTCGCCTTGGTGTCCGGGCTGTCTTGCGATGGCGTCTCGGTGGCGTCGGTCGTAGCAACCTCTGCGGCAGCGTCGGCGGCCATGGCCTTGTACGCCTCGAGCTGCTTGATCAGCGACTTGGCCTCGTCGACGCGTTTGCCGTACGAGGACGCGGCCTCATTGTCGTCGCCCGAGCCCACGTGCTGCTCAATTCGCGTCAAATCCGATTGCAAGTACGTGATTTGCGCCAACAAGTCGGCCTGCGATACATCGCCCTTGTCCTCGCCCTTGTTTTCCTGGAGAAATTGGATGAGCATCTAGTCATCTCCAATGGATCCTTTTTTTTTTTTTACCTTGTCATTGTCGATCTCTTGATTGAGCTCCTGGACCTCATACATGAGTCGACGCAGCTTTTGCAAGCGCGTCTCCTCCAGGATCATTTCCTTGGGCAGAATTTCGTACTCGTCAGTCTCGAGCGCAGGTGGGCGGCGCACAAATGTGCGGTACATTGATTTCTTTCTTCGCGTCAGGCGATCCGAAAAATCTAAAACAACGAAATCATTAAGAAACGGGCCGTGTGAGCGTCTTTGACGCGTTTCTGTGCCTCCAATTCGCTATACCTGTGTGCGACGCATCCACCACCGTGTCTTTGAACCGGCTGCTGGCGTCCTTGACAGACACGCGCGAGCGCACGACGCTCTCGTTCTCATCGTTCGACTATGAAATTGTAAAATGCGCGTCCGTCAGCTTGCTGTTTCGCTCTTTTGACGCGCAAAACTTGGCCATGAGCACTTGCCTCGTCATCATCATTGTGCAGCGCAGCCGTCTTGTCATCCGTGATATCGTCCGTCTCATAGACATCAGGCTGGTCGTCCTAGATTCATGAAAAAAAGGGGGAGGTGCAAGGGTTTAGCAACAAGTATGAGGTCCAAACTCGTCTGTCAATGCCGCGCCACGTGAACTCTGGTCACTGCGTCTATCCTTTTTCTCACATACAATATCGGGCAGTGCAGCGTACTTGGACATGGTGAGCAAAAGAGCAGTAGCAACGAGGAAGAAAGCAAAAAAGGAAGCGCGAGGCGGCTTTTGAAATAAAAAAGTAATGAAATCAGGGCGCCCTTCACTATCCCCTGATTCGATGCCCGCCTTGGCAACGCGTAGCTGAGAAACCAATGAGAGACATCAAAAGGCACGTAAAATTGAAATAAAAACACCCTTGCATCTGCTCTTGACATCAACTTGCTCTATTGACGCATAATGGAAAATGCACTTACCATGCGAAAGTTTTTAAATGCTGCTTGTCCCCTACAGTAGCTTGGAGGCACCACCGAGCGCGTCGGTGCCTAGATCGTAGGGCTGCTCGACAAGGAAAAAGCGGCAAACCGAGTTTTTTTTTCATTTTGTATGTCTTTCCCGCCAGGCAACATTAAAATCAAATTACATCAAAAAATAACATCATGTGAGCTGCAATATTAATGCTACTAACGAATCAATAAGAAACAACGACGCCTGATACAAAAAAAACAACGGTATGCGTCTATGCGTAAAAAAAAAAAAAGGACGATTTTCAAACAAAGAACAACATGTGCTATTGATTCTCATTTCTCATGGATTGGGACCGGCGGCAGGGCGTGTTTCATAACACATAGCATCATTCAAAGACGGTCAAATTGCGCTTTGCAATAAAGTCTGCGTTTTTTAGAACGACATTCAAGCTATCAAGCATGGCCCTTCTAAAAAGTAACGATATTTTTTCACGCTCATGTTTTCGGCTGCATTGCTCGTGAAATCACTCAGTATATGTTTCAAAGGCTTATTATACATTATCATGTCCCAGATGTGAACATGACAGCTGTGATTTCAGGTGAAATCACTTGTTGTCCACATCCCGCTGTCCGATCAACTCGAAAATTGTTTCCATTGCCGACTTTGTCATTTGGTTCAACACCGCATGGTGCCTGGAGAAATACGTAGAATCAAATGACAAAGCCAATTTTAGCGATCGCAATTTTATTTTTGTATTTTTCGCATTTGCAACTTCTTTTGTATTGACCACCATCCTCCGCACTATGATAATACTGTAGATAGTACGTGACCCAACCTCCAATATGGCTGCGGCTTCTGGCGATCAGTGACGCACCACCCGGCAGCACAGCAGAACAGAAGTTTTTAACGAAACTTCACATGCAACACTGTTGTTGTACTGTACAGTAAAATATTTTTTTACGCATCTTTTTACAATTCTGTTGTACAAGCATAAATACTGGGCACTGGGGCAATGGTCAGAAAGAGCACAAAAATTGCTACTAAAAAAACAAATTGTTACATCGCCGCTACACATCATAAAAAACATTTGCTATAGGGATCATGTTTTTCTGACTTTGCTGGCCTACTGTGCCTCCAGAAATATTTTACACGAAGCCTGCCCGCCAATGAAAAATGCGTTACGGGCTAAGTGTCTGGACTGGTATTTCACAAGTTGTGAAAAAAAAGAAAAAAAGAAATACAGTAAAGCAAACGCGATGCAAATCGCGTCGTGCATTCTCAGTGCCGCATCCCTGGATTCAAATCCAGATGGCCGGGCACTTATCTAGTCCGGCTAATCAAGCCCCACTCACATAATGGCTGATGTCGCCAGGTACGTTTTAATCGCGATTTTACCATACATGAAAGGATATGATAGCGCATCCTTTCCCTCCTCATTTGCTCTCTTGTACGCACCCTTGCTAAGATGCCTCATTTGCTATGTATAATCAGAGATTGCAGTGACCAGGATCTGGGCACGTGCAAGCCTGAGAAAGAAAAAATCTCATTTGCTTGCGATCACACAATGCCCCACTTGGCCATACGCGTCTTTACGCGCCCATGTGCATTCATGATGCCACGACGGAACCAACATCTGTGGATCATTTGCATATCCGAGAAACAGCTCAATCGCTGATTGAGCGCGGCTCGCATTCAATTCATGCCTCGGAACGCTTGTACAGTACTGTACTGTACAGTACACAGTACAGTACTGCATGATGCTTGACAGCCACTCAATGAAGCATTTCTTTGCATCTTACATCCTAAACCCTACGGTAGTTTTTACAAATTGTCTATAATAATATAATGTACTGTAATAGATTCTTTACTTTTTCTTAATAAACCGTATCAGATTCTCAATCAGTTTCCTGTTTTCTTTTTTTTACATACTGTACAGTATCATATCTTCTTTTTCTCTCAATATCTCATTTTTTGATTGAATTACCTTGATACACTCCCATTCAACAACATGTCTCAACCAACCTACCAACTCCGACAATGTCTCCTCTCGTGTGGCCGCTCGCAGCCGCATCCCCGACGCCCCTACAGTACTCCGGCGGCGGAGGAAGCGGACCAAGAAGCCGCCACTACTACTACTGTGGAGACTCCTTCTCAGCCTGTTTCTCCTATGCAGGTTGATGATGACGCACCTGCCAGTTCCTCGTTCGCCCACTTACCGGTACTCCTCTGTCTGCTGTTGATCCCATCATCTTCCAATGGCTGCCCCTGCCGAGAAGCGCCTGACTGAAGAAGCGTTTTCTGTCACGCACCTTGATGAGCCGGTGGTCACCACGCCGATCCAAGCGCGTCCCCCTTCGCCCGCGCTGTCAGACTCCACTCCGGAGCAGCAAGACGCCTTGGCCAATCGCGCCTATTCCAAGCGTGCAGCCATGTTGCGAGCCGCCCTGTCTACGGCGGCCAAGCAGCAGCATTGCGAGGCAACTGACGCCTACTGTAGCTACTACTACAGTATACCGTACGTCTTTGCCGTCGCAAATCGACATGTGATCGATGAAATTGAAAAACTCGACGAGGCACGCAATAAAAAAACGGCTAAAAATTTAAAGTCGTTGCGACAAGTCGCCAAGTTCGAGGAGAACGATACTGTACGATTCGGCTGCCCAAGAATCTGCCCATCCTTCAATTCGTGGGCGATGATGATACAATCAAGGACAAGCCCCCTGTTCACTGCTGTCGATAAATTTACTGTATAAACTTGTTCGAGCTCGTTGCTTATCAACACAACAACAATAATGTACAGTATGATATCGAGCTTGATTCCAAGTGGAAGCAGTGCATGGTCACATCGGTGCAGCATTCAACCCTAAAACGGAATGGTTCATGTCTGAGCTGATGCGCCGACATCGTGACTGGCCGGAACCCGCCGGAAGCACGCGCCATCATTATGGGGAAAAATATGAGGGTGACCATTTGGCCGATCTCCAAGCCATGCGGTGTCGCAAGACAGACAATCCTCCTCTGGATTTCGTTGACCTGTTTGGCAACACTTTGCGCTAAGCGAGTGTCCCCGATTCCGTCGCTTTTGGCTCCATGCTGCTCGAAAAGCCGGATTATTGTTTCGATCGCTTGACCGCCCAGGTACGCACAGTCCATGTCATTCCGCCAAGCAATCGCCGTGAAGAAGCCTTGACAGTGGCCTTTATTGCAGACCGCGCCCCTCGACTTTTTAGCGAAAAATGGGACCTGCACGCTCGCCACATCCAAAATCAAGGTCATACAGTATTACGAATGGTCAACAATCTCGCACGACGCGACGACGCTCGCCCTAAATGATGCGCGAAACCACCGTGGTAATCGAGGTCGCTCCATCAATACAGTACACGACTCTCTTCTCGCGACGATGGCCGCCAAGGACATTACTGTACAATAATGGTCGCCAACAACGCGAAAATCGACACGGTACAGTAGGTTCTGGATATATCGGTTTCAAAATTTTTCATTTTTTTTGCTGCCGATATACGAAGTGCCTGCAAACTGCCG
>KV441924.1:0-29663 GCA_001650995.1 Gongronella sp. w5
ATTAGAAGGGAATTGCGGGGAAATTTGCGTGGAATTCCAATCAAAAGATGGGAATTCCCCTTATTTGCGCGGAAATTTTTTTACCGTGACTGTAATAAAAATCGGGGGTTGACTAGACCATTTTCGAGCAAATCGTGATTAAAGATGTTGATGAAAAAGTGGATTTTCTCTGCGAGTTTTAGCCATCCATGGATGAAACTGGTCTCATTCGATAGAGATGCAGCAACAGCTGCTTTTGACACGCTAAAAGCGCTGAGTGTGTTAATCAATCCGTTGCCGAGAACTTTGAGGTTGAAAATTTTTTGCACTGTTTGAACGGCTGCTTTCACGATGAGCTTACAGTATGATACTGTATCCATCGGCACCGTATGCAATTAAGAAATAACGCCCAAGCGTTCTTTACCTGCAGTGCAAATCGTACCAAGATCCAAGTTCTTCCAAGGACAATTTGGCGAGCTATCATAGGCGCCGAGTTAGTGGAGAAGTCCAGTATTTTGGAGTGAACTTGAAAATTTTCTGTTTGGATTTGCGATTGGGCCTTTGGGCGCAGGACCAAGACGACTACAGCACAACAGAAGCCAAATTGCTTGACAAAAGATACGCAAACGATCTTAAAAAATTGATTTAAATGATGGTAGGCACAAAAAATTTATTTGATGTCATGAAATCAACAATTATGATAATTGGCAATTTGGGCAGCACTGTCAAAGAGGCGAAATGAATCTGTGATCCGTAAAAGCAGCGAGAGAAGAGCCTAAAAGCAACCGAATAACAAAAATTTCGCGCTGACCGTCGATAAATCGTCACCATGGTTGTTCGTAAAAAAAATAAAAATAAAATTAGTGACATCATTTTCCAAGAATCAGGCAAGCTCTTCACGAACGAGAACCCAGGTCCTAAGGAGTCCGGCCAAAGCCAAAAGATTCAAAAGATGAACCGACTTGCCAAAGGTTGGTCTCAAGCGAGGTTCTTTCCACAGCTAAGCCTTAGGAACTACTGACGCAAGCATCTCGTTCGCTCGGAATGAAGAGAACCCAGATCCTAAGGAGTCCGGTGAAAGCCAAAAAGTTCAAAAGATGAACCGACTTGCCAAAGGTTGGTCTCAAGCGAGGTTCTTTCCACAGCTAAGTGCTAGGAACTACTGACGCAAGCATCTCTGCACGAAGAGCTTTCCAAGGATAGCTGGCTCAAAACACTTACATGGGGCAAAGCGTGTGGAAAAAAAGAAAAGGAAAACAAATTGCCAAAGCAAAAAGTACTTTTATCATGCGCGTCTCATAATATTGCTGATGTATTTTAAATGCCGCACAAAAAACAGCGCGCCTCCATTGTTTTTTTCTATCCCCACACTTTACGCTTTTTTTTTTTTCTTCGTTTTTGTCGTTTGTCCCTCTTTTTTTTTTTTTTGTCTTGCCAATGGCGCCACGAAAAAGAAAGTCCACTAAAGCCACGTCGAGCTGCGCGAAGCGGCCTCGTCCTGAAGCTGCTGATGTCCATTGGTGTCGCCAAAATTTGGACGACCTGTGCGCCAAGGGCTTTGCTGCGGAATTCCAGCATTTCGACCACCAGCGCTGCCACGCTCGATTCCGCACCATTCTCAAGAGTCATTTTTCCCAAGAAACCAGCATGCCTTTGCTGGAAGACTTTGAGACCTGGCGTGGCACAATCGATTGCGTGGAATTTTGGAGAGAATGCCGACGCGCATTCTCAATGGCGAAATCAGTGGCCAACTGCTCGGAGGTGGTCAACACCATGCTTGTCGCCGATTCTGCCGCCATCGTCGCGTCGCAGAGTCGCAATGCCCGATGAAATTGCTCCCGTGTTGCCATCACCACACCAAAAGCGGAACCGCATGCTTCAGACGCATTGCTGGCGGCGCTGAATGACGAAGACGAGCGAGCCGAATGGCCAGATCTTCACGTCCGCAGCAAGAACAATGGGCGATTGGTGGTGTCGATGTCACCAAGCTCTTTGACGAGTACGTCAAGCAAAGCCGATGCGATGCCAAAGCCCCTGGTCGTTGAGGGGATTGCCGACTTGTAAGTAACTTTTGGTGTCCACTAAAACAACACACTAATAATACTTTTTTTTTTCATTTTTTGCCACTGTTGCTTCTAGATTGCCCAAGCTCCCACTCCACTTCATTGCCGACAAAAGCTCGTTTGGAGAGGTTGACATCCAAACGCGATATCTGGATCCCTTGTTGTCGGCAATGGTGACGGACACGATGAAAAAGGTCGTTTTGAGATGGTCGAACAACGAAGAAGTGTCGACCACGAACATTCATCCTGATGCAATCATCTCCAGCGTCGTCCAACGGGCATTTGGCGAATCACTGGGATTTGGTGAGACGAAGCCAGGCGATGCGAGCACTACCAACCATTCTCTCCGTGTCGACCCGCTCAAACTGGCGATTTTGGCGCGCAACGCGGCTCTTAAGCACGGGCGCCCGATCCTCACCTTCCAGGCAAATGGTAAGTAAAAACGGCCATCACAATGGATTTATACTTATTTGTTGTTGTATCATCGTAGGCTGCCAGCTCATTTTATACATGACGCAAATGATTCATCGTCGCCTCTTCACGATGACGGAGATTGCGCGCGTGGTCCTCCCCGAGGCATCGGATTCCCTCCACTTATTTGTGACGCGGAAGAACCTTGACTCTCTTCTTCGTGTGACCCTCTTTTTTTTGGCATTGCTGCCACGACGATGATGAACAACGTCCAGCGCCAAGTGTAGTATCTCCTCGCTCAGCGTCCATCAAGACGGACGTTGGCAAATGATCCAGATTCTCCTTGTACTTCGTCATCGTCACCTCACATCACAGACATATACCCCTTCAAGCAACGCGATTGCTCCATTAATTACCAATAAAATTGAAATTCCCTTGATTCCCACCCTCTCAATTCATTCTGTGCCTCTTCAATTGCAAAAGCGTACGCATCTTGACGTGTTCGTCAGTTCAGTGCTCGAAATTTAGGACTGATGTTGATGACATGGATCCAATTCGTGATTTTGCTTGGAACAAAACCGAAAAATGAAGCAAAAAACACAATGTTGGTGAAGTTGCTTTTGGTACCTGGTAACTAGCGCATAGAATGCGCGTTTTGGGCCGAGAAAAGCAAGGGGGTTCAGATCCAAGAGCCTGTCAAATACTCCATTTGCCGGTTTTGGAAGAGAAACGATCGCCTTGGCCACGAATTGCCTTGCGCAAATGACAAATTACACACTCAAGGAGAACGCAGCCTCCGCTCAGGATGGCAAGCGGCATGAAAAATAAAGAGCAGCTTCCATGGCAACGTCACAGAAATCCGCCTTTCGTTTTGGCGCGGGTGCTTCTGCTTTGAATTGATTCGTGCGCTCGGGTCAGCTAATTCTGAGCGGCATTGCGGCCTTCAATGCTTCAATGCGTATCGGGCCAATCAGGAGTCAAGTGCTCAAAATGAGTCAAAGATGTCAAAATGCCAAAAAATAAAGCCCTGCTCCACTTTTTTTTTTCTCTCTTGTTTCTTCTTTACCCCACTCTTTTGTTCTTTTTCATTGCACTATTCTGCCCGCCATGGCCTCCAAGTTGCTAGCCGCCGCCGCCCCTTTCAAGGCGCACTCTTTGTAAGTTGGCCTGTTTTGATTCAAAAAGACGCGGTCGCGCTCATGTTTCGTTTTTTTTTTTTTCGTGCAGCTCTGCCGGTGTCAAGGCCGTGCCCGTTGGTCTTCGCCACTATGCTACTGCTGAGAACAAGCTCAACAAGTACAGTGCCAATATCACGCAGCCAAAGTCACAAGGTGCCTCGCAGGCCATGTGTAAGTGGTTGTGAACCCGTGGACGCGCCAATTGCCCCGGGCGCTCACTCTTTTTTTTTTATAGTGTACGCCACTGGCCTGACGGACGAGGACATGAACAAGGCCCAAGTCGGCATTTCCAGCGTGTAAATCCCGGTCAAAAGAGAAATGGCGCGTGTGCATTGGTTAAAAAGGACGTGACTCATGCAGAGTGTTGTTCTTTTTTCCGTGTTTTAGGTGGTACGAGGGCAATCCCTGCAACATGCACTTGATGGACTTGTCGGCCAAGGTCAAGGAAGGTGTCCAGGAGGCTGGCTTGATTGGCTACCGCTTCAACACCGTTGGTGTGAGCGACGGCATCTCCATGGGCACCCGTGGCATGAGCTACTCGCTTCAATCGCGTGATTTGATTGCTGACAGTATCGAGACCGTAAGTTTGGTGGCGGCGACAAGCAGCAGCGTGTGCACGTTTGCGCGTTTGCGTGTGATTTGCTCATTTTTTTTTTTTGACAGGTCATGGGCGGCCAGTGGTACGATGCCAACATCTCGTTGCCTGGTTGGTAAGTTCGCCACAATGAAAAAAAAAAACGCGTGTGTTGTGCGATTGACACGCGTAAAATGCTTAATTTTTTCCTTTTTTTTATTTTTAGCGACAAGAACATGCCTGGTGTGCTGATGGCGATGGGTCGCCTCAACCGCCCGTCGATCATGATCTATGGTGGCACGATCCGCGCCGGCAAGGGCTGCGGTGGCGCGTCTTTGGACATTGTGTCTGCTTTCCAAGCCTATGGTGAATATGTCAGCGGTGCTATTGAGGAGGACCAGCGTTACGACATCATCCGCCACGCTTGCCCCGGCGCCGGCGCCTGCGGTGGCAGTAAGTTTATTTTGCGACGACGCCAAAAAGAGGAGAAAACGAAGCCATTGACACGTGTTTTTGTTCTTTTTTTTCCTAGTGTACACTGCCAACACGAGTAAGGACGGCGCAATTGGCACGCTGGAGTCGTGTGACTGACGCGTCGCGTCTGTTTTTTTTTTTGTTTTTGTTTTTAGTGGCCACTTGTGCTGAAATCATGGGTATGAGTTTGCCCTACAGCTCGTCGTCGCCTGCCAACTCGATTGAAAAGATCCAGGAGTGCTTGGATGCCGGCAAGTACATCCGCAACTTGTTGGAGAATGACATCAAGCCGCGCGACATCATGACCAAGCAGGCGTTCATCAACGCCATCACGCTCACGACTGTCTTGGGCGGCTCCACCAATGCCGTGCTCCATTTGATCGCCATTGCTCGCAGCGTTGACATCAATCTCACCCTGGACGACTTCCAGGCCGTCAGCGACCGCGTGCCCTTCTTGGCCGACTTGAAGCCTAGGTAAAAGGGATTAGAAAAAAATGAAGAAAAAGCGCGTCTGACCCTTTTCTTTTTTTTTCTGGCATTTTTTCAGCGGCAAGTATGTGATGGAGGACCTCCAAAAGATCGGTGGCACGCCTGCCATCATCAAGTTCTTGTTGGAGAACAAGATGGTCGACGGTGACGTGATGACGGTCACTGGCAAGTCGCTTGCTGAGAATGTGCACTCTCTCCCCGGCCTGCCCGATGGCCAGGACATCATCCGCCCCTTGTCCAACCCCATCAAGGCCACCGGCCACTTGCAGACGCTGTTTGGTAACCTTGCCCCCGAGGGCTCTGTCGCCAAGATCACCGGCAAGGAGGGTCTCACCTTCACCGGCAAGGCTCGCGTCTTTGACGGCGAGGAAAACTTCATCGCTGCGCTTGAAAACGGCGAATTCAAGGTTGGCGAAAAGACCGTCGGCATTATCCGCTATGAAGGCCCTAAGGGTTCGCCTGGCATGCGTGAAATGCGTAAGAAATTGACAAAAAAAAACACGCTTCTTCGAGTGAATTGCTTACCCTTTCTTTTTTTACGCTCAACAGTGAAGCCCACATCCGCCATCATGGGTGCTGGCTTGGGCAAGGACGTTGCCTTGTTGACGGATGGTCGTTTCTCCGGCGGTTCTCACGTAAGTCGCATTTTTTTTTTGTGATTTCTGGTGCACATGACGCGTGATTGACATTCGCGCGTTGTTTTAGGGCTTCATTGTTGGCCACGTGACGCCCGAGGCGTATGTGGGTGGCCCCATTGGCCTGGTGCAGGACGGCGATGTCATCACGATTGACGCCGAGACGCGCGAGATGAACATGGACGTGTCCGACGAGGAATTGGCGCGCCGTTCCGCCAACTTCAAGCCCCCTGCTCCCAAGTATACCAAGGGAACTCTCGCCCGCTACATCTTGACCGTCAAGTCCGCCTCGGAGGGCGCTGTCACTGACGAAGCTTAAGAAAATCCCCTTTTTTTGGAATCATCATCTATATTATTTTTAAAAGCTGCATAAGAATGGAAAAAAATGTCACCTATTTAATCAAAGCTGTGGCGCTGCAATTGGCGCCTCGGAGGACGTGTGTTGTGTTTTGAATGGCCATTTTTAGCCTGTGCCACCAAATCAGGGGAGGAGGAGGCTTGATCCCTTTGCCCCCTTTTTTTTCTTATTTTGTTTGGAGATCATCTGCAGCCAGTGGTGCCGCACGGCCCCGTGCTAATTGGACCTTTTGGACGCGTTTGGCATGATGTCTATCGCATCGCTCAAAGCGTGTTTTTGCCTGTTTTTACCATTCTGCGACTTTTTCTTTGGATAGTTTGTGCTTTGACCCCGGGTCAGCTCGCGCAACACACGCCTGCTTTTCATGGTTTGTTCGTCAGTGGGAATTGGTGGCGCAAAACGGCTTGCATAGAGTGGGCTTTTGTTTCGTGCAACGGTGTGCAACGTAATCGAGTGCTGCTGAGCCTCCTCATTGGCCGCCTCAGCTTTTGCAATTGAGTTCCTGGATGACCGCCTTTGCCACGCATTTGGCTCTTGGGGCGCGTTTGGCACTCAATTTCCCTATTAGGCTAGCACCCAGGCCCGTTGGTTAACTATAAATTATCCATCTCAGCAAGAACAGCCATCTTTTTGTGTCGCCGTCGTTTTAAAAAGCAATTGCACGAGCGGTGAGCCACCTTTTTTTTTTTTTCTTGTTCCTTGGACGCCGCGCCTCTTTCCCCTCTTTCCCCTCTTTCTTTTCCATTTCTTTTTTTTTTTTTCATCCTTCTCGCGCAGCTTTCCCGCTCCCCACACATCTTTCCTTTTTTTTTTCTTTCCAATGAAGGTCACCATCGTTGCCAGCCTGATGATGGCCACCGGGGCCTTTGTCTCGGCCCAATCGGTCATCCGCCTGCCCGTCACGCGAAGCACAGGCAATTCCTTCGTCAAGCGAGATGCGACCACGCCTCTTTACAACGACATTGGCATCCAGTACCTTGTCACTGTCTCCGCAGGCACACCGTCCCAGAATTTCACCGTGTCCTTGGACACTGGCAGGTAAGCAACCTGTCCATTCAAAGCCCAAAAAAAAAGAAGAGAAACCAATCAATTCATGTTTTTTGCCTTTTTTGCCCTTTTTTTTTCTTTGCCCGAATTGCAGCTCTGATCTCTGGTTTGCCGGCAATGGCTGCCCCACGACGTCGTGCCCTGTGCCCCAATACAATGCGGCGTCGTCGTCGTCTGTCAATCAGACGCAGAACCCGCTGCGCCTCAAGTATGGCCTTGGGTCCGCCAATGGCACGTACGTGCAAGACACAGTCGCGCTCGCCGGCGTGTCCATCCCCAAGCAGCAATTCGGCGTGATGAACCAGGTATCGGACATCTTTGTCCAAAATGGTAGCGGTGTTGGCGGCGGCAAGGTCAAATCCAGCGGCATCCTTGGCCTCGCCTTTGATGGCCTCATCACGGCCTCGGGCCGCCCAAACTACCCCACCGTCATCAACAGCCTCATCTCGGAAAACCTCATTTCCCAGCCAATCTTCTCCATTTACCTCAACTTTATGAACGCCACGGGCTGGACCGGCGAAATGATCCTCGGTGGTACGTAAAAAAAAAAAAAAAAGCGCGCGCACGAACCCCGCGACTGTGATGGAATTGACGCGGTGTTTTCGCATTTTTTCATATTTTTCGTATTTTTTTTCTCCTTTTTCATTTTCCCCCTTCACCCTAGGCATTGACAGCACCAAGTACACTGGCCAGCTCAGCTATGCTTCTGTTGGTTCTTACAATTTGCAAGGCACGACGTCGTCGACAACGGGGTCGGCCGCTGGCACGTATTTGTACTGGTCGCTTGCTGCGCAATCGTTTGATATTGTGTCGAATGGTGTGAATTATGGCGGGCAACTGACCAAGCAGCAAGTGACGGTGATTGACACGGGCAGCACGTTGTCGTACCTGCCGACACCGGCGGTCCAGGCCATTGTCAAGGCGTTTGGCCAGTATGTCAACCCGGTTCCCGATATTTCCGGCGTGTATGTCCTCAAATCGTGCACTGTGCCCGACGATGTTGTCGACATCAAGGTTCAATTCTTGGCCGACGGCGCTAGCAACAGCACTGCCCCCACGGGCGGCAACAGCACCTCTGGCTCGGCATCTCTGCACGTGCGCGCCTCGGACCTTGTTCAAAATGCCGGCAATGGCCAGTGTTTCTTGGGCATCCAGGACGCAGGAACCTCCGGCTCCAATCTGTTTGACATGCTGCTTGGTGACTCGTTCTTGCGCGGCTCCTACATGGTCTTTGACGTGGGCCAGAAGCGCGTCGGCTTTGCGCCCGCCACGGCAAGCGCTGGTTCCGCCAATGGCTCTGGCTCCGGCTCCGGCTCAGGCGCCTCGGGCCCTGGAGGCGTGTCTTCCGCTGCTACCAAAGTGACCAAGTCGTCCGCCATGCTCCTCGCTAGCTGGATCCTCATGTACCATAATAATTAAACTCTTCTTCGTCCAATGAACGCGTTCCCAAAAGCGCGTTCATTTTTTGTATTTCATACTTCCATTTAAAAGTCCGATTTGGGCGCCGTGCCTTTTATGGGCTCTACTTTTGCGCTTTTTTTTTCGTTTCTTCCCTTTTTCTCGCTTTTTTCTCGCTTTTTTCTTGTTCCTGTATGAGTCTTCCTTGCTTTGTTGCCGTCCACGTGGGCGCTGGTAATTATAAAGGTGACAGAGACAGGAAACACGTGTATTTATTCTTGTGTCTATAGGATCCTTATCCAAAAAAAAGGAAAACAAATACAAGTCTGCTTGTTCCAGGTACTAACTCTTTGAGTCAAAGACAAACTGGGCGTCACTGACACGAACGAGAGCGTAGAGCGGCACGTCTAGTCATGGCACGGCTAAAGGATGGAGCAACTGCCGTCGATGCTGTGACAATGGCCATTTCTAGCCTCGAGGTGCGCAAAAACACAGATTTCTTGTCCCCCCCACCCACCGACGCGTCCTTTTGTTTTCTTTCTTGCAGGATGATCCCGTGACAAATGCCGGCTATGGGTCGAATCTCACACTACATGGGCGCGTAGAATGCGACGCAAGCCTGATGGATGGGCAAACTTCCAGTTTTGGCGCCGTGGGGGCCGTCCCTGGGATCAAAAACCCCATCCAAGTGTGCAGAAAGATGGTGGAAGAAAACAATGACGGCCTGCTTACGCTTGGCCGCGTGCCGCCCATGTATGAGCCCCAAAACGACGGAAATTCATGCATTTAGTGTTTACTTTTGCTTTTTTTCTTGATTTTAGTTTGATGTGCGGCACGGGAGCGAAAATGTGGGCCGAGCAGCATGGAATCAACCCCGTGGACGATGACACACTGATCACGGGTAAGCGATGCGTCACCAAAAAAATACGAGAATGTTGTTTTGACACGTCAGTGCGCGATTCCTTTGCGCGAGCTCCTTGTTTTTATCATTTTTTTTTGTTTTTGATTCACAGACGAGGCCAAAGACACGTTTGCCATGTATATGCAGCAGCTGCAGGAGGCCATTGACAGCAAATCGCCGCGACCGAAACACGATGCAGATCACGACACGGTGGGGGCCATTTGCTTTGACGCACACGGCCACATTGCGTCTGGTGTCAGCAGCGGAGGCATTCTCCTAAAGTCGCCAGGGCGAATTGGGGAGGTAAGATGAGCATGACGGCGCGAAGTTTTGTTGAATATGCGTTTTTTTTTTTTACTTTTTCACGTACCAGGCGGCCATGTTTGGCGCTGGGTGCTGGGCACAAGACGCGTCTGCATCAGCGTGCGGCCTTGCTTGCAGTGTCACTGGCACGGGTGAGCAGATTGTACGCAGCAATATCACGCGCACACTCATGGACAATCTTGCGTCCACCGATGATATGCAACACGCATTCACAAACACGCTCAAACACGACTTTCTCGGTACAGACTCGTGGGCAAATGGGATGGAACGAGGCTGACACTCGCTTGTAGGATGCAGGCATCTCGATATGTATGACGACAAGTCCATGGGGATCATGGCATTGCGTGTAGACAGGCGTAAGTCGATTTTTGGGAGAGACACCGCGTCCAATTCTCATCCAATTGCCATCTTGCAGGGCTTGAATTCTGGTATGGACACGTCACGGACAGCATGGTAAGTGGCAGTGTGCGAAATGGATCGATAAAATTGGCCAACGCGCTGATTTTTCTTCGTTTGCTAGGGCATTGGATACATGTCCTCCAATTGCAAGCACCCAACGGTAAGGATAAATGGACCACGAGAACGAATTGACACTAATCTCACCTTTTTCATCCAGACACTGGTGTCGAGGAAGCCCAAAACAGCCGAAATTCAATGTTCAGGTACCGTGGTGCGGTGAAACGCGTCCCCATCGCAATTGATCAAATAAATACCAATGTCTGTCAGACTGTGCATTTCTTGCCGAAAACGAATCCAGCATCGACGCGCAAAAAGGAGCCCGCCTGCTCAAAAAAAGGAGGCGCAGAGGCGAAAAGCTCTGCAAGTCGCGGTTTCAATTCCTTCACACATTGGCCAATTCTTGCTGAAAAAGAGCGCCAAAAGCCGTCTTGTGTGTTTTTCGCTTGTTTTCTTCCTTTTTCAACCTTACACACCCCATCTTTTGTATATAACATGACCATTGGCGTGCCGATCAAGCTGCTCCACGAAGCCCAGGGCCACATTGTCTCATTGGAATTGAAGACGGGCCAGATATATCGTGGCAAGCTGCTTGATGGTAAGTTGCATTTTTTTTTGTTTTTTGCTCTGTTCTTGAGCCTGATCGCACGTCAAAAACTTGTAATTGGACTCACCTGGCGTCTTTTTTTTATTTTTTTCGTGTCTAGCCGAGGACAACATGAATGTGCAGCTACGAGAGATCACAGTGACGTCGCGTGATGGCCGAGTAAGCCAGCTGGATCAGGTGTACATCCGCGGTTCCAGCGTGCGTTTCTTTGTCGTCCCCGACATGTTGAAAAATGCGCCCATGTTCAAGTCGCTGCCGCCCCCAGGCCTGCGTGGCCGTGGCCGAGGTAACGCCAACAATCCATCTTCCATCAATCCACGCCTGCTCAATGCCATTGGCGCGCAAGCAATTGCTTAGAAAAAAGAGAAACTCATGCATTTTTTTTCTTTTTTTTTTTTTTAGGCCGTGCTGGTCCCCCTCGTGGCGGTTTCCGCGGTCGTGGCCGTGGCCGTGGCAGAGACTAAATTCTGCCAACATTCAAATCTGCCCGCCAAAAAAACAACAAAAACAAGCCATCTCCATCCGCCACCACCAACGTCTCATTCAAGCCTTTCCGCGTCTCAATTGTCTTTTAAAATAAAACACAGGAAAAAAAAAGTTGCCTTTCATGTACACGCTCTTGCGCGCTCTTGATCCTTGCATTGTCAGCCGTGCCTTGCCGCGCATCAACTATTAAAATCGCATTTGTCCTTTTTTGCGAAAATCGATGCCAATTTGCCAATCGCAGGCAAAAAGGGCATTGCCCTAGTACCATCACGTTGCTCTCGTGCGCCGCATGGACTCGCCAAGGCACCTACGACGCGCATCGATGCACGTGCTGGACTTGGAATCTGGAAAAATGAGCAAATACATGCAAAAGTCGCCATCCTGTCGCGCCACCCACCTTGACATGTCGCCGGCACGCTCGACAAAATGAGCAAAAACACACGTCGCGTCGCTCAGAGCGCGTCCGCGGGACATTTCAGAAGAGCATGACAACGATGATGACAATTGACAATCAAAGCGAGCAGAGCGTCATTCACGACGACGAACAATGGCTCCTGTCGGACGAAATATAGAAAGACCATGTTGAGCAAGACTCATCCGTTGCGGAAATGGCTTCTGGGCGAGGCATAAAGAGTGACCAAACGACAAAAGTATTCTATTTCGTCTTCCAACACAGCAAATAACACATCAATTCACCCTTTCTTCAGTGCAACTCCCATTGCCTTTCGTAGGAAAACTTCATGAATGCAGACGCCACGTCGCGCGTCGCCGCTCTGCAGCCAAAAGACCAAATTTGCATAATAAAAAAAGGTAATTGGGAATTTCTCGGCAAACATCGAATCAACCATCCCTTTTCAATGCTTGCACGCGACAAACAAACGCTCAAAATACTTGCTAAAAGTTTCACGCGTATCAATTCAAATAAAATCTATAAAGTACACAAAAAAAGTCAAAACACACTTTATTTACGATTGCTAGCGGTACAATGATCTGGTCAGAGGTCAAATTTGCAACAGTTGTCCGCCCGTCATGCACAGTAAACGATACCCAGTTTGAGATGAAAAAATCGATCTTTGAAGATGAAATGATTGAAAATCAGGTTTCGACATCAAATATATAGTGTAGCCTTGTCGAATAAGCAACCCCATGCCCTGAATCGTGTCTTAAAGTGAACCGACAACCTGGTTTACCTAGACGAAATTCAATTTTAGAGCTCTCGTAGGTCTTTGGAACGCGCCACGCGCAAATCAAGAAATCATCGTGGCGAGGCTCCAAAACCAAAATCGAAAGACGAGGTCTCCTGAATTGCGCCAAACTTGCGCACAAGAGGAAGCCCATGGAGAAACCACGAAAAATGCCAAAAAAGAACCCGATCCATCTGTTGGTTAACGAGCAATGAGCGATTTTCGATTAAATTTCAACTTCGAATTGCACGGGAAGAACGCGTCCAAAGAGCCGCACGGGTGCGCCCACTAGCAAGATGGGTCCCAGGTGCATGGGTTTGATTAGGAAAAGACGCGTGTCACTCGACGTGAGAAGCGCGTTATCTCGCGTCGAATCTTCAGGCTTAACTTGGCGGTCGCGTCAAATCTGCCAAAGCGCATCGTTATCAAGTGATCATTGATGCTTACATACGCTCCAAGACATGCTCTTTCCGATGATATAACTTTCAAGGCGCTGTAGCCAATTCTCGTTGACTTTGCCTTGTGATGAAAAATAACAGCATTTCACGTTTTACGCGACACCCAGTCAATAGACCCTAGGTTTTTATTGCACTAGTATCGGTTATCAAAGAGTATTCACCCTATGGGTGAACGGCGTGGCGATCCGAGAACTTAAATTTGACCCATTTCAAATCCTTGACTGCACCCCTTGGAAAATTCGCGATTTTTAAATCGTGGCATAGCGCACCATCCGGTGGTCGCAGTGCCGCGCGAGTGTGCTCATTCGAACGAGGAAGCCTGGACGCGCCAATTCAATGGGTGACATCTCCTTGTTGGCCAATTATTTGTCAACAAATGCGCAAAATACAGCAACAAAAAGCCAAAATTGATTTTCTCGATAACCAACTAATTGATCGCCAATTTTTAACGATTGGCATGAACGAAAAAGGTAAACAAGACATCTGCAATAAGTCTGATACATGCCCGTTCACTAATAAACGAGTAATCAAGATTGCAAAATGGTGAAACAGTCCCAATTCATGATTCCTGGCGTTACAATGATTGGAGCTCTGTAAATTTTGAACGAGTTGATGATCATGGGCATCGAAAGTATTGTGCAAAGTTTGAAATAAAAGCCATCTCATTACAAAGAGATGGGCAGAAAAAAATGAAAGAACAAGAATTACTTCTTTTTTTTAATGGATCATAGCAATAAAATACAACCATTCAATGGTGGTGAAAAAGAGAACAAAGCGAGCGCGTTATATGCGTGTATCATGAATCAAAATTCTAAAGAGGGGAGAGGGGGATATGTTGGCAAAAATATGTTTTACAATTTGGCCTTGCCGTCGACGATGCGTTGGTAATCGTCCTTGTTAAAGGGCACATAGGTGTCGCCCTGGAGCCAGAACATGGGGTCCTCAATCTTGTCCATCTCAATGCCGTCATTTCGGAATTGGACCTTTTGTTGCTTGAACGTGCCTGTCAATTCCATGGCGGGCACGTAGCGGATGAAGACGGGGATCGCGTATTTAGGAAGCTTCTTCTTGAGGTATTGGTACAGGTCCTTAAAGTCGATCTGGGCGCCGGGCTGGAGCACAATGGCGGCCATACCTGGGATTTTTTGAAGAAGAATAAAAGGGAATATTAGCATTTTGGGCGGGCATTGAAACACACGCGTCGCGGACGCGGTCGTGTTCTTTTTTCTTGGGTTCTTACCAGCACGACCGTCATGGTTGGGCACGAGTGCGCCATAGATGTTTGCCTCTGCGACGCCGGGGTAGACGCCGAGGGCCTGGGCAATTTCGGTGGTGGCGACGTTCTCTGATTTCCAGCGGAAGGTGTCGCCGACGCGGTCGCCAAAGTAAAAGAAGCCGTCGCGGTCGAGCTTGAGCAAGTCGCCGCTGCGGAAGTAGGCGTCGCCCTTGACGGCGACGTCGCGGAGGATTTTCTTGTCAGTCGCCTTTTTGTTCTTGTAGTAGCCGTCGAATTGGACGGCGTCGTTGGGGTCCATGCACACAACGAGCTCGCCCTGTTCGTCAAAGTCGCATTCGACGCACAAGCCATTAGGGCCGCGCAGCGGATCCTCTGTGATGGGGTCAATCTTGATCATCTTGACCTCGCCACGGAATGTGCGGAACAAGTAGCCACGGTGGCCGACGGCGCCGGCGCCAAAGTGCCCGCTGTTCACGTTGAACAAGCTGGTGGGCGCCTCGGTCGCAGCGTAAAACTCAAATATCGTCGGGATGCCAAAGCGGTCGCGGAAGCGATTCCACACCTCGGGACGCATGCCATTGCCATACACCATGCGCACCTTGTGGTTGCGCTCCTCGGGGTGAGGCGGCTGGCTGAGCAAATAGCGGCAAAACTCGCCAATGTACTAGAGAAAAGAAAAAAAGGGACAGATCGCGTCAAATCGCGTCAATTCATGACAAAAGCGCGCCCCAATTCCTTTTTTTTCCGCACGCGACTTACGGTGAACATGGTGACCTTGTAGTCGACACAATCATTCCAGAAGCGGCGCGCCGAGAATTTGCGGCCCAAGACGATGGTGGCACCCGAAAGCATGGCCGTGGAGCACGACACAATCACTGATTAGATTATGGAAGAGAAGACCGAGAGAATGAGATTTCATGATTTGGCTTGCATGACGCGTTTTGACAGGTCTCGCGCGCCCCTTTTTTTTCCATTTTTGGTTTTTTTTGCGGTTTGAGCGACTTACACCCGGAGCTGTGGTAAATGGGCAACACACAGTAAACGCGGTCGTCCTTGGTGATGCCTGCAATGTTGGCAAACATGTTCATGCCGACTGGAAAACGAAAAAAAATAAAAATGAGCCCAAATTTGCCTTTTTTTTCCCATGTTTTAAAAAAGCTTACAAGCGACACGCGAGTGTTGGGAGATGGCGGCCTTTGGCATGCCTGTGGTGCCGCTGGTGTAGATCAAAAAGGCAGGGTCGGAGTTGCCGACGCCCTTGATGAGCTTTTCGTCCGTGTCCTTTTCGGAGTAGGCGGCCAAAAAGCTTGGGGTGATGGCGGGGGCAAGGCCGCAGGCGAATTCGGCGGTCTCTGTGGCCTCGCCATACGCATAAAAGCGCACGCCGTCGGCACGAGGCGTGACGGTGGCGACCTGCTTCTCGTACATGGGATCAAACAGGAAAAGCTTGGCCTCGGCCACATTGATGCAGTGCAACAGCGAATCGTCGGCCAAATTGTTGTTGATCAGCGAGGGCACGGCGCCAATCTTGCTAATGGCAAACAGCGACACGAAGAAAGTGGGGTGATTTTGCATCATCATGCACACAATGTCATTGCGCTTGACATTTTGTTCCAAGAGCCAATGGGCCTACAATAAAAAAAAAAAAAGAAGTAATGATGAGCCAATTGGGGATCAGGGGACAAGGAGGGGGGCAACAGAGGGAGGGGCTGCGGCGGGGTTGTGCGTACCAGGCGATTGGACGCTAACAAAAAAAGACAAAAGAAGGTTAGTCAACCATATGCATCCGTTCCGAATAAATCTGTCAGGGGGAATCAAGCCAATTTGGAAAGACTCGTGTCACCCGAGCATTCAAAATGAAGCACGTCAAAAGCTTTTTTTTTTTGTTTTTTTACCTTGCTCAATCTGACGAAACGTGTATGATTTGCCTTCAAACATGACGAACACGTCGTTGGGCGCCGCCTTTGCACGATCCTTGAAGCGGAAATAGTAATGGAGCTTGTCCTTGTATTCCCAGATGCGATGGCTATGAAAGAAGCGAGTCAATTCGTGTGTTCACGAGGCAAATTGCACGCCACATGATTTTTTTTTTTTGCGTTTTTCTTACTAAATCTTGGCAATGGCACCGGCACGCAGCTGGTGGGCATCACGGCTCAATAGGAGACGAGCGTCCAAGTACATACTGCCGAGGAAACCAGCGGCACCGGCAGCAACGACAGGCAACAATGAATCTAAAAAAGGATCGACAGACGGGGCAAAATGAGCCATTGGGTTTCTCTTTTGTGTTTTTTTTTTGTCTGTCTGCCATGCGGAGGCATTGAGCATCGACAAATTGGCTTAGCATTACCAGCAACCATGGTTCAAATAATCAATGAAGGGAAAAAAAAGAAAGGGAATAATAATACAAGATCAAAACTGAAGAAAAAGAAAGAAAAAAAAAAAAAAAAAGAAACGTGCTGCGACTGAAAGTGAGGATATAAAAAAAGGAGCGGGTTTGGCAGAAAACAGTTGGGGCAGCCTTGGCCCCCGCCAGGCGTTCACATGCTTCATTCCATAATCTTCAGCGCGGGCATTCAAAGTCAGGGCTTGCCTGTGCGTGGCCATGGTTGCCTGATCAGGTTCAATTGCAGCTGGTCCAAGCTTTTTTTTTATTTTCAAGTGGGGTTGTGAGGGAAAAGTGGATGATATTGCCTGTTGAATGTGACAAATGTCGACGAGATCATAAAAAAAAAGGCGGAAACTTTGCAAAATTCACAAAAAAAGAAAAGAAAAAAAAAAAAACCTATACTACAAAAAAGGGAGTTTCTATCCCATGGTGGGTCGCCATCCATCATTTCACTCTGAGGGGCGAATTGGACGGATTGGATGATTTTGATGCGGGGGATTGATTGTCGTAGGCTTGTTGGATCCACGTGGAAATATCACGCAAAAGCTGACGATGGCGCTGCTGGGCTTGTTGACGCGCGATTGGCGCGGGCTTTGTGGTGGGCGGCTTGCTTTCGAGGTGCATGTCGTTGAAATTGACAAGCAGATCCTGAATCGTGTCACCGGTCGGCTTTGGCTTTGGCACGTCGGCGTCCTTTTGGGCGGGTTTCGCGTTTTTGGCCTTTTCGTCTGGAATTGAAGTGGTTTCGCCTTGCAACGGGATGGCGGCAAAGACATTGACGACGTGGGTGATGTTTTCCTTGTCGTTGACGGTAGGTGCGGCGGCATCGACTTTTGGACGCGGGACAGGATCGACGTTTTTCTTGTCGACGCGTGTGTTTGGGTTGTCGTAGGCCATGCCATCGCCGGAGGTGACGTACTGGGTGTGGATGATCTTGTTGTCGTTGAAATCCTGCAAGATGTCTGCCTGCGGCGGGACGTGTGTGCGCTGGCCGACAATGGTGCCGAGCGCCACGTCTTGCGATGGCACGTACGCGCCATTCCATGCGTGTTGCTGCGGCTGCGGCGGCTGCTGGGGGTCCAATTGCTGCGATGGCACGGTAGGCGGTTGGTAGTACGCGTCGATGGGCGCGGACCGCACGTACTGGTCGTATTGGGCCGGATGGAAGCCTTGCGTGAGCATTGGGTCGGTCGACATCATCATGTCATCAGCGCCCGCACCAGCACCAGCACCAGCACCAGCCAGAGGTGCGCCGCTGCCATCTATGGATGCACCCAGCTGCGCAAGCCATTGGTTCATATCGGCCAATTGCTGCTCACTTGAGATTTGCAAATTAAGTTGAGACGGCACAAAAGCGCCGGCCGCCATCATCTGCTGCAAATAGTCCAATCGTTGCATGGCGTCATCGTCGTACTGCGGTAACATCTTATTGTCATTGGCAAACAACCCGTGCAGCGCGTCCTCTGGCGAGCTGAACGGTCCAACAGGCATCGACGCCACATACGCCTTGTCCATTGGCACGCTCGCGTATTGTTGCATCACATCCATGGGGAATTGATCCGACAAATCCGTCGATGGCGAGATGCTCGTCTTGTACTGCTGCGAATGCATCCAATTGGACTGGTCGCTGCCCGAGCTGATGTCTATTTTATATCGAAAGAAAAAAACAATTGAGTCTCTGAGGGTTTTGTGTCCCCTTTTTTTTTTGGCCCCCCCCTTTTTTTTTTTGTCGCTCTCTTATTCTTTTTCTTGATTTATTTTTTCGGTCGATTGCCGAATTTTTTGACCAAATCTCTCATTTCACCTCACTCTGCCTCTTTTTTTTTTCTCGATTTTCTCTCGATATTTATAAACGTACCTTCGGAATAAGTGCTGTGCGGGGGCGAGACCGGGTGGCGCGGGGACCCTTTGCTCATTGGGCTGAGATAGCCATCGACGATGCGTGGTGGTGTAAGCGGATGGTGGTGCATTGGCTGTTGTGAGATGAATTGTGCTTGTTGCTGCTGCTGTTGATGTTGCTGGTGGTGATGGTGGTAGCGAGTGTGGCTGCGCAGCGTGGCAATGTGTTCTTCCGTGTGGATCTTTTCGTGCTTTTTAAGGTCCTGGGGCCGTTTGAACGCTTTTTTGCAATACGAGCATCGGTGCGGCTTCAATGGCACGTGCACGCGCAAATGGCTGGTGATGTGATCGCGCTTGATGACGGTCACCTCGCAGTCGTCCCAATGGCACGTCAGGCACAAGTTGCCCGTGGACTTGCGCCCAACGTGGTCATTCGTCAAATGGCTGTAAAGTATCTCGGCATCAAAGAACGTGCGCTCGCAGTCCTTCCAGAGGCAGTGGATCTCGTCGTCGCTGTCCATGGGTTTAAAGTTTTCAAGAAAAGGTGGAAAAGAGGTGGATGACAAGCAAAAAATAAAAAAAAAAAAAAAGGCAAAAAGAAAGGAAAAAAAATGGGAATAGAGGCGGCAAAAAAAGAGAAGAAAAAAAGTGCAAAAGAAACCCGCTTGCTATTCTTGGCAAGCCCTTTTAAAAACTCAGGAGCTGCCGTGTGTGGTGCCAAGAAGAAAATGTTCAGAAATGGAAAGTCGTGCATGTTTGGGCTGGAATCGCCCTTTTGCTCATGCTCATTTTGCTGAAATCAGCGTGCTTTTGGCCAAAAAGGGCCGCCATGATTTCTTGAGTGGCCTTGCTGCAGTGCCATGCAGCTCCAATTTGTCTCGAAAGAGGCGCAATGGCTGCAAAACAAGCGAGAAACACGGTCCATGACTGGCCATTCATGCAAAATATGAAACGTCCAGTGCAAATCGGCATGAGAGACGTTGCACAAGGGCCTGTGGATCCCGACGGCGAGCGGGGAACAACGAGGCGGCGGAGCTGATGGAGCCATTTTATGATGGTTTGCGTGTTTTATTGGAACCATGATGATAGGATGCAAATTCAAAGCTTGGAAGCGTCATTTTTGACTTTGCGTTCCCGTGGAATCGCGAGACACTTTTTTTTTTTTTTAAAAAAAAAAGGGTGAGTATCACCTGTCCATTCGCTTCGAATGGATGCATTTATCTTGTTTTTCATTCATTTCATATTGGCCATCCCAAGAAAGATGGCTGTATGATAGTTTCTTACTTGATGTCTATTCATAGCGTGCGCAGAAAAACAAGAAAGAAATCAGGGGTGAGAAATTGGGCTCACGAATGCTTGGCGCTTTCATTGTGCTTTTTCTTGATTTGTTATTTTTTTTCTCTTATTTTACCTCGTTGTCGCCACCAATTCGCCATCCATGGTCCATAGCCAGCCATCAATGTCGAAGCGATTGTCACGGAGGGCGTGCGGAAAGTAGCTTGCAGCCAATTGTATATCTTTTGCCGTGAAGCGACGTTTGAAAACGATTTCCATTTGCATGGTGGGGCACCACAAGGGGCCACCAAAGACGCGTTCGCCCAGCTGATTGGACGGCGAGATCAGCATGTCGCAGAAAAAGGGCATGGCTTTTGCGTCCATTTGGCGGCCGTCCTGGAACGCAATGATTTCATGGATTTCAGGTGGCAACGCGTCCAATGCGCCTTTGCGGATGCACCGTGCGTCCAAGCATACCTTGCCCACTTCGACCAGATCATGGTCGCCTTCGACAAACACACGGCTCGTGTCCAATGCTGGACACGGCGGCAATTTGTGATAATTTGTGATCCCCTTTTCTTCGTCCATGTTGCCCATCGTCACCACGGCCATCACCTTGGATACGTACTGCTGCGCGTCGGAATCCTCGAGCCGTTGCAGCATGCTGTGTGCGCTTTCACATTGCTTCAACGTCACTTGTGACGTGCAGTACCCGCGACGCGACATTTTTAAATCTTGCACCTCGACAATCACCGGCGCGAATTCCGTCTTGCGCAAGAAAAACGTGTTCATCGCCACCGGGTCTTGCTGCCGCTTGCCGGTAAAGTGCTCCAGCACAGCGGCAAGCGCAATTGATGATGTGTACCCACCCTAAGAAAAGAAACGATTCAACATTCACGTGTCAAGCCCTCCCCCCCCCGCCGTCCATCAGGCACCCAGGCGTTTACGAGAGGTGCATTGCCAAGGGCAAATCTCTACATGCGCAAAAAATTCAAAAGAGGGCCAAAGCAATCCGTCAATGATCGGTGATCTGGTCAAAACGTAAACAGTTTTCAAAAACCTTGGACACTTCACCGGCGAAAATGTGCGTGCCCCACGATGATTTTCCCAAATAAACGACGTGCGTGCCTTTATCAAAAAGACTCGCCATCTGAGCGGGTGACAGAAAGAGGAAAAGTGGCAAAATAAAAAAAAAATCTGAAGAAATGCGATGACGTCTTTTTGTTTGGGTATTTATGCAGCACAGGGCGCCCTAGATGTGGTCAACCAAAAACATTTAAATGGTCTCAGCCCGAGGATGAACGATCAACCGTGATCCGCAACATGGTACGCGGCAATTCAGCTTGGTTTGGCCGCTCATGACGTAGAAACCTTTTTACCCCCTAATTTTTTTCGGCGTTGCTGCGCAGCCAGCAAGAGCCTGAGGAGACCATGCCCATTTATGGAAGGTCAGTACAGAAATGGGGATGGAAATGCCTTTAATCAGGTATAATGCAAGGGAAGGGAGATGGAAGGGGGGCTCATTGAGGGATGTTCTTGAAGGGGCTCTGGGCCGATTGCGCAAGGACATCTGATCGAAGCGTTGGCGTCGCCGAACGCTCAATGGACGCGGCCAAATTGGCATTGGTGTCGATCGATGGACGTGCACCGCGGCGGAGATGGTCGCCCAGGTGGTTCTCGAGCACTTGCAGTGCTGCAAGATTCTCGACGCCTCGAGGGACAATGATATCCGCGTATTTCTTGGACTAAAAAAACGACCATCAGCGCACAAATTCATTTTTTGTTGACTTTTTTTTTTTACCGGCGCGACAAATTCCTCAAACATGGGCTTGACAAAGTTGACATACTCATTCAGCAACGTGTTGACGGGCACCACGCGGCCCTCACCAGAAGTCAATTGGCGCACTAAACAGGAGGAGGGAAAAGAGTAAATCATATAAAATCGCGTCGCAAACCGCGTTTGTTGGGCGTCTTTTCGTGTTTTTGTGGGTTGCAGTCCTGCGTGGTTCATCCTGTCATGCTATGACACGCTCAGATGCGTCTGGATGCGTGGGATACGCACAGATTGGCGTATTTTCGTGTTTTTTTTTTTTTTTTACTTACCTCGCTGGGTGAGGCGCTCGTCGCTGTCGACGTCGATGTAGACTTTCATGAACATGAGCTCGCGTAGCCTCTTGCTGCACAGAAGAAGTGTGCCCTCGAGGAGAATCGCGTCGACTGGCTCAATTGTGCGCGTCGATTTTCTAAAAATCACGCGTAAGCAGGTGATTCGCGTCTCACTTTTTTTCATCTTTACCTCGTGTGCGTCGCACGATCCCAGACGGGGACCGTGACCGTCTCCTTGCGCAAGAGCAACTCGAGCACAGCCACAAGAGCGTCAAAATCAAACATGTCTAACAAAAAAAAAACAAGAAATGGGAGATCATTAGCTCCCAGCCCGTATCTTTTTTTTTTGGTGCCTTGCATGAATGCTCATGGGCAGCAAACCTAAAAGCACTTTACTTGGGTGGTCGAGGTTCAATTGGCCTTCTTGGAAAAGACTGCGCTCCTCGGGCGTCAATTCGCGGTAAAAGTCGGTCAAGCTCAGAATAGCGACCTTGGTGGCCTGGCTGCCCTTGAACCGATCACGAATGTGCTGGCACATTTTCAACTACAAGGTAGGATCAACGAGGGTCAGCAACGAAATTGGCGTGGGAAATCGAAAAAGGGCAAAGCGAAAAAAGCGCCTTACCTTGCCGGCCTGGGGTCCGCCCGCAATGCCCACAAGCATGGGCGTCTTTAGCGAGAACTTAAAGTACGAGGGATCAGTATACGCCGAGCTATCAATCGACATTTTGCGCGAAAAGAACGTGGAACGAGCGAAAAAAAAAGAGACGACAAAGCAAAGAGGCGCTTTTTTTTGTTTGTGCGCGAGCCGTGCATTTTTCGCTTTTTCAATCCCCGCCCGTCTCTCTTGGTTGCCCAAATCCGGCAATTGGGATCGGACGATGGATGGGTCATTGCCATGGAAAACTTCATTTTTTTTTTTTTGATTGACATGGCAACCAATGGCCGTTTTGCTTGTATTTTTTTATTTTTTGTTTTTGGTCGTGATTTGTATGTTTCCCCTTTTTTTGCTTGGCCCCTTGCTTGATCGGTCGGTTGGGGCAAAAGGGAAAAAGGGAGCAAAGGAAAGGCGGGGAGACGAGGCTTGCAATAAAGTTTGTAATGGAGTGAAATGCTTGTTCCAATTGCGTCATGGGCTGACCATTCAAATCGCATGGAGAATGAAAAAAACACTTGGACCCACTTTCCACTTTGGAATCAAACTTTTCTGACTGTTTTTTTTTCTGAGGACCTTTTTCCTTTCCTTTTTGCTTGCAAACGCTCTCCTTTCTCTTTTTTTATTTTATTATTTCACTTTCTTCCCCTCTCCTCTTTCTCTGTGCTTTTCCCACCGCCCCGCCCATCCCCCCCTCTCCTCCATCCATCGTGTTTTTTTCTTTTTAGCTTTGCATCTTTTTGATTCCACCCCCCTTTTTTTTTTCTTGACTCGCTGCATACGAACCTGTCTAGCAAACACAGCACCCTTTTGATTTTTTTCGCCCCTTTACATTCTTTTCAGCCCGTTTCCTTGCCATGATGACCAGCGAGGCGACAATGTCCAATGGTGGCGGCCTGTTTTCGTCGTCGCTGGATATGCGCATCCATCCCCTGTCCGCAACGCCCAACAGCAGCAGCTTCTTCCAGCCGGGCACCTTGGCCGACGAGGTGTCGACTGTTTTCATTGTCGGCTTTCCCGATGACATGACGGAGCGCGAGTTTCAAAACATGTTTACCTTTTGCCCAGGATTTGAAGCGGCTTCGCTCAAATGGCACTCAAAGGATCAGGAAGACGACACCTCCATCAGCTCCAATGGCGGCAAAAAGCAAATGGTAAGACCAAATTCTTTTTTTTTTTTTGGGTTGTCCAGGGCCCATTTGGTGAATTGGGGGATCAATTGGGCGGCTTTTCTCATTTTTTTTTATTTTTTTTCATTGATTTTCATCCATTTTTAGATTGGGTTTGCGCGCTTCCGTACTCGTTTAGAGGCGATGGAGGCAGTGGACGTGCTGAGTGGCAAAAAGATCGACCAGGAAAAAGGCACGATGCTCAAAGCCGAGATGGCCAAGAAGAATTTGCATATCAAGCGCGGGTCTGTGGCGCCGATCAACAATACCTTTGCATCCAATAGCACGCAGCATACCGCATCCACGTCGGGCACATTGACGCCCACGTCCATGACCAATGGAGCCACGACGTCGCCCCCGAATAACAACCATGCCGCCGCAGCCGCAGCCGCAGCCGCAGCCACGACCATGGCCGCCAATGGCCTTCATGGCACGAGCTTCAGCACGCCTGCTACGAGTGCATCGACGTCGTCGTCCAATGCAGCAGCCATTAGCGCACCTGCCCCTGCGCCTGCCCCTGCGGCTCCATCGACCATTGGTGATGGCACGTTGAGCCTGCTTTCGAGGAAATTGGGCCGTCAATCGCAATCATCGGCCTCGTTTGATGCATTCTCACCATTGCCTAGCGATCTCCTGTCTCCTGCCGACTTTCAGCAGCAACAGCACAAAATGGACCCCTTTTTGCCGGATCCGTTCTCGTCGCCCAGCACGCCCATTTTTGGAGATTCGTTGTTTACGAATTTGCGATCCAATTCGTTCGATGCGCGCCCGCCCAATGATCTGGGTATCATGTCGCCGCCCAGGCATTTTGGCACGGGCGTCGTTCCACCATCTTCGCAGTTGTCGTCGTCGTTTACGTCTCCATTTTCGCAAATATCCACTTCGTCATCCCAGCATCATCTCAATGGCACTGCCAATGGCAGCCAACAACAACCTCATCAGCAACAACAACATCATCAACAACAACAACAACAGCACCCGCATCCTCTTGCAGCACCCGCTCCTCATACGCATACGCATCCTCTTCATCATCCTCATCCTCTTCATCAGCAGCAGCATCAACAGCATCCTCTTCATATCGACGACGACTTTTCCTACCTGTCCAAATCGTCGCCAGTGTCCAACGACCGTCTCTTTGGCACCTCGCCCTTGCTCGATGATCTGTTGGCAAGCCGCATGAACAGCCTGACCGTCCAGGCCACCAATGTCACGGATCTGCGTTCACCCAGCGTGCCATCCATCCACCGCCCCTCCAATCCGGCCGATCAGAACCCTCCCTGCAACACCTTGTATGTCGGCAACCTGCCACCAAGCACCAACGAGGACGAATTGCGCCAATTATTCTCAAAATGCCGAGGTTACAAGCGCATGTGCTTCCGCAACAAGCCCCAGGGACCCATGTGCTTTGTCGAATTCGAGGACGTCACCCTCGCCACTCAGGCACTCAATGATCACCAAGGCCATTGCCTCACCACCTCCATCAAGGGTGGCATCCGGCTCTCGTTTAGCAAGAATCCACTCTTCATCAAAGGTCCGGGCAACACCACCATCGCTGCTGCCACATCCTCTTCTAGCAACAGCAGCAATGCGTCCGGCAAGGCCTCGGATTGATTGCAAAGTGGTCTTTTACCAGCAAAAAGAAAAAAAAAAGACACACACTTAGGAGACACCCACCCCTTACCCCCCCTCTTTATTTTTTTTAAACGCATCTCTACTTATTGTTTAGCTTTGTTTCTTATTTTTGTCTCTCTCTTACTCACACGCACACTCCATCGCATCCCCCTCTCCGCTTCAATCCCATCCCTTTTACTTTTATTCATAGCTTGCCATCTTTTCTTTTATTCTTTCTCTCTTTTATTTTTTTTTTATTTGTCACCTCTTTTACTTTGTGCTCCACTGCTTCATTCATCGCAGGGACACCTTCTATCTCAATTATTCAATGCGCATGAAATAAAAAAAAAAATTCAATCAAGTCCCTTTTTCATTTTTTAAAAAAGTCGTGTGACGTGGCCTGCCTGATCAGTGCGCACAGAAATGGGGGTGCCCCGCCAATCCAGAATTCATATGCTGGCCAATCAAATTAGCCGGCAGCGAACGCAGGCACAGATTAGCCGAAGAAGAGGTCGATTGCTCACACCAGTTTCTTGATTTTTCATTGATTTTTCATTGATGACCACACTTTTGGTCAGCCAAACAGCAGTCCCCCTCCCTCCCCGCTCTCGCTCCTTTCTCCTTTTTGGGTGCTTTTGGCAATTGGCCCGAAGTATAAAAAGGGTGATCGGGCAGGCGCTAATCCTTTGACAATTTTCTTGATCTCACCCAATTTTTTTATTTCTTTCCCCTCTCAAATTTACTCCGGATTCCCCCGTTCCCTCCCCCAATTGATCATATCATGAAGACCATTCTCATTGTTGGTGGTGGCTATGCTGGCGTGAATGTTGCCAAGGCACTGGAGAAGCAAAAGCCGGCGGACACGCGCATCATCCTCATTGAGAAGCGCTCCCACCTGTACCACTGTGTTGCCGGCTTGCGCGCTGGTGTCGAGAACCTGGACGAGCAGATTTTCATTCCCTACGATAAATTGTTTACCCAACCCCAAAACACCGTCATCCAAGGCCTCGTCTCGCGCTTTGATGCCAATGCCGTCTATTTGGAGACAGCTCATCCCGAGCATGGCTCCCAAATCAACTATGATTACCTGGTAAGTCACTAAAAAAAAAAAAAGAAAAAAAGACGGCGAAGGAGATGAAACGTGCTTATCACGTGAGCTGACGCGCTTTTTATGGTCCCATTTCCAGGTGATTGCCACCGGTACACGTTATCCTGCCCCTGCGCGTGTGGACAAGTTGTCGCTCAAGGAGGGCAAGCAGCAATTGGCCGACATTCGGCAAAAGGTGAACAGTGCCAAGCACATTTTGATTGTTGGTGGCGGCCCTGTGGGCATTGAGATGGCCGGCGAGCTTGCCGAGCTGCCTGACAAGAAGTTGACCCTTGTGCACGACCAATCGCAGCTGGGTGCCGCGGCATACATGCCCACCAAGGTGAGCGACGCGCTGCTCAAGCTTTTGAACGCGTCCAATGTGCGCGTCAGCCTGAGCGACAGCGTTGCGCTGCCACCACTGGACGGCCTGGACTCGGTCTTTGTGCCGGCCACACCGCTCGCCCCAACCAAGAACAAAAATGTCGCGCTCGATGACGTGGACCTCGTGATCCTCGCCTTTGGCAATCGCCCCGACTCGACATGGGTGAAAAACAGTTTCCCCGAGCTCGTCCAGCCCAACCAGTACATCAAGGTCCGCCCCACCCTCCAGGTCGACCACCCCACGCTCAAAAACGTCTTTGTCATTGGCGACATTGCCGATCTCAAGGAATCTAAGCTGGCTTTCCGCACAAGGGGCCATGGCGACGTCGCGGCCACCAACATCACACGCCTCATCGGCGCCAAGGACGCATCGCTCAAGGAGTATCAAAAGGGCCCCGACATGATGCTTGTCACCTATGGCAAAGTAAGGCCCAAAACAAAACAAAAATCATTGTTTATTCACCGTTTTCTTTTTAAAAAAAATTAGTCCAAGGGCGTCGTGATGTTGCCATATGGCATTGTCTTGGGCAATTGGGTTGCAAAGACGCTAAAGGCTAAGACGCTTTTGCTGGATCGCTTCTGGAAGGAATTGAACCAACCACAGTAAGACCGAGAATCCCCGGTCTTTTTTTTTTTTTTTTTTGATCGTCTAACTTCATTTTTTATTCTCTCTTCTTGAGGATGCCTCAATAGAATGCCTCCATTGTCGTCCGAATCGCAGGTGGCTCGTGCTAATAATTATTTGCTTTACACTTTATTGACTCTTGGCGCCGCCGGGTTGGCCATTTACATGTCCAATTTGCAAAAGTGATCTGCACTTTACTTTTTGCATGCTCATATGATATCTCTTAACAATATAAAATAAATGGACGCCATTGAAAGAATACAGGATGTGGCACGGGGCGCGTCGGGCGAAAGGGACGCGTTTTTTTTCGCGTTACACGGGGCGGACAAGGCGATTGGCCCGTCGGAACGCCATTTTTACGTCAAGCGGGCACACCCCAAAACAGGAAGCGCGTCCCCTTTTTTTTTTTTTCTTTTCTTTTTTTGTTTTTCCACGCATGAGCTCCCATCGACGAGGTATCAAGTTTCAGCCGTCCGAGCGACAAAATCACTGGCGTGGCAAGTTTCACACCCACTGCCAGCTGCAAGCCAAGCGTGCGCGCCAGGGAGAGGTGGAACAACGACGATTGGCCAGTGTAAGGCAAAAAAAAACAAACGATTTGTGCTTGTTCTCATTTGTCATTTGCTTCTATTTTAGAGAATGGATCAGTGGATGCTTGAAGAGTGGCACCAATTTCAGCGTGAAAACCAGCAAGCACTTGCCATGGAGAGCCCAGATATCGTCGAGGACCTGCAAGCCCTAGTGGAGCATCACATTGCAGGTAAATACACTCTGACGAGTCCCTGTGTTGGCGTGTCTAACGCGCGCATGACATCGCGCTTGCTTTTTTTTTTGTGTTTTTGATTTTGTTTTTGTCAGAGGACGACTATGGCGATCTATTGTACGAAGATGAGGCGCGGCAGGAGCAGGAGGAATTGGAACGTTACGTAGCGCAGTACGAGGCGATGGCGCAGCTTCCGTCGTCGAAGCCGTCGTCACAGCCACACATCGCGTGCGTGCTGTGCCACCAAGGCAGCTACGTGCCAACCGCCGAATACCCAGGTCGCCACCAATGTGACGCGTGCGGCCATAAGATTTCTGAACAGGTAAGAGCGTGATTTTTGACAAGTAACCATAAAAACTTTGGTTTTCTTTTTTTTTTGGCGTCGCAGGCTCTCCATGCCATTTATACCTCGCTCGCTCAGCATGCGGCCGAATGCCCTGGCCAGCTTGGGCTCGGTGTTGATCCGACAGATCCAGAGTGCATCATGGGCATATGCTCCACGTGCGATTCTTGGCTTTTGTTTTAAATTCATCGGATTTCTTCTTAAGCTTCACTCTTTCTGTACATACTCTCGGTGGCTTCTGCTCAGCACACTTTCTGGTTACGTTTTTCGCAATAAAATTATAAAGATATTTGCGATTTGGTCGTGAAAAGCGGATTAATGATACAGTGCCTACAACAAGTCCTTTTGACGTGTCACGTGCTAGGGTTACTCAATGGGCGAAATGAATTGAAGAAAAATTCAAGTGAATTGAATTGAATTCGACATTCAAGTGCCGCTTTTTTTTTGCGCGCGCGCGCGGCGAGTTGCATTGGATGAACGCATCCGTGGAGTTGGGTTGATACGTCCACTAGCAAGCATCTCATGTAAGCCAGCATTCGTGCAAGCAGTGTACATCGTCTCCAAAAGGATAAAAAAAAAAGAGTCAGATGCTGTCCATCCATCCGCAAGAAAAAATAATAAAACTTGCCTTCTTCAACCCTTGTTTGATGGTTTTGCCCGTTGATGATTAATTCGCAGCGGCAGCCAGAACCATATCGTATTGCCCCGCCAAAGCTTGACAATCGCTTAGCCGCGAATCCTTCCTCGCTAGTTTCAGGGCCCATGTCTAGGCCTGTTGTTGCTGCCGAAAGAGTGTTCTCAGTGGGGAGTGGCCATGCAATAACCGTCGGTGTCATGAAACATCCACTAGGAATTTGTTGAGCTGGCAAAGCACCGAAACATGAACGGAGAGGGGGGGAAAAGAGACAGAAAAAAAAAACGGACACGTCCAAAAAATCGGAGTTTGACCACAGCACTGGGCGCGACCGACGCTTTTCACTCCACCTCTTTTTTGGTGCCTTCCTTTCGAACCCCACACTTGCCGGCCCAAAAGACGACGACGCGTCGCCCCAGGATTGGAGCGAAACACAACTATTTCACGGCGCCATGCACGATTCCTGGCGCATTGACGTACCTGAAGCGCCCGGCATTACTGTATTCTACTAGTCTGCCCCGGCAGTC
>KV441924.1:32649-76659 GCA_001650995.1 Gongronella sp. w5
TTCTTAAGTCTTCTCTTTTTTTTCTTTTCTTTTTTTTTAAATATAAGCGCGTCTAAAGCGTGTCAAAGCGCGTCTAAGCGCGTCTAAGCGCGTCTAAGCGCGTCCATCACCGCGCTACACGCGTCGCTGGCCTTGCTGACGCGTTGATCTACGAGAACCAAGGCTGGCTCGCGACACCGGCGGTCCTTGCGCCGCGCACTCTGCCAGAATCCGTTTCCAGAAGCGTAGCACGCACTTCCATACTTCAAGTACTGTACCTTGGACCCACGTCGCGCATCGTTTTTTCCCTGGTACTGTAAGCAATGCCGTCCCCCTATCTTCTTTATGAAGAAAAAAAAACTGATTTTCGAATTACAGTATACAGTAGTGAGAAGATCGACGAGCCACTGCACATCATTCAAGATCTCCAGCGACTCCCCGGCAGCATCTGGACCAACGACACTAGCGTCTACAGTACTGTACAGTACTGTACTGTACTGTACTGTACAATATTATTTTGCGTATGGAATTGGACGCGCGCGACGCGCGTCGGCGACAAGAAAGTCCTTTTTATGGAGTCGTCATCGAGCGCCAAGGAGGAAGACATCCGGCATACCCTTGGTGACACCTACCTACCGGTACTACTGTACTGTACAGTACAAGCTCATCGACAAAATGGCGTCGACACTGAAGATGAGGAGGCTGCAAGCCAAACAAATAAAAGAAGGCGAGAGCACCAGTCGCGTACAAGTTTGCAATTTATGGCACACGACGCTGCTACAGCGCATTAAGAATCGTTTTACATTGCTCAAGACCAGTCTCACGCCCGAGAAGAAGAAGTTTCACATGCTGGTGCTCCGATCAGCAGTGGTCCCAATCTCGTGGCAAGACCATTCTGATACAGTACTGTTCTACTGTACAGTACAGTACAGTATCATACTGTTCTAGTAATAATTACAGTACAGTACAGTAATACTGTAATTGCTACTGTACATACGGTAGGTACAGATTTACAGTATCACCGAAGAAGCCCAGTGATCAAGACCGATCCGCCCGATTTTTTTTTGGACTCGAAAATGCCAAAAGCCTCCTACGCGCGCGCGGCGAGTTGCATTGGATGAACGCATCCGTGGAGTTGGGTTGATACGTCCACTAGCAAGCATCTCATGTAAGCCAGCATTCGTGCAAGCAGTGTACATCGTCTCCAAAAGGATAAAAAAAAAAGAGTCAGATGCTGTCCATCCATCCGCAAGAAAAAATAATAAAACTTGCCTTCTTCAACCCTTGTTTGATGGTTTTGCCCGTTGATGATTAATTCGCAGCGGCAGCCAGAACCATATCGTATTGCCCCGCCAAAGCTTGACAATCGCTTAGCCGCGAATCCTTCCTCGCTAGTTTCAGGGCCCATGTCTAGGCCTGTTGTTGCTGCCGAAAGAGTGTTCTCAGTGGGGAGTGGCCATGCAATAACCGTCGGTGTCATGAAACATCCACTAGGAATTTGTTGAGCTGGCAAAGCACCGAAACATGAACGGAGAGGGGGGGAAAAGAGACAGAAAAAAAAAACGGACACGTCCAAAAAATCGGAGTTTGACCACAGCACTGGGCGCGACCGACGCTTTTCACTCCACCTCTTTTTTGGTGCCTTCCTTTCGAACCCCACACTTGCCGGCCCAAAAGACGACGACGCGTCGCCCCAGGATTGGAGCGAAACACAACTATTTCACGGCGCCATGCACGATTCCTGGCGCATTGACGTACCTGAAGCGCCCGGCATTACTGTATTCTACTAGTCTGCCCCGGCAGTCACGGTGCGCACTCTGCCAGAATCCGTCTCCAGGAGCGTAGCATTTACAGTACATTTCCAGGAAGAAGCGCTTTTAGAGGGTGTAACGCATCGCCTCTAAATGTAAAATTGAATTTAGAATCAAGCAAATTGGTGTTACTTTTGTGCCACGCTCTCTTACCGTATGATAGTATGATAAAAACTCGAAAAAAATTGCACATTACAGTACGTAAGCGCTTTGATAATTGATACATCATACAGTATGTATCATACTTGAAGCGCTCTACTTATTAGTGGCCCGAACCGCCCGGCTGTCACGGGGGGCCTGGCCTACGAAGTCCTCTTGAAAGGACACGTCGACGGGCTCCTCTACGGACTCCATCGACACGGGATCAAAGATTGAAAAGTAGCCAACCATGGTGATTTAATTGATAATATAGAATAAACGGACAAGCAGAGAGGGGACAATGGCCAAGGGAGAGAGACTTGAGTGCCAGAGCAAGAGAGATGTCGCTGTTGGAGGAAAAACGAGGCAATGGGCGCAAGTTGGAGTCATATTTATACTTTTTTCCTTCCAACATCGACCAAACGAGATTAACAGGCGCACGGTAAAGACAAGAATGGATTAACAGGCGCACGGTAAAGACAAAAATGGATTAACAGATGAGAAAATGCAAGTACGAAAATGGCAGGGCACAGGTTGACAGAGTTGGTAAAGCAGTGAAGACAAAATAGGCAGAGTAGATGGGAAAAAGGGCGTTTTGTTGACAACTGACAAGAATGTCACACAGGCTTTCGACAAAAAAGGACGTGCACGCGATTGCGCGTAAACAAAGGAGAGACGCAATCGCTAAACGTACAATGGATAAGGTGTGCACGTGGCGCAGGATGAGGGTATTTCACGGCTATCTTGACTTGTAGCCGTGTTTGGGCAAAGCGGGTGTCTATGGCTGGCAAGTGGGCAGGTTGCCTTGTTTTCTGCGCATCATGTAATAATAATAGTCTTCATATCTTTTTGATTTTGATTCTTAAGTCTTCTCTTTTTTTTCTTTTCTTTTTTTTTAAATATAAGCGCGTCTAAAGCGTGTCAAAGCGCGTCTAAGCGCGTCTAAGCGCGTCTAAGCGCGTCCATCACCGCGCTACACGCGTCGCTGGCCTTGCTGACGCGTTGATCTACGAGAACCAAGGCTGGCTCGCGACACCGGCGGTCCTTGCGCCGCGCACTCTGCCAGAATCCGTTTCCAGAAGCGTAGCACGCACTTCCATACTTCAAGTACTGTACCTTGGACCCACGTCGCGCATCGTTTTTTCCCTGGTACTGTAAGCAATGCCGTCCCCCTATCTTCTTTATGAAGAAAAAAAAACTGATTTTCGAATTACAGTATACAGTAGTGAGAAGATCGACGAGCCACTGCACATCATTCAAGATCTCCAGCGACTCCCCGGCAGCATCTGGACCAACGACACTAGCGTCTACAGTACTGTACAGTACTGTACTGTACTGTACTGTACAATATTATTTTGCGTATGGAATTGGACGCGCGCGACGCGCGTCGGCGACAAGAAAGTCCTTTTTATGGAGTCGTCATCGAGCGCCAAGGAGGAAGACATCCGGCATACCCTTGGTGACACCTACCTACCGGTACTACTGTACTGTACAGTACAAGCTCATCGACAAAATGGCGTCGACACTGAAGATGAGGAGGCTGCAAGCCAAACAAATAAAAGAAGGCGAGAGCACCAGTCGCGTACAAGTTTGCAATTTATGGCACACGACGCTGCTACAGCGCATTAAGAATCGTTTTACATTGCTCAAGACCAGTCTCACGCCCGAGAAGAAGAAGTTTCACATGCTGGTGCTCCGATCAGCAGTGGTCCCAATCTCGTGGCAAGACCATTCTGATACAGTACTGTTCTACTGTACAGTACAGTACAGTATCATACTGTTCTAGTAATAATTACAGTACAGTACAGTAATACTGTAATTGCTACTGTACATACGGTAGGTACAGATTTACAGTATCACCGAAGAAGCCCAGTGATCAAGACCGATCCGCCCGATTTTTTTTTGGACTCGAAAATGCCAAAAGCCTCCTATTTGTAGTATTTTGCATTCATCTGTCCATCTGCATGTTTGACCACGCTCAAAAATTGCTGCATAGCAATCAACGCAAAATTTGCATCAAAAAAACTTAAACCTCCAAAGCGCTACGACCACTTTTGAAAAATTCATGGGTCACTCAGGGGTCACACATTTCAATCCCAGAAAATGCCAAATTTGAAAAATTTCGAACTCCGACCATTTGCTATTGGCAGACAAAATATTCAAGTCGCCCCAACTTGAGAAAATTGCCCAAAGAGTGACGCATGAACGGCGATCGACAAAGAAAAGTGCTTACTTTGGTCAAGATTTTTTTGCAAAAATTAAAGGTTTGGCACTTCCAAATTAAGGTGGGCGTGGATTGCATGGATTTTTTTGTATTTTTTATTTTTATTTTGCACATTTTACTGTATGCGCTGAGTGGGCTGCACGCTGCAGCCTGGTGAAATGACCGATCCAAAAAGTTAAAACCCAAGCGAAGCGCGCCGCCAGCTACAATATCATCCCATTACAGTTGATGCTTTGGACCCCTGTTTGTTAGTACTGTAAAACTGGAATAAAAATTACAGGTTTATTAGATCGTTGTCGAACAAATAGCGATCAAAGATTTTGATGGAAAAGTGAATTTTCTCTGCGAGTTTTAGCCATCCATCGATGAAACTCGTTGTGTACTTGTGTCATTCGAAGATTCGATAAAAAAGGTGCAAGATGCGCCTTAGACGCGTTAAAAGCGCCGCATGTTGTCTAATCAGTTGCTGAGAACATTGACATTGAAAATTTTTGTACTGTTTGAACGGCTTTCACAAGCGTACAATACAGTACGTACAAAGGTCATGCATCGGCGAAAAAATCATTCCAGAAATGACGTCCGAGCCTGTCTCTCTCGAATGGTACCAGTTTCATCCTGATCCACGAAATATTTCAAGAGCCCACCGAATGGACATTTACTCTAGTGAACAATGGACTCGTTTTCCGCACAAAAGTGTAAAAACACGGCCATGGCGATTGATTCTGAAAGAATTGACGCGTAAAAAAATTGAAAAGTTAAAAAAACACGCGTGCATTGCAAAGTCCGCCCCTCTTTTTCTTTTTTTTTCCAGCATGGGCCACTTTTCCGTCCAATGGAGCGATGCTGCGCGTGATGACGACCTCACAGCGGCAGATACACGCCAAGTTGACACGTGGAAAACACGTATTTCGAGGCAAACGGAAGCGTGCCGTGTAAGCATCTCATCATTTTCATGCTCGTGCTTGCTTTTGACCACCAATCTCTTCTAGGCATGCTACGAAGCAACATCTTCCTTTACAAGGTCGGATCCGGCATACCAGCAGCTTTTGGTTGACGTGGAAGGCATATTGAAAGCGTGCCTTACTCTCAAGGTCGCTGAGAAGCTCGCTTTGCTGCGATACCTGACGAGTATTTTGACAGCCGAGCCTTTTGGCGTAAGGAACGCTGCGCGTCCGCGCGAGCCCAGGGCACGGGGTCGCGACGACAGACCAAATTTGACGTTGACGTATGTGTTTTTCCTTTTTTTTTTTTTTTTTTTTTTTTCAATCAGGCTCCCTTTATGAATGCGAACGATGCACCATTGCAGGCGCAGCTGATGCCATTTTTGCATCAGTGCAGCGACCCATTTGGCGCTGAGGCACGCGTCTTGGATGCCGTGACAGATCTTCTTGTAGCCATTGGTCGCGCTTGCAAGCCCATTGAAGTGGAGGCGTGGCTCATTGAGCAATTACACGAGGTTGAGTGGCGTGCTAAGCCGGAGAGTCCCATCCAGCGCGCCTCGGTCGTCTTTCTTGTCACAGCCATTCAAGTTTATGGGCGCGCAGGTCAATTTTGCCATTTATTCACGCGTTTTGCGTGCTCATTCTTTTTTTTTTCCATTGTAGTGCTGGAGCCGTTGACTCGGTACGAGGATGTTGCGGCGACCAAGTCTGATTTTATTGCCAATGTGTGCCGGGAGGCGCTTTTGGTGACCGAGAAGCTGCTGGAGGACCGGGCGCGCCACGTGGATGCACAAACCATCACCCATTGCGTGCTGGACGTCATAGGGTATTACAGATCAGTTCTGTCTGGTGATCAGGTAGGAATCCAATGGGATGGGAGAGGTGAAGTTCATGGAGTGGGAACAGCATGTGCAACCGCGACCATGAAAAAATTGCAAAAACACCAGACTGAGCGACGCGGTGCGCAGACGAGCAAAATAAGAGTGTTTAAAAAGGATGATTAGGAATAAAAAATGCGTCAGGCAGGCAAAGGATAAAAGGAAAAATCAGGGGAAATACGGATTATTTTGGGAATTGGTTCTTCCTCCGGGCCCCCTCTCTCTCTCTTGCTATCGACGTGTTTCGTGTTGCTCTCCCCCCCCCCTTCTTTTTTTGGCACCCCACTCATTTTTTTACGCATTAGGTACAAGCCAATTGCTTCCAAGTGATGACCTTGTGTTTTTTGGTGTTTGACAAGTATGGCATGGCAGCAATGGACATAAGTCAACCTTACTGCGCGCGGTTTCATCCCGAGTACAATGTGCCACAAGGCGTCGGCGCGCACGCTCCGCATCAGCGGCAGATGGATGAGCCAAGCACCGACCATGGAAAAAGTGGCGACAAATGTATCACGCGATGTCTGGTAATTTTGGGAACAAACGAGATGGGGGTGCCTTGGAAAGTGGATGGACACAAAATGGTGGCCAAGTGATACACATGGCGAGCAACGACAAGGGGATTTGTATTGGTGGGGGGTGGGGGGAGGATGGAATTGGATGGAAATGGATGGAAATGGGCTTGACGCTTCCTTATTTCGCTTTGGATAGGATACGGCTGCCAATTTGGGTTGTACTTTGGACAAATTAATGCAACATGACAAGCTACCAATGGCATCGTCGCACCGTGCGTGGGTGTCTTTGTTGGCGTGGTGCATTTATGACCGGTGCCAGCTGATCACCAGGGACTCGGGCTCGACGCGTCGCTTTCTATTGCCCATGATGGTGGAGCCGACGTGGCTTCTCCGCGCCTTTCTTCATCGCTTCTTGGCAGTGCTCCACAGGTATTAAAAAAAAACATACACACAAAAAAAAAAAAAAAAAAAGCTAAAAATGCCAGTGGGGACCCGCAGCGCCGCGTTTTTGTGGTCTAGGGCGTGTGTGACCCCTGGAATGGGCAGAGATTGAATTCATCAATTTCTTTTTTTCTGCCACCTCCGACTCATTCCATCTCGCAACTTTCAAAAATCCTCCTTGTTCACCCCCCATGACGTACCCAAAGTAGTTCTAGATCCTCGAGTGTGGTCGACAAGGTGTTGCTGAGCCTCTGGTATCTGGCGGACAATATTGCGGCGACAATCACCATGGACAAGTTGGTCCAGCCGCTGGAAAATGAGGCCACGCTCGAAAAGGCATTGGAGGTAAAAATGCAATTGAGGGAGCAGGAAGGGAACGAGCGCGTGGGTGCGTGTCAAATTTTTTTGTGGGGAAAGCGGCTGAATGGAAAAAAAAAGGAGGCGCTCACGTCTGTTTTATGGATTTCTCATGCACAAAAACCTAGACGCTTGCCATGGTCATTCCACAATGCGAACAGCCACACTTGCGATTCGTTGGGTATCGTCTGCTGGCGCGGTGTCTGGAGCTGAGTGACGACCAGGTGCGACTGTACGCATTGACAGCGTTGTTGGAATGCCCGTTTTCGACCATGCGCACGGCGGCGATTGGTTTGCTCAAGGATCAGGTCCTGCGCCAAGCGAGCGGAGACGACAATGGCATCTTTGTCACACGCCTCGTGGTGGACCGATTCTTGCCATTGATCTACATCATCCCTTCCGAGCCACATGCCTTTGTCGAGGACATCAATCATCATATCCAGGCGATCAACTTTTATTATTTTTTGCTCCAATGGGATAAGGAGCACAACAAGGTAAAGGGGCGACGCGCCCAATAGCGCGACACACGTCCAATTCACGCGTTTTTTTTTTTAAATGTAGACATGCATCTGGGACATCGAACAACGAGCATGGATGAAGCAAAAATATCTTTTGCCTCTTGCAGAGATAATGAACAAGGTGTCTAACAGCGAGGTACATTGATAAGACATCAAAAAACACGAGACATCGGGCTCATCCCTCCCTCTCTCCTTTTTTTTTTTTTTTTTGCAGATGCCTGATGGTGGTATGGCCCTCATCACGCTTCAATTCACCCTGGATACCATTCATCAGCTTTTGAATGCACCTTGAGCAAATAAAATGACGCTAGATGACTCATGTTGACCACATTGGTCCTGAAAAAAAAGAAAGCAAGCGTAAAAAATGCAATTTACTGCGATTTGGGAGGAAAATAAGCTACATTGAACCGTCGCCGTCCCAATTTTTTTTTTCGTTTTTTTCTTCTTCCTCGTTCGCGATCGTTATTGCCATGGCCTCCAAACGTTTTTTTCTTCTTCCTCGTTCGCGTTTTTTTCTTCTTCCTCGTTCGCGATCGTTATTGCCATGGCCTCCAAAGCACTGCACAAGCTCTGTAAACGCGGTTTTAAAGGCGATTTTTGACCCCTTGTCTTCGCTTATCGTGTTTTTTTTCATTTTTGTTTAGCCTTCGTGACCGGCAACAAGAACAAATTGACAGAAGTGCAGGCTATTCTGCAAGGTGTGATCGACGTGGACTCGCACAAGATCGACTGTAAGCCTTGAAACACGCTCCAGCGCGCTGGTAAAAGCGCTCACGTCTACGTTTTTTTCATATAGTGCCGGAGCTACAAGGCACCACGCAGGATATTGCGATTGAGAAGTGCAAGATGGCAGCTGACATTGTACGGCTCATGGGGAAAAAAAATCATCCAAATGCGAAATTGGGGGGAGAGTAAAGAGAGAGATTGTGTCATGTTCATCCCTATTGCCACCTGCTTTTGCGGTGATCTACAATCAATCGCCATGTTATTTTTTCTTGGATTCTGGTTGTGTGGGTTTGATGCATGTGGTGGGTGGCGGGGGGCCAAACAGGGTACTTCATGTGGGGAAAGAGGCTGAACATGGCTTCTATACTTACGATGGCCGCGCATGATTCTTGCTGTGGGGCCATTGCTCACGCTATTTTTATTTTTTTAGCTTCAGGGCCCTTGTATGACAGAAGATACGTGTCTTTGCTTCAATGCGATGAACGGCATGCCTGGACCTTATATGTAAAACGAACAAAAAGGGTGTATGGATGAGGCGCAGGCGCAGCTGCCATTGAATTGACTGGAACTCATGCCCGGACGCGCGGGTGGATGGCATGCTGCTCGTGCAGATCCACATCTTTGGGTCGCCCATTCGGATGACGTGATCATGCAACTTTTTGCTGACGCATTCTTTTTTTTCTTTTGTTTGTTGTTTGATAGCAAATGGTTCCTTTCATCCGTGGGGCTGGAGGGCTTGAACAAGATGCTTGACGGGTTTGAGGACCGCACGGCGTACGCGCTTTGCACGATTGGCTATTGTGAAGGGCCGGGGCATGAACCCGTGATTTTCGAAGGCATCACGCCCGTAAGTCCGGTACCACCATCATGGATGGGGGGGGAGACGGCTGATGGGATGAGGCGTGTGTTCGTTTTTTATTCAGGCAATAGGCTTGGAGAGAGATGGACGTTGATGATAGGTGCTCAACCCAGTCTGTTTCTATTGTAGGGAAGGATTGTACGAGCACGTGGTCCTACTGATTTTGGCTGGGATCCTGTCTTTGAGCCCGATGGATTCGACAAGACGTAAGGCGACTAAAAATGAAAAAAAAGCGCGCCGCTGATGGACCGCGTCTGTATTTTTGTAAAAAAGTTATGCAGAATTGGACAAGGAGACGAAAAACACCATTTCGCATCGCTATCGTGCCCTCGAAAAGCTCAAAGAGCATCTTGCCAAGGACCAGTGAGAGTGCAAAGGCGTCGCTTTTTTAGTGATGAGAATATTTGGTCAAGTAATTCCCACCCTCCCCGCAAAAAAAAAAAAACATCTTTGTGCGCCTTGTAGCGCTCCATTTTCCCCCCCCCCCCTCCTCCCCCAAATGAAGACCCCCCTCGCTTTTTTTGCTTCGCGCATGAGAGGACACATTCTTTTTTGTCTTTTTTTGTCGACGCGAAGCTGATTTTTTTCTCCATTTCTCGGTGGTTTGGCGCCACCACCCACATCCTCCACGCCATTTCCAGCCCTTCCTTCCTCCCCCCAAAAAGAAAAACATCATGGAACCGCGCCTCTCCTCGCTCTCTCCCTCTGTCGCTATAGATTACTAGACTTCTGATTGTTCTTTCTCATAAACAATGCGCCTTTTTCTCCTTTGTTTACTTCCAATTGCGTGGGACTCGTCCCATTGACCTCCTTTTTGTTATTGACGCACCCTGAACAAGCGTAAACAACACACAAAAAAAAAAAGGGGGAGCGTGCCGCCGCATGCCCATCTGTTTATCAACAACGTGGTGTGCGAGGATGACGGCATGTTCCAACAAGGTTTTTCTTGGGTAGTGCCGATTTGTGGCACCACCCATTATCACTTTTTAGTGTTTTAAAATGGTGTGGGGGGTGAGAGCTTACACAAAACTCAAAAAGAATTTAAAGCGACAACTTTTTCATCCGCAGTTAAGTATCTCCGTCTCTTTCTTTTTTACTTCACCTCCCTGTCAAGTTTTTATTTTTTTAAACCTCTCTCTCGTTACCCTGCCTCTTTTTTAAGCTTACCATGTCGGATGGACGATGCATTCATTGTGGCCAAAAAGGTCATTATTCCATGTAAGGCGCGAAACACCACGGTCCATGAAAAAAAAATGCAAACGCTGATCGTCTTTTTTTTTTTTTTTCTACCAGGATGTGCCCCAAGAAGCCCAATTCTGCCCACCTCGATGGTTTCGGCAGCCTGAAACAGCCACACGCCGTCTTTGTCGTGTCCTTGCATACCCATCGCAGCACGACGCCATCGTCAAGATCAAACGCGCTCCGGAGCGTTCCGCGCGCTTAGAAAACCCGATGCCCAAGCGCTTGTCCCAAAGGTGTGGCCTCATTTTTGGCAAAAAGAGAATGTGCCTCGTGCTTGCTGTGCAATCAATGAGCCCCCATTTCTCTTCATTGACCCCTCTTAAAACAAGTGGTCCCACCTTTGCTTTATTTATTTTTTGCTGTATACCTCCTCAATACCACGCTCACGCTTGCCTCTGTTCTCTCTCACTCTCTTTTTCTCTGCCCGCTCGACACGCTGTCTGTATTTTTATTCCCACTGTTGCCCCTCTTTTTTTCTTTTTTTGCCTTTTCATTTATCTTTTTCGCCTCTTATTGTATATTTTTTGACGGATTAAAGTATATATAGCGTTGACCGCGCATCACAAACACAAAAACGAGCGGGAGCGCGGCGTCCTTGCCCCGCATGGTTCAATTGTCGGCGCTTCATTCGGCAATGGGCTTGGGCGCGAAAAAGATAAATTGCGTTTTTCTGATGGCAATGGCGCGCCGCTCCGCTTGAGGTGCCGCCGGTGCGCGTTTGTTCCCCACGTCATCGTTCCACTGATCCATACGTGACACATTCCATCGTCACCTGCTTCATCCATTTATTATTTTATTGTGTGAATGTTAAAAAAAAAGTGGGGAAAGAGGCACAAAGTGGGAAAATGCGCGTTGATTCCAGTGCCCCCCCCTCCCCTTAGGAAACACAACACCAACCAATGAGCTCCAGTGATCCTCAAAAATTAAGGGGGGAGCGCATCATGGTTCAGAAAAATGAACTCTGTCCCGATGCGCTGAGATCGGCTGGTAAAAAAAAAAAAAAAAGGAGCGAAAACGACGCCATGCACATCGTGTGCGTGATCATGGCCTCGCTCCTTTTCGCCTAGCACCACTTCTCATGGTGCACTCAAAAAATAAAAGTAAACAATGACAAAACAATGGCAAAAGAAGAGCGAGAGAAAAAAATGATTTATTTTGGCCCAAACTCGGGCATCCTTTGAAATTAAGGCATGGCCGCGCAACCAATTCAACGTAAATGGATGGTGGCAGCTGTTGTGCTTCCATGTGACAAGTTTAGGCAAGAAGACGAGGACGACGAGTCTCTGGTTGGCGATGAATGGCTTACTTTGCAATGACTCTGTAAAAATCGTTTCTTGGAAAAACTTTAAAAACAAAAATAAGCTCAGCTTTCCACTAAAAAAAAATAAAATAAAACGAGGGTGGAAATGCCTCAGCCCCAACCGCATGGAAACGCGCTTCAATTGGGGCGTGTGCGTGCCGCGCTCTGCTGTAAAAAGCGAAAAAGAGGCGCGGACGAGGGGGTCCATGCGCCCACGCCCTTTGAAAATGCATTTTTTCGCTTCCCACCCCGCCGAGCGCGCGCATACATGATACACGCAAAGCGGAGTCCGCGGAGCCCACACAAATCCAGCCCGTGCTCACTCTAAAAATGGATTACCTTTTTGTGCAATCTTGATAATGGCATCGGTATGGCAAATTACCGGTGTGAATGCGTCTAAAAAAACAAAATAGACGTGTCAGAAGATGCGTGCGCAGCGAGATGATCAGCAAAATCAAGAGAATATTGCACCCCCTTCCCACCCCTCCCTGCCTATAATTTTTTTTTCTGGGTTCGCCCAACCCCCTGACCTTCCACCTCCTTGATTCGCGCCCTCACCCATACGGCTGGGTTGCCCAAAAGGAGTAGAAATATTTATCCGGGGCAAGCCCTGCACGCTTTGTCTTTTTGCCCATCTCCCCCCCCCCTTCGCAACTCACAAAACACGCACCTATGTCGCGCCAATGCGCTGCTGTCACTGAAGGTTTTGCCACAATTGCTGAATTCACACGCGTGGGGCCGTTCTCCTGAATGTGTTCGTGAATGCACCGTCAATGCCGATCTCTACGTCAGAAAAAAATTGACAAAAAACATAAAGGTTGTCAGGGACTTGATTGCCAATTGCGCTCATTTTGCCCATGTTCTCCTCCCGTTGCAACGCTAAAAAGCCCACAACGCGCACTTCAATGGCTCCCTCTGCGTTCCCCTGTTTGTCGCGCCCTCGTCTCCCCCTCTCTCCCAATTTGCTGAGCCAAGGGAGGGGAACGACAACGACGCCAGAGGCGAAAAAATGGCCATGTGTGAACTTTTTTTTTTTTTTTTCCTCGGGGCACTTTTGAGAAGGCAACCACATGGCCTTATCGACTTCTTTTTTTTTTTTTTGGCCCGCGCGACCTGCCTCTTAGTCGGTCCTCCATGCCCCACCCCCCAAAAAAAGCAACAACATGGCCAAGGTCACCCGCGTTTTGCGTACCTGAATAAAGCGCTTGCCGCATTTTGTACATTGATAAGGCCTAAAATTGAAACAAAGGGGGGAAATGGTGCAATTGCGTCCATTCGCACGATCAGCTTATCGGTGTTGCCGATGATTTTTTTTTTTTTTTTTGCAATCCCCCTGTATTTTCACACGCGTGCCTGGCCCCTCCTCATTTCTTTTTCAGCCATACTTGTTTACCTGTCGTTTGTGTGGATGCGATAGTGGCGGTCAGTGTCTGATGGTCGATCTAGCAAGGCAAATGCCGAGACTGTGAGCTGGCGCATGCGATCAAATCAACACGAAAAAAAAGACCGCGCTGTCCATAAACCCCCTTTATGCACGTTCCTTTTTTTCTTCTTTTTTTTCTATTTTTTTTTTTTTTTTTGGTACGCACTGAAAGATTTCATGCACCCTGGCCATTGGCATGGATGTCGTTTTGATGGCTGGGGTTGGGGTTCGCTGTTGACTAGCTCGGCAATGTCCATGGAAATAAGAAAAATAAGAAACACACCCCGACGGAGCAAGAGAAGAAAAAAGAAAGAGAGAGAGATGATGTGGGGGGAGGGATGGATGAGAACACGACCACTATTTTATCAGCAGTTGCGTCCATTTGGGTAGAGTAGAGTGACACGCGCTGTATTCATTATTTTTTTTTGGGTCGTGCATTCCATGAATCGTCACTGGGCCGGCGCCAGGCTAATGGTGCACAGCAACACAACGCATCGTGCTGCCGCCCCTCCTTGATATTGGCAATACAAAATGCTTCATTTACTGGGTCAAACATGAGGAGGAGGGGCGAGAGGGGGGCAAGCGACCAGCACCATTGAAACACAAAAGTGGCACATACCCAAGTTGTGGAACCCCCATGCTCAGTAATGACAGCATCCTTTCGTTTTTTTTTTTTTCTCACCTCTCACCAGGCGCGCGAGTGAGAAAAGTGTGGGTGTGGTAATGTGCGTAATGTGCGTGGAGAGATCAGAAAAAGTCAGAGGGCCCGCAATGGGGAGATCGCCAAGGATTGGATTGCTAAGTTCACCACGAGTGACCAAATGCGGCCATGGGGAGTGATCAATTCGTGTCACGGTGACACGTCTTTCATCCCAATGCAAAAGTCTAACAAGAAAACATGTCTCCCCCCCCCACGCACATGGTTTGAATTGGATGACCAATGGCCACAAAATCAACAATGGAAATTGAAAAAGGGGGTAAAACGAAGGAAAGTAAGCGAGGGGGACCTGATCTGACCCCATTCTTCTCGGTCAAAACAAACAGTCATGATTCAATTTGCCCCTTCAGCATGTGCCTCGTTTGTTGTGATCCCGTGATGGGGCTCCCCCGGCACGTTGTCTCTGTCCATAGGGCCCTTTTTGCTTTTTTTTTTTTTGGGCGAGCGGGAAAAGGCCACTAGAAAAACTCTCTTTATGGTTCCAACTACGCACTCTCCGCGCCACGTGCCGGTGCTTCTAGCCCAAAAGTAATGCACCCAAGTTAACGTGCGAATGGACGCCGTATCGCACGCACATTCGTTGTTTTTTGGGTTTTGCGTTATCTTTTACGATAATGTGCTCCGTCGGCGCGACCCGCGCGTCGTATAATACCCTGGGAAACACTTGCCGCCGGCCGGACAACCGCGCGAATGAGTGAGAAAAACGAGATTGGGCGTAAAAAAAACAAAATCATCGTGTTTACCGAGTTTTCATCTCAAAGGAGACTACTGTTGCGTTCCATTGCGAGCAATTGTCTATGGATGACACCGTGCAACCGAGACCAAGCTACAAGAAGCAAATTTAAAATGTTGTGATGGTGCCTATTGTTATGACTACACGTGATTTGGAGCAGCCAAGTACGAAGAATTCTTGCAGTGGCACGGCTCCACGCGGCCAAAGTCGCCCATGAACACCCGCACATGGTGGGAAATGTATGATCTCTTTGATTTGAGAATTTAGCTTTGCCAATGAACGACTGCCTTTGTGCATGTTGCTGAAAAACGTAACAATTTTGCCAAATTCGTCATGGGAAGCAAAGTACCTATGCCGCCTGGCTGCATGCCTTCCACGGCCAGGTTGAGCGGATCCATTGAACTCAAACACATATCGATTGCTGCAGTCCTTGAACAACTAAACGGCTATAAAGCTCGTTTTAATACTCCTTTAATTTCTGGTTGATGAACTTGTCCAAAACGGCTTCAATGTTAATACAAGTTGATGATCGACGCACACAGGTTTTTAAAAACGACAACTGGAGACAGCGGTCAATTAGGCAGATGTAAAAGAGTGTCGTGATTTAATCGATTTTATTCTTTTTCGGTTGTTTGTCAGTAAATATAATACGACCTCTAGTGAAATCCACCGCTTAGGCCAACGCACCCAAGTGCCCCCATCCGAATAAGCCTACCCCCGAGGCTCTGTGACTATTGTATGGCGCGCAAACGCCAATTTCAAAATCATGGGTTTTCCAAGGGGTACAGTCAGGGATTTGAAAAGACTGAAATTTTAGTTCTCGAATCGCCACGCCATTCAACGCATTGGTGAAGCACTGTTCATAACCGATAAAAATGAAATAAAAATCAGTCGTCCATTGACGGGGTAACGCGTAAAACGCGAAAAGTTGCGATTTTACACTTCAAGGTAAACTCAACGAGGAATGGCTGCAGTGCCATGAAAGTTACCTCGCCTAAAAGCGCGTGGCTGGCTGCGTACGTGGACATGGGTTATCTCTGAAAACAGTGATTTTTTGCCATTTTGACGCGGTTTCAAAACCATTATGATTTTTCGACGCGTGAAAAGCCGTGTCAAACGTCGACTCACACGTGCCGGTTTCGCATCATTCATGCACCTAACGCGTCTCTTGCTAATGGACGTGTCGGCGGAGCTCAAAAGCGCGTTATCATATTCCCGTGAAATTCGCTTTAGAATTTTAATCTAAAATCACTCATAGCAAATGAGTGAGCAAGGGGATTCCCTCCTTTTTTTGCCATTTTCCGCAGTTTCATCCTACGCTTCATCTTGGGTGAAAGTTTGGTCCAATTCGGAGGACCTTTTTTCTCGATTTTTCTCTGGGCCGCTCGGCACGGCCAAATGGTGACTTTTCCATGGCCTCCCCTGATGACCGTTGCGACGAGTCCCAATGGTGTTTTTAGCGCTCTATTTTGCGGTACAACGCGTCTCAGGTACTTGCCGTGCTTTTTTCGTGAGTTTCAAGCTGATAAAAGTTACAAAACTTGCTTGTTTGGCTGTAATTCCACGAAAAGCACGATAGAATTATCATCAAAGGCAACATGTTTCATTCTTTTGTCCTTTTTCGTTCGATCGATGTCTCTTTTACTACTCAATTTGCAGATTTCATCTTTTAAAATGACGTTTTTTGGGGGGGAACTGGTCCGTGAATACCAGCGTGCCCTTTTTTTTTTTTGACATGCCGGAGCACGATGCTTGTAGACGATTATCCCCCTACTATTGACGGCGGAGCTCTGTCAGATGCAGCACATCGTGTGTTTAATGCCGCTGAACACACCTTTTTTTTTTTGAAAAATGCATGAAATGAGAAAATAAAAAAAAAAAAAAGGAACCTGCGCAGCGCACGCCTGCAAGCCCTGCAGCGCGGGCAAAAGGGATGCACAGGGAGGCAAGGCGCTGTCGCCAGTGAGCGCTCATTTTTATCATTCCAACGGACGTAGATGATCTCAAAACCATGAGATCATCCTTTGGCACAGTGCATGTTTTACTAAACACGTGCGACTCGGCGCCAAAAAGAAAAAAAATTCCGCAAGGATTGCAATCGACCGCGAGGGCGTACCTCGGCGCGCTCCGACACGCCGGCGGAGGCTCAATTCCGATCACCTCCAATTTTTTTTTTAAAAAAAAAAGTATCGCTCTGAGGAGCAAGGCCATGAAATTCAATGTCTCCCTATGACAATGGGTTGCTACGCTAACCTTACTCTCTTCCGGCGACAGGCAAAAAGGACGGGTGTACCCTCTTTCATTTCGCGAGTCATCAAACCTGCAGCTTTTTTTTCTCTCTCAGGTCGACCCCTGCCAGGCGCGCGCCCCTCCCCCCCTCCGGGCAATTCCTCCTTGCGTCATCCCTCACTGCCGTCAAAAGGCGCGACTTTTGGCCCTTGCCCTCCCCCCTTTGACTTTTGAACCCATCACATAGCCGTGCATGGATGTGCTGCTGGTGCCTTTGTTATTGTAAAATGAGGGCCTTGACCTCGTGCTCCTGACTCTCCGGGATAAACCCAATTTCCTCACGACGCAATGCCCTTGCTTTGGTCTCATTTTGTCAGCACGACATAGCCCCTATGCCTTCCCCTGCCCTATCCCTGCTTTTTGTTTTTTACTTACCACGCACACACACGGCACACATTTACATCTCAAAGGGACCCATTCCATGGGCGTTGGCCAAAGAAACAAGCTGAAAAAGGCCGCGGCGCATCTCATCTCCTTCCTTTTGCATGGACAATGTGTTGCTTGACGCGCGCAAAAAGAAGAAAAAAAGGTTCAATTTATGCAACCCCTCCGAGTATGGCCCTTGGACACAGATGATCTTTTTTTTTTGCGTCTTCTTAGTCCATCAATTGGTGGGTGTGAAAAGTGTTGCCATGGGTGTGTGTCGTCAGTCTCCTTGAGGATGCTTTTTCCCTTCATTTGTCCTTGCGACACGAGGAATTGAAGCTTTTTGCTTTGCTTTTGAACAGTGCCAGGTCAATGGGCATGGAGGGAGAGGGGGCGAGGAGAGGAAAAAGAGGGGTGGAGTGTGGGTTCTCGATCCTGGATTTGAATGACAAGCCCATCCAAGGCCTATTTTTTTTTTATTTTGTTGTGCAATTGCAAAGAAAAAAAAGTGGGGAGTCTTGCGCTTGGAAAAGGGGATGTCCATCGAATAGAGAGTGAGAGTGCGAGAGAGGAGTTGCAAAACCTAATAGGGCGTATAAAATTTTCATTAAGGAGCGGGAAACAAAAAAAAAAGAGAGTGCCCCTTGATTTTGATCTCTCTACTCTGATCTCCCCCTTTTTTTTTTTTTTTTCAATTGCTATTGTTGTATCTGGCTTTCTCCTTTGCCCATGGCGTCTCCTATTAAAAAAAGTCAAAAAGCAGAGAATCATCCTTTTCTGTCCAATGCTTGGGTGACGCTCCATGAGCCATGTCGCTCACACACACTTATCCTTGCTCTAATTCTCAGCCAACCTTCTTTGTCCCTAACTTGGAAAAGCCAAGAGTTGGTCTCCTATTGTGCTTTTCGAAATAAAACCCAAAGGCCCTTGCAAGATCGTGAACAATTCCTTTTTTTCCTCTTTTTTTCTCTTTTTCTTTTTTCTTTTCATTGTGTTGTCATTTTCTTCTTTTTTTCTTTTTTTCTTGTCTTCTTTGCGCTACCGACAGCTTGTTTTGAGTAATCATGACCCATCTTAGTGACTATAGCTTCTTGCGTAAGTAAAAAAAAAAAAAAAAAAAAAAAGGACGCGGCGTCAATTCCGATGAAACGAGATGAAATGACAGGTGCTCAATTCCTGGTTTTTTTTTTAAATTCGACTTCACAGAGCGCATGGTGTCGCTGGGATACCTGTTGGTGTGGTTCGTGTATCGAGTATGGAAGCTAGATCGATTCAAATGCCTCAACCCGCAGCGATTTCGTCAAGGCGAGCTAAAGAGTGTCGTGACAGCTCTAATATTGGTCATGATACCTTTCCAGCTATATTATGGTAAATTGCGCGCGTGCCACGAGACGCGCTATTAAGCTCCAAAAAACGATCCATTTTTGCTCATCTCCCTTTTTTTTTTTTCTTCATTTTTGCCATTTTTGCGGAAACTATAGACGTCATGTCATGTAAAATAAAGTACGAAGAGGGCTTCGCCAGCGTCTTTGGCCATGTGTTCACCAAGCCCGAGACCATGTGGACAAAGGCCGATCAAGAATTGGTGGTGCCGACCAGTAAAGCAATGAAATTGAGCATCAATGGCCACTCTTTTTTACTGATTTTTTTTTTCATCTTCCAATTGCATAGATTACAGTCTGTGTGTTGGCTTCTCCTTGCAAACGTAAGCATAGTTCATTCCCCGGCTCTCTTCCCCCCCCCGACACTTTCTCCCTATTTATTTTGTTCGCTCCCCACCGTTTGCGGGATCATCCTCCTTTGACGAGCTCCGCAAAGCGTCCTTTTCTTTCATGGTGGAGATGTCACGCGTGCAAAAAACTGAGAGACGCGCTTTTTTTGGGGGCCATGTCATGAATTGACCCATTTTTTTCGCTTTTTTTTTTTTTTTGCTTTTTTTGTGATATCTTGACGATGATAGTGGTACACTGTTGTTGCTCCAATGCTTCTGGAACTACCTTGCCAATTCGGTGGCCAAGGCCAGCTTCATGAGTAGCCGTGAATTCTTGTTTTACATTGTGTGGACGATCATCAGCATCATCATGTTTCCTGTGTTGCAATACATTTTCACACGCGATGCCTATGACCCCACGTACAAGGAAATCATGCCCGAATTGGTCTATGGCATTGGTAAATACAAAAAGAAAAAAAGCGCGTTTGACGCGTCAATTCGCGTGCAATGGCTAATTTTTGTCTTTTTTGTACTTTTTTTCCGGGTACGTAGAATTGTTCATTGTTGCTGGACTTGGCGTGGTGTCCCATTTCCGTTTCCACCGCTTGCTCAACCGCTCGCGTGACTCCAACCATTCACGCTCCATCACGCACAAGATCCGCTATTTCCAGGAATTGAACTTAATTTTGACGGTGGTGCTGTTTGTCACGTCCATGTGCTTCATCATTCTCAGTGCCGACGGCCTGACAGGCAAAAAATCGCTCAATGCGCACAAGTTCTCGGCCGATTTCATGATTTGCAACAGTAAGACTTTTGTCCATTTTTCGACGCGTCGCACTCATTTTTCTTTTTTTTTTCTCAATTTTTATAGTCAACACGAGCAATGTGATTGTGTGGTTCCTTGTGATTCTTATTTTCCACCCCAAGCCTCAAGGTGGTGCTGGCGGCCCTGGTATGGCGAATCCGACCAACGACTTTTTGAGCGGTCCGACCAAGCCGCCCACATCGGATGGTGGGTATGGCGCTGGATCTGGTGGTTCGCCTGCGATGATGACGGAGGCGTCGCAAGCGTCGTCGGACTATTTGCAATATTCCAAGAGCGGCAATGGCACGACGGGCGGCGGTGCAATGGGGATCAACAATTCGTACACACCTTCGACGGCGTACCAGCTTGGCCCTTTGCCGCCTCCTCCCGAGAATATGTACCACAACAACTCGGTTGCTTCATCGACACCTTCGACGGCGACGCTGGTGTCGTCGCCCAACCGACACACGAATTCGACGCGCACCAAGGGCGCATTGGCCATGGACCCGACGGAAAGCATGATTGACGACACGATGCACTTGCCGCCTTATCGGCCAGTGAACAACATGGCGCGCAATGGCAACAATATGGCGTCGCAGCCCATGGAATCGGTTCTGACGGAAAATGTCGGTGGATGCCAGCAATGCCAGCAATGCCAATTGCAGCAACAGATGCCAGCCACGCACCAGCAACAAACACAGCAACATCAACAGCAATTGCAGCATACGCACCAAGAAGAGCACATGCACACGGTCGTCAATGTCATGGAAGGCGATGCCCTGCAGCCAACGGGCGGCGCCGACGGTGGAATCACGCAGCGTGACTTGACCATCACGTCGCTGACCATGTCACGCACCTCCGAAGATAAACGCCCTCATGATGACTCGGACAATGAATCCGGCCTGTCGTCGTCCAACCGACAACACCCCAATTGGCAGCTTTCGCTCGATTTCTCGGACAAGGGCAATGCCGCCAACGCAGCGCCAAATGTCAAACGCGAAAATTCCAACGACTCCATGTGGTTGCATCAATCCCCAAAGGGAGTGAACCATGCCTCTAGCTAAGCTCCTCCTCCCCCCTTTTTTTTTATTTTTCTCTCCTTTTTAACGTACTACTAGCCCTCCCTCATCTTTTACATCTTATAGTATTTTTCTTGTCTCCCGTCGCCCCCCTCCCTCGGAACTTCTTGTTTTCTTGTTCCGTCTCCTATTTTTTTTCTCTTCTATTTACTCATTAAGTTTGTTATTACATAAGTCTCACGCTGATAAAGTTGATGCCTTCGCTCAAAATTGCCATGAATCCCACGCGACGCGTCTAATAGTCTAATAAAAATTCATGCGGCGCGCGTGCACGTCGCCATTGAAGCTTGCAAAATACAAAAAAGCCCAAAAGAGTCCGACATGCATGACATTTGCTCACTTGATCTGGGGAAGCCGTCCTGCAGCTTAAAAAAAAAAAAAAGGAGGGTCGGCCAGCGGAGTGAATCCCGTGCTCCGTACGGGGATGAAAAAAAGGAGTGCGCAGCAAGGTTCGTGCCTACAATTGGGCTCAAAGAGCATTAAGGCTCAAAAAAGGAGAAAAGTGCAGTAAGTCTCACTTTAGGAGTGAACATTGTCTCCCTACGTGTCGGAATACCCGTGTTCGTATATGCCCGTCGTGAACCTCAAGAGCTCCGTCCTATGTCATCTTGCTCCATTTTTGCATTTCGCCGTTTTATTTTTGATTTTCTCATTCTCGTCGCATGTGTGCGCGTAATTTTTCTACCATGAGGCCACAGCATCATGGAAGGCACGCACATGTGTCTGCTTTAGGAGCGGATGCGTAGAAAAAATCAACAAAAACACTGGCAAACATGAAATTTGTGCATGTCCCGTGCTAAAAACCCACCCCCCGCGAGATTCTTACCCTACATTGCCGTAACACTTCCAGTCATTGTCTACGGCGTCCTGGTTCTCTCAAAGGCCGTTAAAATCAATGTTTTGTTAAAACATTTGACGAGTAATTTGCGATCTTACTTGCAAAAATCGTACAGAAGAATATTCGATGACAATGATGTCTATTTCAACCTCCAGAGCGCTCCATGATGATCTGCACTTTGTCGTGGCGCGTCGTCGAGGGTGTTCATTTCATGCGAATTTTCAAACACATTGGGCAAAACCCCATAAATACGCATTTTTTGTCTTTGTCACGCATCATCAGAGTGTCTTTTCCTGTTGCAAAGAAAAAATAACCGTCGCTGCGCTACATAAAATTGCCAAGGACCACGCGGGTTCAAACGGGGAGCCATTTGGACGGTTTCCCGGGGAGTAATACTTGTGTGTGTGCCATTTCAACGATAAATCAAAGTGACATTGCTAATCAGGCTCTGGAGAGCCCCGAGTCACCTCCCGGTGTGTAAAGAGGGCGAAAAAAACCATGGTGGTGCTCATTTTGCCATTGTCAAAATCTCATTTGAGCGCGCCGCACGCAAATCAAAATTTAGCCATGGCGAGCCCTCAAAACCAAAATCGAAAAAGTCAGGTCCTCAGAAATGCACCAAACTTGCACACAAGATGGGCCGCATGGAGAAACCACGGGAAATACCAAAAAGCAGAGGGGTCGACTTGCTCGTTGACGAGCAATTCATGATTTTCGATAAAGCTTTGCAGGCTAATTGCGGCAGACGAACGCGATATAGAGTCACTTTTGACGCGTACACTGGCAAGAGATCGTCTAGGTGCATGCACGATGCGAAACCAGCGCGTGTCAGTAAACGTTTGACACGGCTTTTCACGCGTCGAAAAATCATAATGGTTTTGAAACCGCGTCAAAAATGCCAAATATCACTTTTTTCAGAGATCATCCGTGGCCACGTACGCAACAAACCTGATCATTTTGATGGTGCAACTTTTATGACGCTGCGGCTAATTCTCGTTGAGTTTGCCTTGGGGTGAAAATTCGCAGCCTTTTGCGATTTGCGCGAAACCCTGTCAATGGACCCCTGATTTTTATTTCATTTTTATCGGTTGTGAGTGGAGCTCCACCAATGTGGTTGAATGGCAAGGCGATTCGAGGACCTAAAAGTCACGACTGCGCGCCATCCAATGGTCCCAGAGTCGCAAATGTGGGCTCATTCGAACAAGCATGGTCTGAATCGTTGACTCAAATAGTACAAGATCACTCTTGTATGCTTATCAAAAGCTCCCAATGGATAATTAGAACGTAATAAAAAGCTAAATTCGTGATATTCTCCACCTTGTGTGTGCCTTGCTCCTGGAGCTTGCGTGTTATTTGCAAGAAAAAATAGGCACCACCTTTTTCATTATGACAGCATCGGTCCATCGTCACTTTCAAGTGATCAAAGATGGCAAAGAGTGATAATTTACGCGGCGCTTCTTTTTTTTGTGCAGCGATTCTGTTTTTTTGCTTGTGACTCGGTCACCGTCTGTCATGCCCATCCAGTGGATGTCCGTGAGCACAAGGGACAAGAAGAAAAAAAAAGGTGCCATGTGTATGATTTGACACTTTTTTTGTTCGATTTTTAAAAAGGAGGCTGTTTGAGCGAGTGATTTCTACTTTTATGCCGATTCCTTCTCGCCACAGCCCTGATCCGTTTGGCTCTTCGAGTCGTTGAGTGTGCCTGTTCAACCCCGCAAGCAATTTGGAGGCAGTGGACGCGTGCGGGCAATAAAATACGAGCGGGCGGCCGCGCTCTTTGCAAGATTGGCGGCGGTGGCTTTGTGCGGATCGGAGCTTGAAATGTATGGTCCGGGCGGAGGGAGTGGGGCCAAAGAGAAATGGGCAGATTTGGCCGCTTTCCCCTTTCTTCTTTTTCTTCCTCTCATTTTTGTCATTCACGATGGTATGTACAACACAATAGCGTCAACACCGGCGCGCTGCGAGCGACGAATGCACGACATGCACGCTGTCCGGATGCACGAACGTATTCTTAGACGATCGATGTGACGGATGGATTGGATGGATTGGATGGATGGATGGATGCGATGTTCTTACCAGGATGATGGGATGGATAGGATTTGCTTACGACGGTATTTTTTCTTTTTCTAGTCGCTCGTTGTCCCCGAACGCAACCAATTCCAGCACATCATTCGTCTCCTCAACACCAACGTTGACGGCAAGGACAAGATCACCATTGCTTTGACCTCTGTCAAGGGTGTTGGCCGTCGTTTTGCCAACATTGCTTGCAAGAAGGCCGACATTGACTTGAACAAGCGTGCCGGTGAACTCTCGAACGAAGAGTTGGAGCGCATTGTCAACATCCTCCAGAACCCCGCCCAGTACAAGATCCCCAACTGGTTCCTTAACCGTCAAAAGGACATTGTCGACGGCAAGTACTCGCAGGTCATCTCCAACGTCTTGGACACCAAGATGCGTGAGGATTTGGAGCGCATGAAGAAGATCCGCCTCCACCGTGGTCTCCGTCACTTCTGGGGTCTCCGTGTCCGTGGTCAGCACACCAAGACCACCGGTCGCCGTGGCCGCACCGTCGGTGTCTCCAAGAAGAAATAAGCAAACAATTAGGCATTTTTCTCATGTCAATGCAATTAAACTTGTCCATTGTCCCCCTCTGTCTCCATTCAAAAAATACATTGTTCAAAAAAAAAAAAAAAAAAGGACGAGGCGGTTTTTATATGACGAGTGTATAAAATGAGGAAAAAGAGAGAATCATAAAAAAAAAAGGAAATCAAATGGGATGAGGATAAAATGAATTGCAAAATTCCTTGAGGACGCTCTTTGCAGCGTCATTGTTGCTGTACTTGTTGAGGTGTTCCTCAAGCAGGGCGTCGGCAAGGTCCTTGGCAACCAAGCGCCCCTTGCCTTGGGTCAAAAGCGTGTCAAAGTTCAAGGCCATGATAAAATCAACGGCCTCGGCTCCAAACCTGATTGGAAAAAAAAAAAAAAGATGAATGGAGAGCGACGCGACGCGACGCGACGCGTCTTTTTCTCCTCTTTACCTCTTGAGAATGGCGGCGAGATCAGAGTCGACCAGGTAAACGACAAAGGAAATGGCCTCGGCCAGCAGCTTGATCAGCTCGTACAGCTCCTGGATGGACAATTCCTCTTGCGTGTGTGCATTCACTTGCGCGATGATTTTCCTGTAGAAAGAATTGGTGTGAGAAAAAGACATGAAAACGCGCGCTTTTTTTTTCTACTTACATATCCAAGTAGCTCTGCAGCTTTTTTAGAGAGTGTTGGATGCTAGTCAGCTGCTTGCGTTCGACCGTGGTCTCATAGCGCGGCTGCTGTGGGGTGCCACTAGATCAAAAAAAGAAAAAAATTAGCCAAATGGTTGTATTTTTTTTCGCTTTTTTCGCTTTTTTTTCGTACGTCTTTTTGAAGAGTGGCTGTGCCCAGATGGGTTTGATGGTGCGAAGGATATACAGGGCGAGGCCGTCGTGGCGGGAAGAGTAATTGGGGTTGGCAGCGCCTGGTGCGGCGCCAAAGATGTCTAGTAAGTCTGCTGCGCCTTTGCTGGACAGGGTGGCGAGCGCGAGATCGGCGGCGGATTGGGCGAGCACGTCGTACGAGGTGTAATTGGGCGTGGCGGTATCGGCAATGAGGCCGTAGCAGAGGGCACACGCCTGTGTGAAGCCGAGACGTTCGAAAAAGGCCTTTAAATCGGCATTGCGCTGGCGCAGATTGTTCCCAGCGTGGACAATCAGGTTGTGCAGCATGTCAATGGGTCGCTGCTTGACGAGCAAGGTCAGGCCGCTGGCCGTCAGCACGAGGAAATGACGCGATGGCGACGACACGGGCACAATGAGCTCATTCAGGCAAACTGGCGCCAATGCTTGTGGCGTGTGCACTTCCTCCATGGCCAACACAGGGTCCGGCATCCCGTTGGCATTGCCCATCTCCACGAGGCCCGTGCGGCCCTGCTAAAAAAAAGCAAGGAAAAAAGGAAAAATGAAATCAAAAAATCAAAAAAAAATGCATGAATTGGGGACGCGATTGGACAAAAAAAAAAAAAGGGTCTTACATGGAGCGCGAGTTGGGCAACGTCGGGGGAAAGGGACACGATGGCCTGTTTGTTGTCGTGGTTGCAGACGAGCAGAGACACGGCATGGCTGTAAAAGCATTTTTCGATGGTTTGGGGCATGGTGGGCGGAATGGCAGCGGCTGGAAAGGCCAATTGCGCGAGCTGGTGTGGCGGGTTGCGCACGTTGATCATGGTGATGCCGTTGGGCACCTTTTGGGCGGCACCGCTAAAGTGGGAGAAGTAGAGACGGCAGCCAAGCGTGGTGACGGCCACGCATTGATACGCTTTGGCCTCCTCGGGGGTGGTGGCGTGGATCGACAGGATTTTGAACGTGTTGGGCATGAGCAGAGGCGAATTCGGGCTCAAAAGGCTCGCATTGTGGCACGTTTGCGTGTCAATGCCAACCTCGCGATATTCGGTGCCATCTTGGCCCAAATGCACGACACCGACCGCCGACTCGGCCGTCAATTGGTAAAGCACATCCCCCTGCGCGCTCAGCGCCATGTCCGTGTAATGGTGCTTCTTGCCAAACCCAATCACCGCCTTGTTCGACATCAATTTGGTATAACAACCCTTTGTAAACCACCCTTCGTCCCTCTAAACACCCCGAAAAAAAAAAAAATTTGAGACACCCATTGTCATTTTTTTTTTGTACCTTGTAGTGCAGCTCCCAGATGTTGCCATCGTTGCCGAGCATGAGGACGCGTCCTGTAGGCGTGCCAATGATGCGTTTCATGCTGACGCCGCCCGTGGTGGTCATGATGTCGGTTTTGTAAAAGGTGAGCGAGTCGTTGAGGCTGGGATCGCACTTGTATTGCAGCGCAATGACACTGACGGCGTTCGTCGTGGCGACAATGAGCACATGCGACACCTCTTTGCTGAAAACGTCGGATTTGGCCTTGCACACGCCCACGGCGACAATGGGGTGCGTGTCCTCATACACCGCGTGCTGTTGTCTACAAAAGATCACATAATAAAAAACAACAGCGCATCAGCCAGGTTCATTCAACGGCATTGATTTGGCCGGATTTGGCCGATTTTTGTCGTTTTTAATACCTTTCATTGTAATTCCACAGGTACAGCTGGTTCTTGACGACGAAATACGCGCGGTGGATATCGGTGAGCAGCCCAGCCGGCTCATTGTTGGCACCTAAAAAAGAACGGAGATCAGGAAAAAGAGCATTTCATAAAAAAAAAATAGCCCGTATAGCCCGTACGTTGCCGGATCTTGTTCTTGTCTAGAGCCGCGACGGGCATGGTGAAAATGTTCTTGACCACCATGGGCTGGACATTGTTCTCTTGGAGAAACACATAGGGATCGTTTGTGCCGTCTAAAAGGATAAAAAGCACATGAATGAGCCATAAATTCATTTTGTTTCGCCCTGATTCCGTTTACTTTTCAAAGCCTGTGCAATATCCGGGTAGGCGTCATCGAGCGCGAGCGTGCGATTCAAGGTGGCTGCAGCGGCCGTGATGGCCGGAATAGCGTTTTGAGGCACCTCGGTGGCTATCATTTGCAAAAAAAAGGAACAAAAAAAGATCAAAAAGAAAAAGAAACAAGACGCAACAAACAAGCAGCGGCGCGTCGCTGGCCCTTTTCATAAATTTCAAAGTCAGTCACAGGGCCTTTTTTTCCTTGTTCTTTTGCCTTTTCCCCCCTTTTTTTCTTTTTAGCGCGTTTCATGACACCCAACCCTACTGCAGATTGGATACAGCTCAACGTAAGCATTCTCGCTCTTGTTTTTTTCGACGTGCGACTTAGTTGTTTGTGTGCTTTTAGGATCGCTTTTATAGGTAAACTCGCCAAGACGCCCGTTTTTCCTTGTTTTTTGCACCATCTCACACCTTTTTTTTTATCAGGAAGCAAGAGGTGTATGCGCTGGCATGGAACCAGACAGACCTGTCCAAATACATGATTGCTGCTGCACAATATGGCGGGCCATTAGGTAAAATGGAAATTGCCACGTAAAAAAAAAAAAGGCATTGATTCTGTGACTGAGCGTCGTTTTTCATTTTAGCCATGATCCGCGATGACAAAAAGGTGCTTTTGCTCCAAAAGCAGCAGCCCATCAAGCCCACCATTTACATGTACACGGCCTCGGGCAAGCTCATTGATCAGATTTTGGTAATATTCGTAAAAAAAAAGAAGGAAAAAGACGCGACTGACGACGCGCGCACGCGCGCTTTTTTTTTTTTAGTGGGACAAGGGCCGGATTGTGTCGCTTGGATGGACGGACGAGGAGAAGTTGGTAGTTGTGACCGAGGACGGGATGGTGCGCTTATACCCGTTGCATGGCGATCCGACGCATTTCACGCTTGGCAAGGATGCGAGCGATTATGGGGTGATTGACTGTCAGATTTGGGGCGGCGGCCTTGTGGCGATGCTTGGCAATTACCAATTGGTGTCGATCATCGACTTTGACGAGCCGCAGCCCAAGGCGATGGCGGACACGGGCTTGTTTGAGGTGCCACACAGCTGGACGGTGATCCCGCCGCAATATACGCTTAGCCGGCACGTGGAGGTGCTCATTGCGACAGGCACAACCATCCTGGTTGTCGACAGCAAGGAGACACAGGACCAATTGCTGCAACAGGGCCCATTTACAAAGATGACCGTGTCGCCCAATGGCAAATTCCTCGCGCTCTTCACCGCAGAGGGCAAGCTGTGGGTCGTGTCCACCGACTTTGAAAAGAACCTTTCTGAATATGCCACAAAATCAAAAGTTCCACCGCAGCAGCTCGTTTGGTGCGGCACCGACTCGGTGGTCATGTACTGGGACAAGATTGTCCTTATGATTGGCCCCTTTGGCGATTGGATCAAGTTTTCCTACGACGACGCCATCTATCTCTCGTCGGAAATCGACGGTGTCCGCATCATGAGCACCGACAAGTGTGAATTGCTTCAAAAAGTGCCCAGTAGGTTCCATTTGTCAAAAAAAAAAAAAAAATCGTACGATTGACCTTTCCCCCGCCTTTGTTTTTCTAGCCTCCACGGAAAACATCTTCAAGATTGGCTCCACTTCGCCTGCCGCCATGTTGTACGACGCATTGGATCATTACGAGGTAAAATGTCAAAAAAAAAAAAAAAGGGAGAAAACGACGCGAAATTGACGTTCTTCTTCTTGTTTTGAATAGAGAAAGAACCCAAAGGCGGACGAGAATATTCGCACAATCCGACCGGATCTGCTGGACGCGGTCGATTGTTGCATTGAGGCGGCGGGCTTCGAGTTCCATCACTATTACCAGCGGATGCTGCTAAAGACAGCTTCGTTTGGCAAATGTTTTTTGGATCACTACAATGCCGACCGATTTGTCGAGATGGCGCAAGCGCTGCGCGTGCTCAATGCCGTGCGCTTTTACGACATTGGCATTCCGCTGACCTATGCCCAATACAAGCGTCTGACGCCCGAGCGCCTTGTTGATCGGTTGATCCAGCGCCACCAGCACCTGCTTGCCCTGCGCATTGCCGACTACCTCAATCTGTCGACGGATGCCATCCTGATCCACTGGGCATGTGCAAAGGTAACGCGAAAAAAAGTGGGAAAAATCGCTTACTCCGTCTCTATTTTAGATCAAAAAGTCGTCGGATGACGAAGACGCGACGTGTCGCGTCATTGTCGACAAGCTGTCCAAGAATCCAGGGCTTTCGTTTGCCGAGATTGCCAAGACGGCCTATAATAATGGGCAAAATCGCCTTGCCACCAAGGTAATCATGGCTCTTTTGCGACAAAAACACGGCCTGATCAACATTGTCGTTTTTTTTTTTTTTTAGTTGCTGGATTACGAGCCACGTGCCGCTGATCAGGTGCCATTGCTGATGTCCATGCAAGAGGATGAAATGGCGCTCATCAAGGCCATTGAGAGTGGCGACACAGATCTAGGTAAGCCAAAAAAGAGGCGTTCGACACGCATGTTTTTGACTTTTGTTTTCTTAGTGTACCTTGTCATCTTCCACCTGAAGCGCAAGCTGCCGCTGGGCGAGTTTTTCCGCGTGATCAACAACAAGCCGCTAGCCTGCAGCCTGCTCGAGGTGTATTGCAAGGAACAAGACAGAGAATTGCTCAAAGATTTTTATTACCAAGACGACCGCCGCTTGGACAGTGCCAATATGATTGCCGCCGAGGGCTTCCAGCTGGAGGTACAAGACGAACAAAAAAAAAAAAACGCGTCCAATTTGCTCCGAAACGCGTCCATTTTGCTCAAACCACTTTTAGGACGTGACGGAGCGCATCAACAAGCTAAAGATTGCCAACAAGACGTACCAAGACGACAAGTCGACTGTGTTTGAGACCAAAGTCATGGACGACGCCATCAAGCTGCTGCAGGCGCAGACTCAATTGGAAAAAGATACCCATCAACCGTTCCAAGGCCTGTCGGTCAGCGAAACCATCTACAAGTGCACGGTCCTTGGCCACCACCCGAAGGCTTCCAAGCTGCGCAGTGATTTCAAGGTCCCTGACAAGAGGTAAATCGTTGAAAAAAAAAGCGTCAATAGCTCGATGATGGCCTCATTTTCTTCTTTTTTCCGCAGATTTTGGTGGGTCAAGTTGCGCGCATTGGTCGAGGTGCGCGACTGGGAGCAATTGGACAAGCTCTCAAAGAGCAAAAAATCGCCCATTGGCTACGAGCCATTCGTGGAGGAGTGCATCAAGGCCAAGCAGTATCAAGAAGCATCCAAATACATTTTAAAATGCGAGCCCAGCAGCCGGCCAATGTTGTTTGTCAAGATTGGCGCGTTCAAAGAGGCTGGCGAGCAGGCATTCATCAACAAGGACATTGACGGATTGCGGCAGGTGCGCGCCAAATGCACGAACCACCTCGTTGCACAAGAATTGGATTCCCTGCTTGCGCAGCTCCATGCCAAATGATTGGCTCCATTGGATGTCTCCTATTTTTACCCTCTCCTTTTTCTGATTTCTGGGCCCTTTTTTTTTCTTCTTTTTTGCTCGTTTCCTTTTTTTTTTCGCCCGTTTTCCTTGCCCCGTCTTTATGTTCAACGACCATTAAAAATATCCCCCCTCCAGCTTTTTTTTTCTCATTTTTCTCATGCTGTCTTGGCTCTTCCATATCCACCAACCGCTGATGGACGGCCTGATGGCGCTTTGTATTGTCACGGCCGTCATACTTGCGGTGCCGAGACCGCCGCCCCCCATAAAACACGTCGTGCGCCAATTTGGGCCATTTTACGCCTGGCTACGGCAGACGGCTCTGCGCACAGCCACAGTCGTCGTCGCCATGGGCACTCACGCTCTCTTTGTGCTAAAGGTAAAAAAAACGCCATTTTTCTTTTATGCAAGGGAATTTACGTGTTTTTTTCGTCGTGTTTCGTCTTTTTCATTTTTGGCTTTAGGTGCACGCGAGCTCCGCGATGCCCGAGAGCGAGGAGACCAGTTTTGAGGAGCAATTCAAATATATTATTGTCACATCGTCGGCACTCAAGCCATCGGCATCGCAACAGTCCATACCCAATGCCATCCAGCATCCCACGCGCCCAGCCGGCCGGGCCTTGTGGGCCAGCACGCTCGCCCTTTGCGGTGCCATTTCCGTGGCGCATCTCGTCTGGGTCTCGTCCCTTTTCGTCCTGTTTTGGGTCCATTGCCTGCTCGGTCTTGGCATTTGGATGGTTCACAAGCACACGGTAAAAAAAAAAAAGAAAAGAAAAGCACGTGACAATGGTCTTTTTTATTTTTATGACATTTCCTTGGTGACAAGGGAACACAATATTAATTTAATTTGGGCTTTTTATAGAGGAGATGCAAGATTCGAGAAGTGTATGCGCATCTTTTACATCATTTGCAGTCGATTGTCGTGAATACGCAGCAAAGCGATGCGATGCTGGACCAGCTGACGAGCCACATGCGGTATGTGGATATGATGGCACAGGGCTACTCGCTTTTTCCGGGTAAAACGTCGCTCCAGGCGCCGCCAAGGCACCAATCGCGCCTTGTCGACGAATGGCTCGCCGAATTGCATGCACTTTTGCATCCGTACGCGGCCTTTGTCGCCGCCCTCTTGCAACAATCCAAGCCATTGACCCACCCGACGAACCTGGCGTCGCTCCAGGACATGTACAGCCAAACCATCTCAAGTGATCTTGCCAGCATCGACTCGGACGACATGGAAAATGCCGTGCAATCGCAGCCGCTTCAACTCGACCACCTCGAATTGCTCATCCATGCCATCCACACGCGTCGTCGCCAATGGTTCATGCATCTGCTCGCCCTCGAAATCATGACACGCGGCCACGATTCGGCTCGCTCCGATTACGACGCAAAACTCGCCGCCGTCGAGAACATGATGCTCGACATGCGTGACAAGACAGCACAGCTTGTGTTTGAAATCAAGACTTTTCTGGCTTCCGATCGATGTAATTTTTTTTACGCGTCTCATGCCGATTCCTGACTGTTTTTTTTTTTTAGTGCAAGACTACCTTGCGGAGGCACAACATCAAGATGAGCTCGCACCACGTCAGGCGCACCGGTCGCGCATGATCAACAGCAAATTGGACAATCTCGAAAAACAAATCTGGCAGCTGCGCACCAAGCTGATTTTATGCCGGCACGAAGCCAAGCGGCCGGGCGTGCTCAGTCTCGAACGATTGAACGACCGATACACCACGATGGACTCCGACCTGTCGCAATTGCGCATGCTGTGGGACGACAACAAGGCCACCTTGCAAGAAATATTACGCACAGAGCGAAACGAGGCTACACTCCCATCACCTCCGTATTCGCCAGCCACAGCATCCACGCTGCATGCCGCCGTGCCCATGTCCACATCCCTGTTGCCCGAATTGCCCTCGTCAAACGCGGCAAATAGCCGCCATTCGTGGATGACCATGGCCGCCACCGCATCGTTTAATGAAAGCAGACGCATGTACCGCTTGCACCAACGTCGACAGGTAAAAATGGAACGTGCTCCCTCCTCAAGCCCAATTAACCTGTCTTGAATCATTCTAGGACAATGCATCGCAAGAATCCCTTGGACCTACAACCAAAAAATAATCTTTTTTTTCATATTCCCACTCTCTCCCTTTTGTATATTCCCCTCCCTTCCCCCCCTTTTTTTTTCTTCTTTGTACCATATGCTCCAATTAAAAAATATCCGTGATCGGCCAAAAAAGATCGCCAGATCACTTTTTTCTTTTCATTCCATGGCATCTCGGGAAAAGCTGCAAAACATCATCTTTTTACTTCTCGGTGTATGGAACATTGTGATTTACATTTTGGTTCTTGTGGCCGCCATTGTCAAGGCCATTGACGGCAAAATGGCAGAGATCATCCAATGCGTCTATTGCGTGTAAAAAGTGCCATTTCGCGCAAAAAAAATTCGGGACTAATCTGCAAAACATAGGTTAACATGCTTGTTTTTGGTGTTGAACGAGGTCAAAACACTCGATTTCAGCGACTTGTACCTGGGCTTCCTTGGCTTGCACGCCGGCAAAGGCTGCATTATGCTCTTGTAAGTTGTTCAGCGTTAAATTTTGGCGATTGGACACGATCTCACTGCGTTTTTTTCAAATAGTCTCGGATGTGTGGTCATGTGCGAAAGCGCATTCAACATTATCGTGTCGATTTTCGGCTTTACGCTTGGTTTGGCGTACATCATCTTGTCGTTTGTGCCGCTTGTGCCGCTACCGAGCGACCTTGCCACCCATTGGAAGCAATACCATATACCCACCGATGAGCCTGACCTGCCCTGCCAGTATTACTCGTCCAATAAGCCCGCCAACACATCCACACTCATCCTGCACCCGTCCTTTTTGCCGACCACAACGGTCCATCCCGCCACTTCAACTGTACACTATTAAAAACACGAAGAAACCAGGAGGAAAAGAGCTAAAATTGACGCGCACCACCACAATGGCACTAGATTCAAGGAAAATGCGACCTCTTTTTACATCCAATGAACGAGACAAAGCTTGATGATTATGTTGAATGGGTTGGAAATCTCAGCAACTTTGGCTGCAAAATGTATTTTTTTTCTATTTTACGACGTGCACTACCTTGGCCGATTCTTTGATTGACAAAACCAACTTGAAAATCGCCAATCAATAAACTGGTTCAAGTTTGGGGTAGCCCGGGCAAGATCGTCAAGAAAGACATAGCAAACAATGGTTTTAGCCGATATATCAGCTACTAATTCGCCCAACCAGGCACTGCAGAGCTCTGAAATTTGTTGCAACGTGAAATAGCAAGCTGGAAACCCTGGACGAGGCGTAATTTCAAATGGACAGCAAGCCGGTCACCCCCCGTCTTGCGCAAATAAAAAAAAAACAGCCGTGACAAGCTCCCACACCAAAATGGAAAATCAGGTCTTCAGAATGGCGGCAAACTTGCTCAAAAGGGGAAGCATATGGGGGCACCACGAAAAAGGCCAAAAACAGCGAGATCGATATGTGGGTTGACCAGCAATTCGTAAGTTAAATTTAATTTCAAAAAGTCGAATTGCATGGAAGAACGCGCTTTTGGATCTCCGCTGACGCGTCCACTAGAAAGGGGTGCTCTGGATGCATGAAAAAGATTAGGAACAGGAACGTGTAACTCGACGTCAGACGCGGTTTTTCATGCGACAAAAGAAAGTCTATGATGTTAAAACCGTTTCAAAAATGTCAAAAGAATTCTTTTTTTCACTGATCACCGATGGCTACGTATGCAGCGACCCATGCTTTTTCCGATGATGCATGTTTCACTGAAATACATATACTTTTTGTTGAAAAGACTTTGAGTTGAAATAAAATTTCAAAAGCGCTTTTACGGCCAAACTAGTCCATGGACCCCTGGTTTTTGCTATGTTTTCACCGGTGAATGACGTGCGTCCATCATGTGGTTGATTGGCGTGGCGATCTGTGGACAAAAAAATTATCATTCACAGGTTGACGACTGGATCCCTTGGAATATTCATCATTTTCGAAAATCGTCATTGCGCGTCATCAAGAATCCGTATAGGCGCTAGAGTGGGCTCATTTGAACGAGAAGGACAAGGAGAGTTGAATCAAAGTGCTCACGGCGTTTTTGTTTGAACAACCATTGATGAATAATAAAAAACCAAGAAAAAAGCCGAAATTGCTTTTTTTTTTCCTGTCAGTCGTATCCTGTCAGTCGTATAACTGATCTCCATCCATTTTTTTGATGCACCAAACGCAAATGTGGCAACAGAAGCTCAAAGTAAATGCAGGGCATTTGAGATATGCCGTATCAAGACGTCATGGTCAATGCCAAAGTGCTGAAAAGCGTTTTTTTTCAATAATTACTGGACGCTGAAGCATCGCTGTGCTTGTCAAAATGGACCCCTTGATATGTCAAGTTTGTTACTCTGTAATTTACCAAAAAGCCGCCCACGAACATCAGATTAAAAAGAAACACAATAATTTAACTGGATAAAAACGCGCAAATATGATTTTCTGACTAATCTGTTGCTATCCTAGGGTCGTGCGCGACATTCGTGCGCTTTTGCGCCGTCTTATGTCTCTATTTTGTGCGGTGTGATGTGATTGTAGGCGAGGTCGGCTTGAGTTTTGCCGCCACAGGCGTAGTTGCATCTTTTTTCACATATGTCCCAGTTTGAAGTATTTCAGACGCGTCTTCTTGGCGCATTCGGAGACGCTTCGCGAGCGGCTTTGATATTATTCAATGTGCCTGACGCGTGTTGTTGCCGATTAACACGCGTTTTTTGCAAAATTAGTGCAACTTTTTTGATGTCCACTCAGCAAATGGATATGATAAAAGTACAATAATTGCTTTTTATTAAGGGCCCGACGGATAGAATTATCCTTGACCTTGACGCGCTTAATGCGATGATTTCGGGGAGGCGGGCTAAAAAATATGGGATGCTTGGCAGCCGGCTGGTGGTCGTTGTCGTCAAAGCCGCCAATGTCTCGGAGCGCGTCGTCATCTTCACAGGATTGCGCGGCTGAGAGAGTCTGCTTGCCCAGTTTGACCATGAACTGCTGGTAGCAAAAGAGTGCATTGATCGTTGAGTGGAAATTAATCAAGCTGTGGAGCGAGCGCGGCATATGCAATGTGCCGATGCTTTTTTTTTTTTTGACGATGCACGTTTATTATCCTTGACCCGCTCAATGGCGGTGGCTGCCTATCCTGGCTGTCCAGCTGGTAGATCAATTAAAAATTGTATAAATTTTCATCCTGGTCGCCGTCGTCTTGGATGAGGAGAGGCTGCTTGCCAAGGTCCCCCGGAAGCGCTCGTAGAGGGTGTAGCGCACCGGTTCTGAATGTAAAATTTAATTTAGAATCGAAATGGTGTTACTTTTGTGCTGCGCTCGCTTGGTAAAAACGCGAAAAAATTGCTAACGTGCCGCCAAAATCAAATCAGCAAAAATGTCGTAAAGTGCGACTTTTTCGATATTTTATTCAAGTTATTAACAGATGAGATGATTGGATGCAGTTGCTCGTTGTCTCGCCGTTGACAATCTTGATGGGGCACGTTTCTGGTAAGAGATGGTCCATGATGGCCGCGACGCGACAATACACTGTCATCTCTGAGTCATCTTGCTGCCAATCGTCGCTTGTTTCAACCGTGTACTCGAGGATGGACGGGAGGCGATACTTGTTGCTAGTGTCGATTGTGGCCCAGGTGCTACTTCTTGAGCTCGAGCAACAGCGCAAGCACGTCCTCGATGGCGTCGCTCGATGACACCATTTCAGCGACTTGATCAACGAGCGCGGATGATGCGGGGCTCAGGCCATTCTTGTTGAATTCGTCCATGTGGTCATCAAACAGATTTGCGGGCAGAGGACGTGGCAGATAGGTGAGCAAACGTTGGTAGTGGGCATGGCGCAGCATGCTGATGACCCCTGATAATAACAATTTGAGCAGCGACAAGTCCATGTTGTCCAGCGGGTCCTCTTTTTTCAAAATACGACGACAAACAACAGCAAGTTGACGGGCCTTGTCGCTTGATTCAAGATGCAACATTTGATCAAATAGCTCCTTCTCTTCGTCGTTCCATGGCTTGCCCTTGAATTTCTTGTAGCCCATGCCAACCACCTTTTCTTGTTCTCTGGCGAATGCGGCATTGGGCGCGTCGAGAGAGGTGCTGGCAACATCTGTTTGCTGGAGGCCTCGCCGTGGAAAAAAAAAAAGTAGAAATGTGGCTTTATTTTACATTTTTTTTATCACTACACATCTAGTTTAATTGCAGGGCGGCCTTGTTGGAGGTGATGAACTCCTTATAGGTCTCGGGGGGACGGCCGAGGAGGATCTCCAAGTAGGGTGTGACGCCGACCTCTGTTTCTGAGTGTGTGGCGAGATCGAGGACGGCTTTGAAGGGCAAAAAGCTGAGCAGGACCTTGCTGTAGATGGCGAATCGCTCTGTGGGAGTAAGCTGCTTGTAGGTGAACTTGCGTCCAAGGAGCTCTGTGAAGAATTCGGCGCGTTCCCCGGGAGAGATGGTGTCGCCAATCATTTCATAGACGGCATCCTGGTGCTTTGCAATGTCATCGGTGAGCACGATGGCGGCAAGCTCGGCAATGTCGTTGGGCGAGATCCATTGCTGCTTTTTGTCGCCCGTGCACACATCTGTGACAAGGTCGTTGTGAGGGAGGTCATAGAGGAGGGTATTGGACATGAAACGGCTTGGGCGGAGTGTGACGACGTGCGCATCCTTTGGACGCGCCAATTCCTCGACGAGTGCTTGTTCAGCGCGCTGGTGTTCGTAGCCAATGTGCGTCGTGCGCCACGCGTACCCAGCCGACGACGACGAGATGTCAACAATCTGCTTGACGCCCGCAGCGAACGCGTACTTGCCCACGGCCTTTTTGATCTCGGCATTACCACCGACACACAGCAAAAACAAACGTGTGTGGCCCTCGAGGCCCTTTTCCAAGGGCGACAGATCCGAGTAATCGCCTTGCACCACGGACACAAGCTCATTGCCACCAAACAGCTCGTCGACCTTGGCTTGGCTGCGCGCATACAAAGTCACGGGGATCTGCTTCTCCAACAGAAACTTGACCGTCTTGCTGCCAACGTTACCAGTTCCGCCGATGAAGAAAATGCGTTGAGGACTCATGTTGATGGGTTTGATTTGCTTGTAAAAAAAAGTGCTTGATTGCAGATTTATGCAAAAAAAAAAAAAACACGAGCAAAAAAAAAAAGTATTAAATAGGCAGTCGTTCGCGGATAAATTTTTGCCGATGGGCATTCAGGTGAGAGGCGCGCCTTCCCGGCGCATTGACATCATCTTGGGGCCCCGACTTTTGTCGTTGCCGGGCAGGAATTAGCCGAAGATGGTGAAATGAGTGTCAACAATGTTATGACCTGCCCAGATATCCGAGATGGAGGACACGCGTCTTGCCTCGTCTGGCAAACACGTACCCAGGTCCCCCCCACAGTGCATTGTGCATGTGAAAAAAAAAGTGCTGCGCTCAACTTGCTGCAGCTTTTGGTGTCGGCCGCTCTCAAGTTGGCGAGCACCCATGATATCCTTGATACATGCTGCTCTCTACGTCGCACTTGGCTGAATGGCACTGTTAAAAACGATCGCTGCCGGCCTAAACATGAATGACGACATCCGCAACGCGCAAAAAAAAAAAAAAAAAAAAAAAAAAAAAAAATCGACGCGCTTGCTGCTCTTAGCCTTTGCAATTTCTTGGAGCTCTTACACAGATACAGATGGCCAACGAGGTACGTTTCCTTGGCCATTTGGTCGCAGCGCATGGTGAACACTCTTGCGTTCCTGCATTTTTGTGCGTATAATAATGATAATATGTTTGTTTTCAATATTGACATGTACGCAACACATTTACATGTTACCCAATCAACGCAGACCGACGACGACGACACATTTGACATGCTGGCTTCAAGTTGCGTCGTTTTTCTTACGCTGAACCATGAATCTTTAAACTTGTTTGACGTGTAAATTAAAAGACAGGCTACCGATCAATTCTCAATATTTTTTAGACAAGATCAGCGTCTGGTTTAATTTATTAGTCTCCTTTGAACAATGCAACTTTCACCGTTATCAAAGAAAAATATGACAAGCCAGTGCTTTATTTGTGAAAATGTCGAACTTTTTGAATCCTCTGCACAACAAAGGCCCGGTCGACATCTGGTTTGTAACGTCTTGTTGAAAAAAGGCACGTTAAACTACAACGTGAACTTGGGAGGAGATCCAATTTCGATTCGCGGCGTCCAAGGCTGGGTTTGTAAAAATACAGTAAAAAAAAAAAAAAAAAAAAAAAAAAAAAAAAAAAAACTTGCACTGAGCCATTTTACGCATCCTCCAAAGGACAAGGGGAGTCAGTTTCCCACATCGCCGCGCCATCCAAAACATGATAAAAGCATAAAACACACCGATTGACCGATAAAAATCCAATATTATCAGAAATATCATATGTCCATTGACTGGTTTCAGCGTAAGTCCATCTTGACAAAGAATAGCCGTGGCGCGTCTTGAATGACATTTCGTCGAAAAGAAAATATCTCGCTACGTACGTCTGGACACCATTGTTCAATGAAAAAAGTGCAAAGTTGGCATTTTTTAAACGATTTAATAATCATATGCATTTTCGACGCGCGAAAAAGCGCGTCTATGAAAGTGTCGAATTACACGTGCCTATTCCAAACCAATTCCATGCGCCTGGCGTGTCTCTTGCAAGTGAATGCGTCCATCCGGTGCAATTTGCCTTTAATTTCTTCAAATCATATTTTCGCTACAAGGCTATCTTAATGGGAATTGGCTACGTCGCCTTGGTTGACATACCACCAGAAAGAGCTTGAAATGACGCGTATATGGATACCAGTGATCAATGAAAACCGCAGTTTCAACAGAAGAAGCACATGCAAGAAAAAAACCCATGTTGGGAGACTTTGAACGCGTGAAAAAGCGCGTCAGATGTCAAATTACCGCGCCTGTTCCTAATCAAATGCATGCATCTGGCCTCTCTTTTACTAATGGACGCGTCAACGCAGCTTCATGATGCGTTTCAACCAATGACATTTGCCTTGAAACCGAACTTTATTAGAAATGTTGCACACTGCTTGTTACTAGCGACGTGAATTGCCCTCTCTTTTGGCAATTGTTGCAGTATGTCGCTTCCAGTGCAACAGTTGACACCATGAAAGAAAAAAAAGCGAGGCCAATGAGAAATGCTATACTGTATGGGCTCCTCCTTTGCTTGCCCTATCCTTACATACTCCTTTCTCAACTATTTCACGTTTTTTAATAATCAATTGCACCAGATGGAATAGTGTTGGGCGCATCTTTTGGTACCTTTGGAATGCTTGCTTCTCTTTTTTTTTTTTGGCCGGGGTCAAAGTTACCTGGAAATCCTTTTTTTGGTCCCCCACACAAGTGACCACAAGAACCTAAAACGTGGTACCTCTTGCCCCAGGTTCCCACCCCTTCCCTGCGTATTTTTTTTCTCTGGATTCGCCCATCACCAGGCTTTCCGCTTTGCACCCGCATCCATTCACGAAACACGCACCCATATCGCGCCAATACACTGCTGTCACTGAATATTTTGCCACAATGGCCAAATTCGCACGCGCGGGACGTCCGGGTCTATTTTGCCACCAATTTTCAGGGCAACTCAGAGAAGTGGTCCAGAATTTCGACGCCCATTAACCTTTTTTTTTCCAACTCGCTATTTTGCATCTTATTTCCATTTTTGATACAGCTGAGCGAATGCATTATGGAAAGAAATTCAAGGAGGAGGCTCATTACGTAAACGTTTAGAGTTGGCTGGAACCGGTTCTATAGGATTGGTTAGAAACATGATGTATATTTTAGTCCTTTTCTAATGCTCTTCAGGCTAACGGCCGGCCATGCACAAGAGGCTGCTAAATATCATGCGTTTCCGTCACAAACTTTTGATGGTGATCGATCGACACAACCTTTTTTGCAGTATTAATTCGCGCGACCTCTCCTCAATGCCAAAAGTGGACATTGGGTTTGATCATGTTCCACAAATATGGTACCGCAAATAATAAAGTGTGACGAAAAAGATCTTCTGGACGTTCCACTGTAGGTACAAACACTTTTTTCAAAACCAAATGTCATGGCCTCAGCATCCAAATTCGCGTTTACGCTTGCAGACGACTCAGCCTCGTTTTTTAAAACACGAGCAAATATAAAGAGCGCATTTTTTGACGCTCTATTTCGTGCTAGCTTTTTCTGTGGTTTACCAAGGTGTACTTTTGGCCAAATGTCTAAATTCGTACTTTTTGCATTAATTGCTTCAACCCTCTTGCAACTTTGCTTGGCGTACTCTGGGCCTTGGATTTGCAGTTCTCAATCCTGCAGAAGATTGCCCGATATTAGTGGCCGCAAGTGCATGTGCTTGAAGGATGTCTCGACATACAAGATCTATTGTGACCCGTCTCTCAATTGCGGCTCTATCAAGGCGTTTGCCTCCACTGATTGCACCGGGGCTTATGACTCTGTTTCAGGGTCAGGCATTAAAGATGCTTATTGGGTGAATAGCATTTCGTTTGGTGGCTCGGGCAGTTCCACAATGTATGGAACCTGTAGCACGTTTGATGGCTATATTTACTGATTTTTTATAAATTTTGAATAATAAAATATTACTGACGTTGATTGGAACAAATCCAGTCATGCAAATGTCCGTAAAAAAGCCATAGCCAAAAAGCCCTGCCTTGATGTTCCAAGTTGTCAAAAGAAATTTTCACGTTTTTCGCTTGCTTACCAATGAAATCACACTGTAAAATGATCAGCGCACTTTGTCATCCGACGCTTTCGGCCTTGGCCATTCAATTGAGTTCATCCTTGAGCCACTGCGATCATTAGATGCCGAGTAAATGACGATTTTCCAATGGAATATTGCGCGCGTCGCTACAACTTTTTTTAAAAAGATCTCAAATATGAACCGGAAGACCGAGAAAAGTGCACTCTCTATGTCTCCAATCCATTGTGCGTCTCCAGGGTCCTGAATTTTGGTCACCGACAAAAAATGGCACTTTTTTTTTTTTTTTTTACCAACACAGCTCGGTGCTCTTCTTTTTTGAGCTGATATCAACAACTATTATCTGAGTTGCATCATGTTGATGCTCAATCCAGCGATCCACGGCTAAGCGATGTCGCATGAATCGAAAATCTAGCCGGCGCACGTTTTTTCTGGCGAGGGCCGTTTTTGAAAGACAATCGCTGGCGAATGTCGCCAACGCGCGCCATTTTTCACATAATTTTTTTCTGGGAGAACTAAAGATAAAAAGTGCCGAGAAAAAGTGAGTGTCTATCGCATCGAGCCACTTTTAGCTCTGACCCTCTCTTTGTCAGTCTTGTCAACGACATGAAATTCATGACTTTTTGTACTCGCTGAGTTTCAACGTCCGCCAAACGCTGCTGCTCGCACTGCTGATGCTCCTGCGGCGACGGCTGCATGCTCAGTCCACAATTGCACACAATCTCATGCTCAGCTTTCTTTTCCTCCACTGTCAGCTTAAAGTAATTGAAATCTGCCTTGAATAGCAACTCCCATGCGTCTGTTCAAAACAGACACAGTGCACCCCTCTTTTTTTTTTTTAGACGCGTGTCGAGGCACCTGACAACAGTCGATCGGCATTCCCGCTTCTCTTCACTCCGCTATTTTGCTCTATGCGCCCTGTTTCTTTTTCATTCCGCTTCATTGCATTGCTGCAGCTCGTGATTTCGCCAATAACCGGTCAAAATACTACAAAAAGCCTAAAGTGCAAGCTATGCTCCAACTTGCGCAGCCTGGAGCATAGCTTGCATACCCTGCATAGGCTGTAGCATGGCTTGTATAGGTTGGAGCATAACTTGCATAGGCTGGAGCATAGCTTGCATAGGCAGTTCCGTCTGATTTCGCTCTGTCTTTGAATTTGCCCTAATACAAGTACTTCAAAAATCGCTCAATTCGTACTTCTGTTTACGCAGCCAAATGTAAAATTTGATTTAGAATCGAATAAAGTTCTCACACGGTGTCCGTTAACTTGATAAAATTTCGAGATAATCGCACTTTACGCGATTTTGGCCCTTGGCGGCGGTAAAAGTGCGATTATCAGGTGTTTTTACTAAACGAGCAGGGCTCAAAAGTAACACCATTCGATTCCAAATCAATTTTACATCCGGGAGCATCGCGTAAATTCATCTCAGTGCATTCCTGGGCGCTCAGCAAGAGATTAAAGTCAAAATGCAGCTGCCCAATTCTCGATTTATTATGAACAGAAAATCATAGGTAGGCCTCATTGACAAGCGCGTCAATGAGACGGAACTGGTGTCGCGGTATATCCTGCGGTTTTTGAGTGCGCCCTTTGACGACGCGTAACGCAACCTCTTTGTCCGCTTTACCAGTGATGCCACGTTGGAATCGACCAAGGACGATACCCTGACGCATGAGCGCCCTGACCTGACGGCTAGCAAGCTCTCCGGTGTCAAATGGGCGTCATCCCACGCCTACGGCGAGGTCAAGTCGTGTGAGGCGGGCGCCGACAATTACAGCATTTGCCTGTACATGTTTCGTATCGCCAAGTTCACCCGGAACGCTTTTGACAAGCAGGATATGCGCGGCATGCTTGACTTCCAGGCTGTCGGCACGCGCGTGTCGTTTTTGCTGCTCGTGGAGCCAGTGGACGGCATGTACGTGCTTTTGGAATTGGTGGAGATCAAGCTGCCCGAGAGCGTCGCGGACCTCATGCATTTTGTCGCGGACATCCCACATCTCCTCATGATCCTCAACGCATTTCATGGTCATTGTATCCAAGTCACCTAGTCATCCTTGACAATGCTGATTTGACTGGCGAAGATTTAGGGCGCCGTTTTTCGGCAGTTCTTTCACGGCTTTGCCGGTTCCGCCTACATCAAAGATCTTGTCTGTGTTTTTTTTTTTTAGTAGTAACCTAAAGCAAAACAAAAAATGAGCCGAGCATTTAGAGGCAGAGGCAGCACTTTGCTTCACAACAAGCCGTGCCGATTTCAATCTGAGCAAAAGGTTGTACGAAATTCAATCTTTATGGGAAAAACGAGATGGTCATTTTTGAAAGGTATTTGATTGGCTGCGTGCGATTGTGCCGGCACAGCATATTAAATTTGATGAATGGGAGGCCACTTTTTTTTTTTT